>WNWK01000065.1:477500-560000 GCA_009830355.1 Cherax destructor | reverse complement strand
TAATAATAATAATAATTAGTATAATTATTATTATTATTATTATTATTATTATTATTATTATTATTATTATTATTATTATTATTAATAGTTCAATATATTAAGTTTTTCACTTCTCTATTTCTTGTTCATTGAAAATTACTTCAAAAAATACATTAATTTTTTTATTAACTTTCCTCAACAAATACGTCATTTTTTCACAAGTAACCCACAGAGAGGAAACTTGACACAACGTTTCGGCCTGTCACTGATGGATCGAAACGTCGCTTGAAATTTCTTTACCACAGTTCCTGGCGTAGCGTTCCATCTATGGTGGATGACGAGAACTTTCAAAACATAAGAAATATCCCCACTGGCGACAAATTTCAGCTACTGAGATATGGAAAAACTGGAGACTCGGAACATCGGATGCATAAAACAGGAGAACCGTCTCACAAACTTCAAGCAACATTTTTTTAAGGCTATAAACTGATACGGACAAGGAAAGGCTACAAATTGACTACTGTTAAGTTGGAAAGACAAATGTCAACTCGAATTCAACCCCAGCAAATACAAGGTTAATAAAAAAGGGATATGTATGAGGGGGGTGTAAAATCGTAGCAGTGAAAAGCGGGGGCGCTATGGGCATAATAAGGGAACATAGTATCAACATCCGTAAGCCAATATATCAGGAATGTTTCTGGAACAAGTGAAAACGTTTCCAAGAGGAAAGTGGATCACTTCCTCCACCAAGTGGCAGATCAACCAGGCTGTGGTGGATGTGGGCCAGAGGGCGACCAAGAGCAATAGCCTCGGTGACTAGAAAACCAGGCACCAAGCCAGGCACCAAGTCAGGCACCAATCCACGCACCAAGCCAGGCTGCGAAAGTAGAAAAACTCTGGAAGCAAGTTACAGGTATTACTCATGTATACTCACTTTTCTGTACTTGCAAATCTTTGCTGACTTTATAGCGTTTTTTTAAGCTAGCTGAAGACCTCGGTCTGGTGACCAGAAGCTCCACTGATCTGGTCTTCATGAGGAACACAAATCACAATAACGTCGCTGGAACAAATCACAAGTCACAGACGTGACTTGACGACAACCCAGAATGGAGCGAAACGTCATCTACCTCTTCGCTAGTCTGAGTATTTTGTGATGTGAACGGATCTGCTTTCTAAATACCGCATCAAGGAGCCATTTCATATTTCTCCCGACGAAAAAAATCCGCCTTCCCCTAATGCTGGTAGTGTACGAAAAACTTCCTGTGGTAGGTAATTAAGGGGTCGTTACCCTCACACCACGACGACCCAGAATTTTTCAAACTCCTCGATTCAGATAAACGCAGCTAATGTGGTGATTTGCTTACTGATGATCGTCTTTGATTCCGCAGTGGGGATGGAAACTGTGCTGACTTTGCAGTGGGGATGAACACTATTAATTTTGCAGTGGGGATCAACACTGTATTGGTTTTGCAGTGGTGATTAACACTGTGTTGACTTTGCAGTGGGGATGAAAATTGTATTGATTTCGCAGTGGGGATGAAGATTGTTGATTTTGCAGTAGGGATGATAAGTGCATTGACTTTTCAGAGGGAATGAAAACTGCTGATATCGTGGTGAGGTGAAAACTGTATATTTCCCGGTTGTTTGCTAACGCTCCTATTGCTTGATTTCGTATTGGTGCTGAAAACGGTGTTGATTTTGCAACTGTGTTGATTTCACGGTTGTTTGCTCACTGCTCACCTCTCCTGATTTCGCGGTTCTAAAATGATTCGGGTTTCTCTCAGAACTGTTAATATCGTCGCCAATATCGTGAAGGTGACTCACGAAGTTGTACTTACACGATGGTAAACAAACCAGGGAACGGGGGGGTGGGGGAGGAGAGATAGAACCCATGGCGAGTGAGTTGTAAAGCTCAAGGCCAGTGTAGGTGATTTGTTTTGGGTACTTTACACTTGCTGCCTCTGTTCACCTAGCACTAAATAGGTACCTTGGTGCTAATTCACTGTTGGGGGGTTGTATCCTTTGAAGGGCGAGACGTATAGGTTAGTCTCCGTACACCTGTTGTCCATATTGGCCTAACAGTAATTACGTAAATATGTGACATGCTGGGTAGGTGTATTTACACTCTTTCCCCTGTTTCCGTTAGAATGAGTGGCATTCTAGGAGAGAGAATCTAAAAAGTTCCTCGGAAATAAGCCACACTGCGTGGCTTTCTTTGGTGTAGAACAAACCCAGTGAAGAAAATGGCAAGGCATGGATGCAAACAGAGAACACTATGTCCGCATCCGTGGTCCAAGACCCTTCAGTCTACTTTCAGTAAATACAAGCAGATATATGTTTCCAGGAATCTAGACACAGCTTTCTACTACCAGTACCGCATCAGACGGGCTGTGATGGCTGTGAACTAGCGGGTCGCTAGCACAAACAGTCTAGTTGACCAGGCGGTCAATAAGGAAGCCTCGCCTCAGGCTGCGAGCTTAAAAGAACCCTGAAACTGTTCAAATGTATGTCACAGGTACCGTGGATTAACCCTGGGGGATACATATTTTTGAGAATTTTGGGTAGCCTTAAACATAGGTTGGACGAGTATATGAGTAGGTGTGGTTGGGTGTGAATTAAACATGCAAAGCATTGGCCAGTAGGCCTACTGTCTGCTTCACTGTTCTTGAGTTCTTATCCCGAAGAAAGTATGTTCTGTCGCTGAACAGCAGCCCTGTAAATACGGAGATGATAACTAATAATATAATCCTAATTTTTAAAGAGGTGGACAGGTAAGCCAGCGGAAGGCCTGGCTTACCTGTCCACCTCTTTAAAAATTAGGAAACACTTCTCCAGTTTCCTGACAAACTTTACCTAATCTAAGCTACGGAGATGATGAATCACACAGACGTCGGGAAATCAACGTTTGAACATAGTGACGAGGCTGTTTTGTTAACTTCCTTTAATCCGTCTGTAAGTGCACGTTGCAATATTGATTTCCCGTTGCAGCGTCGACGTGATCATTGATTTTACGTTATGCCTGCGATATTATCTTGTTTTTGCTGTGCTGGGAACGATGTTATCAATTTTATTGCTGTTGCCTCACCTCTATCGCTGATTTCGCGCTACGAGGCTAAAGTCATCAATAAGTCTTTATGACAGGGTTCATTCAGCCCTTTTTTCTAAGTTTTCTTTCGGCAGTTTTGCATTATCTTCGGATTCCAGAGCCTCTTTCATCAGCATTTTAACTTCGTCGTTAATTTGTTACCGGATGGATAAATGAATTATTGATACCGCGACGCATAGTTTAATTAAATAAAAATTCATCGTTCATTTTGACGCCTAACTGGTAATTTTTATTATACGGGGGAGGGAGAAGGAAGGGGGGGGGGTGTAGCAGTAGGATGGTAGACAGCAACCAACCAGTGAGGTACTACCCTTCTGTTATACAAGTGTGAAACAGTTACTTGGTAAATGTTGAACACTCTGGCAGTAGGTTGGTAGAGAGCAACTATCCAGGGAGGTAATACCCTCCTGCTATAAGACTAGCAAATGTTTTGCACTCTGGCAGTAGGTTGGTAGACAGAAGCTATCCAGGGAGGTATACTATACTAGCACCATATGAGAAACAAATGGAAGCCTGTTACACAGTTTACACTCTGACAGCATTCTTGCTCTTTGCTCTCTGTCTCATTAACACGCACGATAAAAAATAAATCTTACACAGTTTAACTTACGTTCATAATACAGTTATTTTTGCTTTCAGGTTCTTCTTTATTAGTGTTATTAATTTATTTTATCTTCAGGTCAGAAGGCCTTGTGGGAAACAGGGCAACAAGGGGCAATGATTCCTGGAATCAATAGCCCATTTAACATTGAACTGTAAATCGAATAGTTGAGGGCTTTCATGTGATGCGACACCCATCATCTTCCTCCTCTTCCTATGCCTTCTTTTTTAAGTTAGTTCTCCTCCAATCCCTCTTTTTTCTCGTCTTTACACTCCTATTCATACTCCTCCTCCTCTTCCTCTTCTAACGCCCATTCTTCCTCAGTCACTTAAAATAACTGATAAGGGAATAGACTGTTATTAAAAGCAATATATATATATATATATATATATATATATATATATATATATATATATATATATATATATATATATATATATATATATATATATATATATATATATATATATATATATATATATATATATATATATATATATATATATATATATATATACTATATGGAATAAATGAATAATCAAATAAACTAACAGATAAGGAAGAGAAGATAGTGGAA
The DNA here is from genome assembly GCA_009830355.1 of Cherax destructor. Taxonomy (NCBI): domain Eukaryota; kingdom Metazoa; phylum Arthropoda; class Malacostraca; order Decapoda; family Parastacidae; genus Cherax; species Cherax destructor. The sequence continues at coordinate 555,737 of WNWK01000065.1, read as the reverse complement.
GCCCAAACTATTTTAAAATGACGACACCTGTTTTGTTTTCAGTTCTAGAATGTAAATTTAGAATCTTGAACGAGGCTCCGATGCTAGTCGTTTATAAGTGATAATTATCAGCTCTGTGAATCTCTTAGCCCATCAAAGGAGTTATGTGTAATTGCCTGTTTTGTAGGTACTGGTGTATGGCTACGTTGGTGCTATTTGCTAGCTGTGTGTGTGTGTGTGTGCGTGTGCGTGTGTGTGTATGTCACATAAGTAATATCAGCTCTTCTCTACACCCTCGTAATCAACCAGCTTTGATGTACATCAAGTTTACACGCTATTTGATGTTCATCAATTTTTAAAAACTCTCGACATCAATGTTTTTTTTTTTTAACGTGATTAGAATTACGTAAACAAAATGAGTTTGTTCATTTTTTGTTCTCTTGTGGATGGTTATTTCCCATGTTCACTTTCAGTATAACGCAAGTTCTGTATCGTAATGCATTTACAGCATATGTAAACACGCAGGCAGAGAGAACGTATGTAAACACGCAGGCAGAGAGAACGTATGTAAACACGCAGGCAGAGAGAACATATGTAAACACGCAGGCAGGGAGAACGTATGTAAAAACGCAGGCAGAGAGAACATATGTAAACACGCAGGCAGAGAGAACATATGTAAACACGCAGGCAGAGAGAACGTATGTAAACACGCAGGCAGAGAGAACATATAACATAGTTATGAACCAGATCCGATAGTTCTCTTTCATAGACCAGCATTGCGTCTGACTTCACAGAAGCATTGCGTCTGACTTCACTGAAGCATTGCGTCTAACGTCACTGAAGCATTGCGTCTGACTTCACTGAAGCATTGCGTCTGACGTCACTGAAGCATTGCGTCTGACTTCACTGAAGCGTGCCTGTTCATCCAGACTGTTGGTGTTAGAGGCCAGCTGGCCCACATAACTATAGCAGACTGATTTTATACATACATACACGCTTATACACTAAACCATATACAATCCCATTAACTCAAACGTTATACAGGGTATCTAGTAAACCCAGTTGATATATGAGTGCCTTCCGTTTTATAATATATTTTACATTCTGATGATAGATGAAGAAACAACCGAAATGTCAATAAATTGTATATATATATATATATATATATATATATATATATATATATATATATATATATATATATATATATATATATATATATATATATATATATATATATATATATATATATATATTAATTTATTTATACATAATACTTAAAATGGTAATATATTTCTCCATTGTTCGAGTTAAGGATTTTTGGTTTAACAATGTGGTTTACAGTTTAACGTTCTTTGAGGGTGTAATGAGGTTTATTTATATATCCCCATGAGCGGCAACTGTAATCGTCAATATATTTAAATTATTTGTGTATCCAACAATAGTATCAGCTGCTGATACCCTGGTAAATATATTAATCATATTGCATTATATATATATATATATATATATATATATATATATATATATATATATATATATATATATATATGTATATATATATATATGTTTTATATATATATATATATATATATATATATATATATATATATATATATATATATATATATATATATATATATATATCATAGATTAAATTTGCTGAAATTTAATCAGCTTAATGGCTTTGTGGGACAAAAAAAAACATGACGCACTTGTTTTTTTAATTTATATTTCATTTCTTCAACTCTCTGCCTTATTACGCACCTTTACGAACGTATTTTATTATTTTTTTCAGTTTTGGGTTAATTCTTTATGTCACATTTGTTTAGGTCCTTTAAATTGCCTGTAATTTAAAGGCTCAGAACATTGGTTAAAAAGAGTAAATATTTGCATTAATAAATTTGTTGGAAAATTATTTCGTAAAATAGCTGAAAAAATATTAGTGATATATTATTAAATATATTTGTAAATAAATTTCTAAAATACATTCATTAGTAAAATGTAGGTAAATGAATGAATAAAGTGTGAATTTTAAAATTAACTCCAGAAATTAGTTTTATTGAGATATTTCATTTACAGATTTTTGGTCCTTATTAACCCTCCACAGCCATGCAAATGCATATATACTTTTTGATAAACGAGTTTCTTAAAACTATCAGCAATTTTTCGAGGTGTTTGTAATCGTTCAATATTTTTTTTTTTTCTGAAGCATAGTTCAAAAAGTTAAAAAATTTAATTATCACTCAAGAAAAGTGTAAATCATCCTGGCTTAAATAAATAATTGTAAAGAGCAGAACACAGCGGAATTAAAACTTTTAATTGCAGTTAATATAAGCATCCTGCGTCAACAACTAACAACAAATATGTAGATCATCCTAGAGAACAAAATGCTGAAGGTAATACACTGAAAGAATTAAAACGACCATTCTCTTTTATTCCCAGGAGAGCCTCGGCCACAAGAGCGCCACCAGATGGGTCAGCGCCATGATAAGGTTCCCTGCATACTGGCCATCTTAGGTAATAAAACGAGGCTCTAACTTCTCCGGTAATAGTTAACCGATGATAACAACAACCGGAAGTGTCACGTTAAAATGGAAATTCTGGTTACTTTAGTGGGGAACTGCTGGATGGAGGTGTCGCGTCCCAGGCCACAGTGCTCTTCAGTGGGGGGAGGAGAACTGTGGAATTGCTGCTGAACACTAGGACAGAATGTGTGTGTGTGTGTGTGTTTGTGTGTGTGTGTGTGTGTGTGTGTATTTGTGTGTGTATTTGTGTGTGTGTGCGTGCGTGCGCGCGCGTGCATGAGCGATATGTGTGCACTCTGTTGCCTTGGATGATGCCACTCAACACGTGCATACTCACACACACACACACACATACACATACAGACACACACAAATAGCGGGGCCGAAACATTTCGAAGTGTTTCGTTACACACACACATATACATACAACAGGCCTAGTGTCTAATCGACATGTGCCTAGGACAAAATGGTAACTAACTAACAGGGAGGCAGCAGCGAGTCATGGTACGTGACGAGGTGTCAGAGTGGGCACCTGTGACGAGTGGGGTTCCACAGGGGTCAGTCCTAGGACCTGTACTGTTTTTGGTATATGTGAATGACATAACGGAAGGGATAGACTCAGAAGTGTCCCTGTTTGCAGATGATGTGAAGTTAATGAGAAGAATTAAATCAGTCGAGGATCAGGCAGGACTACAAAGAGACCTAGTCCAGTAACTGGCTCCTTGAATTTAACCCTGCCAAATGTAGTCATGAAGATCAGGGAATGGCAAAGAAGACCGCAGACAGAGTATAGTCTAGGTGGCCAAAAACTGCAAACCTCACTCAACGAAAAAGATCTTGGGGTGAGTATAATACCGAGCACATTTCCTGAGGCACACATCAATCAGATAACTGCTGCAGCACTCGGGCGTCTTGCAAACTTAAGAATAGCGTTCCAATACCTCACTAAGGAATCGTTCAAGACTCTGTACACCATATACGTCAGGCCCACACTGGAAATCGGCCTGACGACACTAGAGGACATGAGGGTTAGGGGAGACATGATAACGACTTATAAAATACTGCGAGGAATAGATGAGGTGGACAGAGACAAGATGTTCCAGAGAGGGGACACAGAAACAAGGGGTCACAATTGGAAGTTGAAGACCCCTATGAGTCAAAGGGATGTTAGGAAGTATTTCTTCAGTCATAGAGTTGTCAGGAAGTGGAATAGCCTAGAAAGTGACGTAGTGGAGGCAGGAACCATACATAGTTTTAAGACGAGGTTTAATAAAGCTCATGGAGCAGGGAGAGAGAGGACCTAGTAGCAATCAGTGAAGAGGCGGGGCCAGGAGCTATGACTCGACCCCTGCAACCACAAATAGGTGAGTACACACACACACACACACACACAATCACGCATACACACACACACACACACACACACAATCACGCACACACACACACACACACACACACAATCACGCACACACACACACGCACACACACACACAATCACGCACACACACACACACAAATAGTAATAGTCTTGAAACTATGCGACATTTCATACGAGGAAAGACTAAAGAAACATAATCTTACACCACTGGAAGAGAGAAACACCAGGGGAGACATGATTATAACATTGAAGATACCAGGAGTTCATGAAAAATCAGACTGAGGCAGATATTTTGAAATGAGAGGACGTTTTTGAAGACGCAGATAAAGACATAGGTATGTCAGGAAGTGCTTCATCAGTCTAAGGATACCCAAGACGTAACAAATTCTTAATTTGTTTAAAGCCTAGGTATGATAGAGTATTTTGAACCAAGTGTGTGAGCATTGGTGAATAGTCGAGAGGCGGGGCCAGGAGCAGTGACTCGACCCCCGCGGCTACAAACATATCACTACAAAGAGATGTGTAAGCACAAAGGAAGAAAATTTATCTCTGATCAGAAAATGACAAGTGGCATGATAGTGTATAAACAGTAAGCAGTGTTCATTGTCTGAGTGTTGAACCACGCCCATGAGAGAACCTTCTGTAACTACGCCTATGAGTGAACCTTCTGTAACTACGCCCATGAGTGAACCTTCTGTAACTACGCCCATGAGAGAACCTTCTGTAACTACGCCCATGAGAGAACCTTCTGTAACTAGGCCCATGAGTGAACCTTCTGTAACTACGCCTATGAGTGAACCTTCTGTAACTACGCCCATGAGTGAACCTTCTGTAACTACGCCCATGAGAGAACCTTCTGTAACTACGCCCATGAGAGAACCTTCTGTAACTAGGCCCATGAGTGAACCTTCTGTAACTACGCCTATGAGTGAACCTTCTGTAACTACGCCCATGAGTGAACCTTCTGTAACTACGCCCATGAGTGAACCTTCTGTAACTACGCCCATGAGTGAACCTTCTGTAACTACGCCCATGAGTGAACCTTCTGTAACTACGCCCATGAGTGAACCTTCTGTAACTACGCCCATGAGTGAACCTTCTGTAACTACGCCCATGAGTGAACCTTCTGTAACTACGCCCATGAGTGAACCTTCTGTAACTACGCCCATGAGTGAACCTTCTGTAACTACGCCCATGAGTGAACCTTCTGTAACTACGCCCATGAGTGAACCTTCTGTAACTACGCCTATGAGTGAGCCTTCTGTAACTACGCCTATGAGTGAACCTTCTGTAACTACGCCTATGAGTGAACCTTCTGTAACTACGCCTATGAGTGAACCTTCTGTAACTACGCCCATAAGTGAACCTTCTGTAACTACGCCCATGAGTGAACCTTCTGTAACTACGCCCATGAGTGAACCTTCTGTAACTACGCCCATGAGTGAACCTTCTGTAACTACTTCTGAGTCGTCTAAGGACTTTCGTGTATTGTCTAGGTGTATGCATCGATGATAGTAAATCAGAAGGCTCTTTTCCAACCCTTCACTCTCTATGGACACTGCCGGCTTGAATACATGGGGATAAATATGCCATATTATACTGAGAAAATGGAATGGAATTGACGAGAGAGATGGAAGTGGATGGAAAATGTGAACTGCAACTACCCATACTAAATTAGTGCTGTTACTATCTGGTGTTATTCCACTGTCACTCACAGAGCTGAGTATACCAGTGGTTCTAAGTCTGATTACTGCCACTTCTGCTATGACTATCACAACTATCTACTACCACCACTACTGTTATAAACATGGTTGCCTCTTTGTCAAATGATCGTCCTGGTGCAGTTGCTGAACAAACACCAGGAATCCATTACCATCGGACTGCCCCAGTGTGGTATCTAGTTGAATCTTATACTTGCCAAGTGCTTCTCCTACTAGTTATTCAATGATTGTATTCCTTCAATGTTTACTCTACAACTTCAGCAGCTAGTGTGTTGCATTCTGATGAAATTTTGTTTGTAAAAAAAATCTTTGCATTTCGTTTGTGTTGGACCTTCTGCCCAGCACCTTCATTCCATTTTCTTTATTAAGTGATGTCGCTTAGTATTTAACTATAGCAAAACCATTATGTATCTTAATGGTTTTAATGAGATCTTGTAGTCTTGTGTCCCAAAAGAGAGAAAATATTGAGTACTTAGAAAGAGAGAGAGAAAGAGAGAGAGAGAGAGAGAGAGAGAGAGAGAGAGAGAGAGAGAGAGAGAGAGAGAACGTATATTTTCAAACTTCTGTTGCTAACTATTGAAATTGCTGAGGTCTGTTATATAAATTATAAATAATAATTATATCTCTGTAAATAAGTGAAATTCACATAAGAGCTCTGTTAAACACTAAACGTTAATTATTAATTATTGTAAATTCGATAAAACAACGCCGTACAACAATCGCTGCTTAACCCTTCCAGGTTTAGCACTTCCCCATGAAACTGGTGAAGAACTCTTGATCCAAGGAACCGCAGCCCCATCACCCTGATCGAACTCGACCGCCCCCTTCCCAAGGGCTGGACGATCCCCATGGAGACCAGCGCGTCCCCAAGACGTTCTCAAATCCAGCTTTCGCTACTTTATGGGATAATTTAAAACATTTTAATTGGCACTCAGGGTTAAAACTCACCCTTATATGTCATTTTTATTGCCAGTATTTATGAAAAATACAGAAAAAAAAATCTGTCCACAATTTTCAGTCTTAGAAATTAGCCTCCCCCTCCCCTCAAAAGAAAATATATATATATAATATTGATAATGTTTCAACATAATTTTGCAGAAACATCCATTATGTGCATCATAATAAAAAAGTCAAGTTGAAAGCTCCGTAAATAAAGGCAGTGCTGGGTTTAAAAAAAAATGAAACTGGGGAGGTATAACCCCCCTCTTAACTGGGCCGAGGTTGGCCGTACACTGAGCCGCACTTGCTCCTTCCTTCACGCAGATAACTCAGTGTTGCTGTTGTGCTCATCTCATTATTATTATATTAATTAATGACCACACTAAACAAAAAATATAAGTAATTACATATGCAAGTAATTATCTACATACAAACGCAGATTCGACGTAGTCAGCAACGTCATCACTCGAAGTTTTCAACTTACTAAAAAATACTTAAAATCGTCTGTATGAAATAATCTAGAAAGATATTGCTTACACAGAGGACAATTTTATAAGGTTATTTTTCAGACTTACGAATGTTTCCTGGAAAGGATCAGAAGGGTCTCTCTCTCTCTTTCTCTCTCTCTTTCTCTCTGTCTCTGTCTCTCTCTCTTTCTTTCTCTCTTTCTCTCTCTCTCTTTTTCTCTCTCTCTTTCTTTCTCTCTCTCTCTCTCTCTCTCTCTCTCTCTCTCTCTCTCTCTCTCTCTCTCTCTCTCTCTCTCTCTCTCTCTCTCTCAGACTCTCTCTTAACTCAGTTCTTTAACTCATCTCATTAATCCAGTCTTAAACTAAATATTTAACTCCAGTTATTAAACAAATCCTATTAATCCCGTTCTTTAAACTAAAATATTTAACCTCCGTTATTAAAATTTAGATATTTAACCCCGATATTTACCCTCAGACATTTAACCCCGATATTTACCCTCAGATATTTAACCCCGATATTTACCCTCAGACATTTAACCCCGATATTTACCCTCAGACATTTAACCCCATGCTTTAAAAAACTAGGCCTCTTAACCCCGCTATAAAAACACAATAAGGAAAGTCTTATATTATTGTCACTTAAACTGTGAGATTTAATTTGTAGATTTAAACTGTCATTTAAACTGTTGCTGACTGTTGTTCATGTATTTATCTGCAGGTGTTGTTCTTTACTGAGTGTTGTGTGGTGTTATTGTGTGTTATATGGTGTTATTGTGTGTTGTGTGGTGCTATTGTGTGTTATGCGGTGTTATTGTGCGCTATGAGGCCTTAATATGTGTTATATGGTGTCAGTGTGTTATGTGATATTAACGTGTGTTATGTGGTGTTACTGTGTGTTATGTGGTGTTAATGTGTGTTATATAGTGTAATTGAGTGTTATAAGGTGTTATTGTGTATTATATTTTATTATGGTGTGTTATATTGTGCTATTTTGTTATGTGTAATATTGTGTGTGTGTGTGTGTGTGTGTGTGTGTGTGTGTGTGTCTAGGCTGCTCTAAACACCCCAGGATATAAACTTGATCCTTGTTGTTCTCTTCTCATAAGTTTCTCTTAACTCACAATACTTCCCATTTCACCAATCGAATCAGTCTCTCCTCCTCTTACACTTCATATTCCTGTTTCTTTCTTTCTTTTTCATCTTCTTCATTCTCTTCTTCTTTTCTTCCTCTTTGTTTTCTTTTTCTTCCTCTTCCTCTTCTCCCCCTTTGTCTTCTTTTTTTCTTCTTCTTCCTCCTCCTCTTCTCCCCCTTCTTTACACACTACTGCTACCATTTTCTATCACCCCCTACTAACACCATCCAATCAATACAACTCCCACCAACTTCTCCTACGGAAGGTTCTTTAAACTCCAAATACACATAACCATTTCTCTTGCTAGGAAAGTATCCTCCTCAGGAGGACACTCCGCAGGGAACCTCATCTCCTGTAATGTGTTTCAACATTTATGATGGTGATTACATTCGCGAGCTTCACTCTCGTATATAAGGGGGTAAGAATGGTGATATAGCATCTTATAACATCACAGATCATGCGTGTCGAGTCTTGTATATAATTGGTAAGGGAGGCGATATAGTATGGTACATTCCAGGTATAAGGGGTAAGGGAGGTGATATAGTATCCTACAACATTTAAGGTATAAGGGGTAAGGGTGGTGATATAGTATCCTACAACATTTAAGGTATAAGGGGTAAGGGTGGTGATACATCTTACAACATTTTAGGTATAAGTAGTAAAGATTATGATAGAGCATCTTTCATCACTTGTCTTGCACTTTGAGTCTCGTATATTAGGGATAAGGCAGATGATATAACGCATTTTTTTTTCATCACGAATCATGCAACGCACCACGCGCATCTATTATCATTGAATGGTTATCAACATAAGCATATTTGCCATGTGTCATTCTCTGGTGATAACTCACTGCAGTTGCAATTGTTGCTGGCGTGGAGGAGGAGTCAGGGGAACACAGGTAGCTAAAATTGCAGATCTTAGGTGTGAGTTAAGCTTAAGTATATATTTATAAGTAAAGATAGTGGCAGCTATGAAGCCTTAGCTCGTTCTTCCAAAAAAGAGGAAAAGCTTAAATCAGGACCACATTCTCCCCGAACTCTGCTAAAGCCCTAACTTGTGAATCTTTGACTGGCTTCTTTGAACCCCTTAAGCTTAATCAGACTTAAGAACTTACTGGTCCAAAAATTGGAAGCCCTTCTTAAATAAATGTCAGCCAGGCAGCCTGTCCTCCTAAGCAAAGAATTTCACTGTTGCACAATAGAATGAAACAGTGATTATTTGACTGTGTATTCTACTGTCTACTCGGTGGGTTCAAATTCTCTGCCTGGATTCCACAAAATTTTATCACCTGGATATATTGTGATTTTAAGTGGTTATTTTTTGATAACAGACGAGAATCTAACCTAACCTAATCTAATGTAATTTAACCTAACCTAATGTAATTTAACCTAACCTAATGTAATCTGACCTAACCTAATGTAATCTAATCTTACCTAATGTAACCTAACCTAACCTAATGTAATCTAGCCTAACCTAACCTAATATAATCTAACCTAACCTAACTTAATGTAATTTAACCTAACCTAATGTAACCTAGCTTAACGTATCCTAACCTAAATAACGGGAATCAACAAATCTGCTTAAAAGAAATATAAGAAATCGACTTAAGCGTTGTGGATGTGACTTTTTCCCCGACTTTAAGCTTCGATCTCCCGACTTTAAGCTTTGAACCCCCGACTTTAAGCTTAGATCCCCCTACTTGAAGCTTCGAACCCCCGACTTTAAGATTCGATCCCCCGACTTTAAGCTTCTAACCCCCGACTTTAAGCTTCGAAAGAGAACTATCTGGACACAGAGCTTCAAAGCCCCGACTCTAAGCTTCGAAAGAGTAGTAACTTTGCCTTGCTAACTCAGCTTAGATTTTCACAGGTGTCATGTGGACTTCTCGACACATTCTTTTTGACCTGTAGACATTAGTTCGTTCCATCTCTGGCTACACTTTAGGCAAAACATGAATGACTGGATGTGAAAGGAAGAATGAAAGGAGGAGAAAGGAAGGGAGGCGGTAAAGAGAGGCGGAGGAGGCTGAGAAGGTGGAACGAAAAAAGATGGGAACTGGGAACTGTGGAGGAGAGTTTCAAAAGGTACAGACAGGGGGAGGGACTGCTATGGTAGAACAAGAGAGTGAGAGAGAGAGAGTGAGAGAGAGAGTGAGAGAGAGAGAGAGAGAGAGAGGGTGGAGGGAATTAAGGTGCTGCAAAAAGGAAAAAGTAACTTTAACATCTCCCTACCATCATCCCCTACCATCATCCCCCTACCATTATCTCCCAACCATCATCCCCCAACCATTATCCCCCAACCATCATCCCTTACCATCATCCCCCAATCGTCATCCCCCAATCATCATCCCCTACCATCATCCCCCAATCGTCATCCCCCAATCATCATCCCCTACCATCATCCCCCAATCATCATCCCCCAATCATCATCCCCTACCATCATTCCCCAACCATCATCCCCTACCATCATCCCTTACCATCATTCCCTACCATCATCCCCTACCATCATCCTTCTACCTAAGCATGACTAGAGATAATCATTGTCATGTAAATCATGCGTAATAAGGGATTATAACAGTATAATATCATGATGGGAGATCCTAATTGCAGATAAATCTCCGGGTATCATGACGGTGTCCCAGGTAATGACGACTGGCTTTAATTTTCTTTAATTTCTGCTCGAAGCCAAAAAAACAAAACCCCAGAGAGGTGAGTTATGGTGTGGTTATCCCAGTATTTAAAACCGTGGTGCAACTACCTGCTTGAAAAAAGCCATTACGGTGTTATATGATTTATGGTCTACAATATAAACATAGGAACACTACAGTAGGCCTACTGGCCAATACAAGGTTCGTCCTTATCAGAACCACCCGTGATATAAACCTTGGTAAAAGATACCCACAAATCGGTTTAGAAACACACGTAAACAAACACTAGGACATAGGCAACGTTTCGGTCCTGGAACCGTCATCACTTCTAACATACAGAGGTTAAAACGGCAGTATAAATATATAAAGGGGGAGAGTGAGGTGTGAGTGAGGTGTGAGTGAGGTGTGAGAGAATGTCATACTGGGATGAGGACAGGTAAACAATGTAATCACGTGACTCCTGTGTTGTGATAAATGGTTTAAAAAACTGACAAGTTGAAGAATGAGACACTTATGCAACAAATGGGAATCTTTATTGAGGAATCGTATCCCCACACAGTGGTTTCATCAGTCCAATACAAAGAAGACAGGTGTAAAGAGAGGAGAAGCTGAGGTAATCAGTCCCTCAGCTTGAAATCGATTCCAGGCTGAGGGACTGATTACTTTATCTTTTGTATATAATTATACATTCTTCAGATTATGTCCATTGTAAAGCCACTGGAGGGCAAAACGTCTACAATAAAGATACCCAGATGTTGCACATGTGTCTAATTCTTTATCTTGTCTGTATTGTATACCATTTATGTACAGAAGTTTCCTACACAAGGCTCCAACAAAAAAAGATAAACACAGAGTTCCAACAGAGGTGTCTTATATAAGGGTCCCAACAGAGAAGCCCAGCACAGGGTCCCAACAGAGAAGCCCAGTACAGGGTCCCAACAGAGAAGCCCAGAACAGAGTCCCATCAGAGAAGCCCAGCACAGGATCCAAAAAAGAGAAGCCCAGCACAGGGTCCCAACAGAGAAGCCAAACACAGGGTCCCAACAGAGAAGCCCAGCACATGGTCCCAACAGAAAAGGCCAGAACAGGATCCCATCAGAGAAGCCCAGCACAGGGTCCCAACATAGAAGCCCAGCACAGGGTCCCAACATAGAAGCCCAGCACAGGGTCCTAACAGAGTGTTCTCAAACTCCCAAAATATAAAAAAGAAGAAAACCTCCGGAGTAAGAGGAAGTCTATACCTCAGACCATTTTTCTTCCCTCATACCAATTTCCCCTCTACACCCTTACCCCTCCTCCCTCTACCCCCTCTCCAATTTCCCCTCTACACTCTTACCTCTCCTCCCTCTTCCCCTTCGCCAATATTCCCTCTACACCTCCATCCTCATTCTCTCATCAATTTTTCCATCCATGATACTAAGACAGTTGAGAAAAAATCTGCTGTCAAACATTTACCAGGTTCCTGTAACCTACTATCTATCGTCTATCTATTTAGGTGGCTACCACTCGCCTCCACACATTAACTCTTCAGTCTTGATGATTAAGACACATGTGTAAGTTGAGCATCATTGTTGTTGAGACATTTCGCCTACACATTAAGCTTCTTCAGTCAGATACAGAGGCAGCAGGTTTAGTAGTGAAAAGAAGATGATGTAATCAGTCCATCAATCTTGGAGAAATAGTACTTGAGGTGATCAGTCCCTCAGCCTGGAGAAGAGTTCGGCTCGGTATTTTATACCATTTTCAACACCTTCAGTCTTTCCACTGTCTATTCCTCTATCCAATGTCTATCCATCTATATGCTGTCTATCCGTGTGGCTACCAATCAGGGCCAGAAGACTCGTTAGGAGCGGGTGATGTCGGACTTAACAAGAAGTGATCGTGGCAACCAGCTCAAAGGATTTCAATTGATGATGCAAACCCAGTAAGTGACTGTCTTCAAGCCCAGAGAGCGCCTGGATCAGGGCTTCTCTCAGGGCTTCTCTCAGGGATTGTCTCAGAACTTATCTCGGAGCTTCTCTCTAAGACTTCATTAGGGGTTTGCCTCAGTACTTGTCTCAGAGCTGAGGACTGGATCTACCTACCCGTAGTATACCTGGACGGTGTTCCGGGGGTCAACGCCCCCTAGTAAGTAGGAACCGAAGAAAAACCCGTGTAATCCCTAACTCGGTCTAAGATAAGGGCTTGTTTCAGAGCTAGGTCCGATTAGGGCTAGGAGTCTTGAAGGAAACCCTAAGCATCTCAGAGCTAGGTCCGATTAAGGCCCTGGAAAAACTAAATCCTTGGAAATACTAAATTATCTTTTGGAAATACTAAATTATCTTTTGGAAATACTAAATTATCTTTTGGAAATACTAAATTATCTTTTGGAAATACTAAATAATCTTTGGAAATACTAAATTATCTTTGGAAATGCTAAATTATCTTTTGGAAATACTAAATTATCTTTTGGAAATACTAAATTATATTTTGGAAATACTAAATTATCTTTGGAAATACTAAATTATCTTTTGGAAATACTAAATTATCTTTGGAAATACTAAATTATCTTTTGGAAATACTAAATTATCTTTGGAAATACTAAATTATCTTTTGGAAATACTAAATTATCTTTGGAAATACTAAATTATCTTTTGGAAATACTAAATCATCCGTAGAAATAACATCGGGAATCAAGTTTTTAGAGGAAGACAACAACAGAAACCCAACTTAAGAATACAGCAATAACAGCCATACAACACTACAGTGGACCACTCATACAACACTACAGTGGACCACTCATACAACACTACAGTGGACCACTCATACAACACTACAGTGGACCACTCATACAACACTACAGTGGACCACTCATACAACAGCACCGGTACATGCATTTAAAAAATGCAACTACAACATAAAGCCTTTAGAATACAGCTACAACAGCTCTATGTCAGTCCTACAACACTAGAGGAAACCTAAATACAATAGCATTGCTAAAATCACTCACCAAAAAAATATAAATTAAAGCAAAATAAAACCAACATCAGAGGAAAAAAATTAATATGGATTATCGAGATAAATTTTCTAAAATCCCCCCCCCCCAAAAAAAAAAAAAAATATCAGAGCAACAAAGATGTAAGAGAAAAATTTAAATACGAGGAGAACGACAAAAGAAAACAAAGGAGAGGAATGGTGGATGGAGAGGGAGAAAGGGGGGGGGGGGAGAAGAGAGAAGAAAATGACTATTGAAGAACATGGCGACGCTGGCAACTGAATTGCATCGGAGTTGCCAATCTATTGAAAAGCCATTTTAAAATCTTTAGGCTCGACTCTGCAAGATTTATTGTGTGATGATAGTGGCTGTGGGTGGTGGCGATGGTGGTGGTAGAGGTGGTGGTTGTGGTGGTGGTTGTGGTGGTGGTTATGGTGGTGGTTATATTTGTGGTTGTGGTAGTGGTTGTGGTGGTAGTGGTGGTGGTTGTGGTGGTAGTGATAGTGGTAGTGGTTGTGGTGGTGGTTGTGGTGGAAGTGATAGTGGTAGTGGTTGTGGTGGTGGTTGTGGTGGTGATTGTGGTGGTAGTGGTAGTGGTAGTGGTGATGGTAGTGGTTGTTGTGCTGGCGGTGGTGGTGGTAAGAATTATTTATAAGACTTTCAAACTTCCAGACACTGTTGGTCAGTCAATTCTTCCAACACAATATTCAGAGAATTACCAGAGAGGAGATAAAGTGGTGAGCAGAATCACTCATCCTGTGTGAACTCCCCACCACAGAGCCAGGAGTGAGCTCTGTCACCGCCATGACTTGAAAAAGCTCTACACAGAGCATTAGTATTGAATTAATGAATAAATGTAGCAACTCTATACATATATAATATAATATAAATATATAATATAAAATAAAAATATAAAATAAAATAACCTAATCATCCTAGCCTTCTATAAAGAAAGTGTTTATAATCATAATCATAATTTTTAAAGGGGTGGACAGGTTAGCCAGCGGAAGGCCTCGACAGATGACCAAAATCTCCTGCTCCGGGTCATCATATGACTAAGACCCGCGTTAGGAAACACTTGTTCTGTTTCCCGACAAACCAAATACCCACCTACCTACATCCCAGCCATCAGTGTTGACACAGAATACAGAGTAATACTGTAGCCTCTCAATTCTTATTCGCCTCCCATTACATAATTGAAACTCATTCCTGTTCTTTCTTCTCTGATAAACTTCCTACCGAAATTAAAGTTTAAACACACGTGAACGAACATTACCATATACTTATTAGAAAACGTTTGGGTACTGGGATTTTGATCGAAATGTTCTCTTGTGTGTGTTTCCAGACCTCTTGTTGATACAGGAGAGCCTCGCTTATACAGCAGGTTAAGTTCCAGGCTACCACTGTAAAGCAAAAACCGCTGTAAAGTGAAACATATCCTTCCATTCGCTTCCATATACATATATAAGACTGATATCATTATTATTAAACTCAAGAATAATCTTCCAGACAAGAGCAATTAAAAAAAAACATAATTAAGGAAGAAGAATAAATGCATTTGGAAGAAAACTCAGGAAGGTTAATCTCCTGAGTTCAGGAAGGAGAGAAAGAGAGAGAGACGAAAAAATAAAGAAATCATTACCCTAATTCAGTCACTTTTATTCCTCATTCTCGCCAAAAAAAAAATTATATATAAAAAGTCAAGAAGCAATTATTGAGGAAATCCCGTAATCCCGTTTTCTTTGGCGGTCGTTGGCCCATTTTCTATGGCGAAGTCACTGGTAACTAAAATAGTTGATCCGAATTGGCCAAGGAGTGAATGAGGGGAGAGAGTTTTCCGGGAGAGAGGGGAAATGGAAGAGGAGAAAGAGAGAGAGAGGGAGACGGGAAAGAATAGAGGAAAATAGAGAAATGGGGAAAGGACGAGGAGGAAAGGGGAGAGGGGAAAGGGAACACAAGGAGAGAGAGATTAGAAATGGAAGAGGAGGAAAAAGAGAGGGGAATGAAGCAGAGGAAACATTACTGGAGAAGGAGAGAGGAACAAAGAGAGGAAGAAATGGAAGAGGAGGAAGGGGAGTGGAAAGGGAATTGAGAGAGAGAGAGAGAGAGAGATAGAGAGAGAACAATGGACCTTCTTTTACGCATGATAAAGCTCAAGGAGCAGGGAGAGTTACCCAATAGCGACCAGCGAAGTGGCGGGGCCAGGAGCTGTGACTCGACCCTCGCAACCACAACTAGGTGAGTACACACACACCTACTATAACACACACACACACACCTACTACTCCAACACACACCCACAGACACACACACACACACACACACCAAGTGCAAAGTCATGAAGATTGGGGAAGGGCAAAGAAAACCGCAAACGGAGTACAGTCAAGGGAGCCAGAGACTACAAACCTCACTCCAAGAAAAAGATCTTGGGGTGAGTATAACACCAGGCACATCTGCTGAGGCGCACATCAACCAAATAACTGCTGCAGCATACGGGCGCCTAACAAATCTAAGAACAGCATTTCGACATCTTAATAAGGAATCGTTCAGAACCCTGTACACTGTGTAGGTTAGGCCCATACTGGAGTATGCAGCACCAGTTTGGAACCCACACCTAGACAAGCACATAAAGAAAATAGAGAAAGTGCAAAGGTTTGCAACACGGCTAGTCCCGGAGCTAAGGGGTATGTCCTACGAGGAGATGTTAAGGGAAATCGACCTGACAACACTGGAGGACAGGAGAGATAGGGCGGACATGATAACGACATATAAAATACTGAGAGGAATTGGCAAGGTGGACAGAGACAGAATGTTCCAGAGATGGGACACAGCAACAAGGGGGCACAGCTGGAAGTTGAAGACTCAGATGAATCACAGGGATGTTAGGAAGTATTTCTTCAGTCACAGAGTGGTCAGGAAGTGGAATAGCTTGGGAAGCGATGTAGTGGAGGCAGGATCCATTCATAGCTTTAAGAAGAGGTATGATAAGGCTCATGGCGAAGGGAGAGAGACCCAGTAGCGGCCAGTGAAGAGGCGGGGCCAGGAGCTATGACTCGACCCCTGCAACAACAACTAGGTGAGTACACACACGCACACACACACAGTCCCCCTTTTCTGGGTTGCTATAACAAGGTGACATCGAGGATACCAACAATAACAGGCAATAACAGGCAATAACAGGGAGAACAAGCCAAGTAACGAACCGCTGAACATCAAAGATCATAACCGCCCTGACACTATCACAACTCCCACTCCTTCCTTGTGTGTGTGTGTGTGTGTGTGTGTGTGTGTGTTGTAGTATGTGTGTGTGTGTGTGTGTGTGTGTGTTGTAGTATGTGTGTGTTTGTGTGTGTGTGTGTGTGTGTCGTGTGTGTGTGTTGTAGTATGTGTGTGTGTGTGTGTTGTAGTATGTGTGTGTGTGTGTGTGTGTGTGCGTGTGTGTGTGTTGTAGTTTGTGTGTGTGTGTGTGTGTGTGTGTGTTGTAGTATGTGTGTGTGTGTGTGTGTGTGTGTGTGTGTGTGTGTTGTAGTATGTGTGTGTGTGTGTGTTGTAGTATGTGTGTGTGTACTCACCTAGTTGTGGTTGCAAGGGTCGAGTCACAGCTCCTGGTCCCGCCTCTTCGCTGGTCGCTACTGGGTAACTCTCCCTGCTCCTTGAGCTTTATCATGCCTCTATCATGCTATGTATGGATCCTGACTCTGTGTGTATGTGTGTGTATGCATGTTGTAGCGGTAGTATAGTAGTAGTAGTAGTAGTAGCAGTAGTAGCAGTAGTAGTAGTAGTAGTAGTAGTAGCAGTAGTAGTAGTAGTACGATTAGTAGTAGTAGCATTATTATTATTATTATTATTATTAGTAGTAGTAGTAGTAGTAGTAGTAGTAGTAGTAGTAGTAGTAGTAGTAGTAGTAGTAGTAGCAGTATTAGTATTAGTAGTAGTAATAATAATTGTAGTGGTAGGAGTAATAATTGTGGGTGAGTAGTAGTGAGTGTATGTATGAATGTCTGTATTCACTAGTTTGGGCTTGTGGGGGTTGAGACACAGCTCCTGACCTCTCCTCTTGAGTTCGATAGACAGATATGTACTCGAATCCTAAGTTCTCCTGCTCATTCCTACAAAGTCCTGAAACTGTGTCGCTCTAATCCACTTTATTCTAATCCCCGAAAACATTTAACAGTGAAATGCTTCGCTAATGGAGTGGATATTTACAAAGCCAACATTGAATTAACATACGCAAGCCATGGGAGGCAACTGGCGTATTCAAGCTAACACATCATATACGCAGACGAAGTATAGTAGTATTTATAATACGCAAAGAGATGCGATGTGTACCTTGTTATCTAACAACCTAACAAACTATTTGCCTATAATGCCATACTAGCAACTAAAACTAGGTGCTTATAATGCCATACTAACAACTAAAACTAGGTGACTAAAATGCCATACTAACAACTAAAACTAGGTGCCTATAATGCCATACTAGCAACTAAAACTAGGTGCTTATAATGCCATACTAACAACTAAAACTAGGTGCCTAAAATGCCATATTAACAACTAAAACTAGGTGCCTATAATGCCATACTAACAACTAAAACTAGGTGCCTAAAATGCCATACTATCAACTAAAACTAGGTGCCTATAATGCCATACTAGCAACTAAAACTAGGTGCTTATAATGCCATACTAGCAACTAAAACTAGGTGCCTATAATGCCATACTAGCAACTAAAACTAGGTGCTTATAATGTCATACTAACAACTAAAACTAGGTGCCTAAAATGCCATATTATCAACTAAAACTAGGTGCCTATAATGCCATACTAGCAACTAAAACTAGGTGCTTATGCCATACTAACAACTAAAACTAAGTGCCTATAATGCCACACTAACAACTAAACAAGCACACTAGGCACCCACAATACCACACTAACAACTAAACAAACTAAGTGCTAGCAATACCACACTAACAACTAAACAAACACACTAGGCACCCACAATACCCCACTAACAACTAAACAAACACACACTTTTCCGAGGAAACGCAATTACAACTCTGTTTGCAAACACACAAACTGTCATTCCACATTTTTTTATAGCAAAAATCCGGCCTTTACGACCATGAAGCAACTCTGACGCCTTAACAATTTTGACCCACGTTCCTGCTTGGCAAAGTAACTTTGCTACTTTGTTAATTCTTTGGCTTTCGTGCTTTGTTACTTTGGGAACGAGAAGTGTTTTACCATTTATCATTATAATTATTATATTATTATTATTATTATTATTATTATTATTATTATTATTATTATTATTATTATTATTATTATTATTATTATTATTATTATTAGCAGTAGTAGTAAGGATATAGGTAAGGGCTGAGGACAATCAACTTTGATCCGAAGAAAGGGATGAAATACAGCTTCTTTTTTTTAGATCATGAGTTCCTTAGCAGAATCAAGGAAACTTCCTTGAAAGATCTGAAACCAAGCTAATATTTTCAGACATTTAAATAATCATGGCCCCCCATGAATCTTGCTCAGGAGTTAGTTCCAATAATCATGGTCCCTTGAATTTTCCTCAATAATGATAATAATAATCATGGTCCCATAAATCTTCTCCAAGAGCATCTTATAATAATAATAATAATAATAATAATAATAATAATAATAATAATAATAATAATATAATAATAATAATAATAATAATAATAATAATAATAATAATAATAATATTATTATTATTATTATCAGTATTATTATTATTATTATTATTATTATTATTATTATTATTATTATTATTATTAAAGCTCTAAATGTCCCTCATATTTAAGGTATAATTTCAGTTTGTAAATCACTCATGTAAATCATTTACTCTGATACATATCAAAGCAATGTTTTCTAAACTAGAAAAAAAAAATTCAAACACAAATCCATCTTTCATCTGGTGTCATTACGGCAGGTTATAAACACATCACTCTTTGACACAGGCACGAAAAAAATAAGTTTCTTTGTCTCTTTTTTTTTTTTTGGAAATTGAGGTTGTATATCCTTTATTGCAATAAATATCAAAACAACGTTCCATTTTTTTTTAATTTTCAGCGCTACTGAAGTGTATAAACGGAAGAAGCCCTTTCATGTATATATATATATATATATATATATATATATATATATATATATATATATATATATATATATATATATATATATATATATATATATATATGTCTCAGTCTTACTGTTTGTGCTCTTTGAGAGGAGCTGGTCTGCTTGAAGAGTCTGCAAGGGTGTCCCACCGCACGGCTGCTTTAATGAACCTGGGGTCTTGAGCTTCTACCGCATCTTTCAAGCGTTCGGGGACAGTCACTGGAAGTCATAATGCACGAGGACAGAAATGCAGGTAAAGCTACCTGCGTTGTCTTGCGCAACCCTATACCTCCCAGTTGCACTGGAAGAGTTGCTTGATGCCAGTGATGATCTTCCAGTGACAGATTCAGGGCCTTCTTAAAGACAGATCTCAGGAGTGCGTCATATTCGCTGAGTGTTGGGTTGTCGAAGGAGGGTGTGCACCTCAAGAAGTCTTGGCCGAGTTAGACACCTTGTAATATGATTCACAATATCATGGGCATCCAGATCACTTATTCTCTCCTTCATTCGCTTCAGGTCATTCACTTTGTCCTTGAGGACTTTGTCGATGGCCTGATGACAAACCGATGCTCCCAATAGGATATATATATATATATATATATATATATATATATATATATATATATATATATATATATATATATATATATATATATATATATAATATTTAAGATATGATTGGAAGACCGAGTCTCAGCTCCTGGTCCCTACAATATGAGGAAATAAATAATACCGGTGGTACCAACAATGTAAAGTGTTACCACCACAAACCAGCAAACTATTGCACTACGCGCCAGGCATCAGATAGCTGACATACGCAACACTAACTCAGGCGTGAGTCACATTTGAAAAACAACGCAACAAAAAACACATATTCAAGCCTTTTGAAGGCTTATTACCCCAGTAGCGGACTATGACAGCGGCAAGGTATGTGGTGGTGGTGGTGGTAGTGGTGGTGGTGGTGGTGGTGGTGGTGGTAGTGGTGGTGGTGGTGGTGGTAGTGGTGGTGGTGGTGGTAGTGGTGGTGGTGGTGGTGGTAGTGGTGGTGGTGGTGGTAGTGGTGGTGGTGGTGGTGGTAGTGGTTGTGGTATGGTGTTAGTGGTGGTAGTGGTGGTATTTGTGGTAGTGGTGGTGGTACTGGTGGTAGAGTGGTGGTAGTGGTGGTGGTTTTAGTGGTGGTAGTGGTGGTGGTAGTAGTGTGGTGGTGGTGGTGGTTGTGGTGGTGGTGGTGGTGGTGGTAGTGGTGGTGGTAGTGGTGGTAGTGTGGTGGTAGTGGTGGTGGTGGTAGTGTGGTGGTAGTGGTGGTGGTGGTAGTGGTGGTGGTGGTAGTGTGGTGGTAGTGTAGTGGTGGTGGTAGTGGTGGTGGTGGTTGTGGTGGGAGTGGTGGTAGTGTGGTGGTAGTGGTGGCGGTGGTAGTGGTGGTGGTGGTAGTGTGGTGGTGGTGGTAGAGGTGGTGGTGATGGTAGTGGGGTGGTAGTGGTGGTGGTGGTGGTGGTAGTGTGGTGGTAGTGGTGATAGTGTGGTGGTAGTGGTGGTGGTGGTGGTAGTGGTGGTGGTGGTAGTGTGGTGGTGGTGGTGGTGTGGTGGTAGTAGTGGTGGTGGTAGTGGTTGTGATGCTAGTGGTGGTGGTGGTAGTGGTGGTGGTGGTAGTGGTGGTAGTGGTGGTGGTGGTAGTGGTTGTGGTAGTGGTTGTGATGGTAGTGGTGGTGGTCGTAGTGGTGGTGGTAGTGGTGGTGTTGGTGGTAGTGGTGGTGGTGGTGGTGTTGGTGGTAGTGGTGGTAGTGGTGGTGGTGGTTGTGGTGGTGGTAGTGGTGGTGGTGGTGATAGTTGTTGTTCTCACCATGGCTTCTTGGCTCACAATATTATAATATAAATCTGCAGGTTCTCCTCCTCGCTGCAACTGCTAACACTGAGACCAGAATTATTGCATTGCAATATACAATTTACTTTTTTTTTACTGTTTGTGTGTGTATGTGTGTGTATGTGTGTGTGTGTGTATGTGTGTGTATGTATGTGTGTGTGTGTGTGTGTACTCACCTATTTGTGGTTGCAGGGGTCGAGTCATAGCTCCTGGCCCAGCCTCTTCACTGATTGCTACTTGGTCATCTCTCTCTCCCTGCTCCATGAACTTTATCAAACCTCGTCTTAAAACTATGTATGGTTCCTTCCTCCACTACGTCACTTTCTAGGCTATTCCACTTCCTGACAACTCTATGACTGAAGAAATACTTCCTAACATCCCTTTGACTCATAGGAGTCTTCAACTTCCAATTGTGACCCCTTGTTTCTGTGTCCCCTCTCTGGAACATCTTGTCTCTATCCACCTTATCTATTCCTCGCAGTATTTTATATGTCGTTATCATGTCTCCCCTAACCCTCCTGTCCTTTAGTGTCGTCAGGCCGATTTCCCTTAACCTTTCTTCGTAGGACAATCCCCTTAGCTCTGGGACTAGTCTTGTTGCAAACCTTTGCACTTTCTCTAATTTCTTGACGTGCCTGACCAGGTGTGGGTTCCAAACTGGTGCTGCATACTCCAGTATGGACCTGACGTATATGGTGTACAGAGTCTGTACTGTGTCTGTGTGTGTTTGTGTGTGTATGTGTATGTGTGTGTGAGTGTGTGTATTTACCTAGTTGTACTTATCCAATTATGGCTGAATACTCCCCATTTCACGCGTTTCCTATCGTACCTTTTCTTAAAACAGTGTATGAATTTTCAACACTTCCCGGTCAAGGTCACGTCATTTCTTAACTCCACTACAACACAAGATCAAAGACTCAAAAACTACTACGAACGAGAAGATATTCCTAAACTGACAGAATAGCAATCTCGAGTGAGCCATGACAACGGCATACAAAATACTTCTGTTCCAAGAGCATTTTAAGCAGACTAGAAATGAACACACGAACTCGTCTTATCAACATTTTATATAATATTTTTTTACAGAGCTGCGGCAGTAAAAACAAAAACAGTAGACATGCATTGCAGAAATCCACACGCAGTTTTAGAAGTAGGCACGACAAAACAAGGCTAGCCTCGCAGATGGAAGAATAGGCGGATCCAAGAACTGAAGCTCAACACAAGCAAACTATTCGCCATAAATAATGCTAGGAAAATACACACACTCTCAGGCAAGGACAGACAAACACAGACAAACATAAACAAACACAAACTCGCATCGAAATACTCTTGTTTGTGATTTCTTAAAATGTATGAAATGTGTTAAATGTAAACGGAGAGAAAACGGAAATTGACAACAGAAAAACGTAGCAACAGAGAGAAGAGTGACAACGGGTAAACAGGACAACAGAACTTAGAAGCCGTGACAACAGGTAAACAGAACATAAAAGACAAGGGGAAGACAGTGAAAACAGGCAAACGGGATATGAAAAACAGTAACAATTGGGGAACAGAACATCCGAGACAAAAGGAAGAACACAACAGGCAAACAGAACAGTATAAATACAATGAGAAACAGAACCAAAAGATGAATTGAAAAAAAAAAACAGAGAAAAGAGGAGAGACGGTGAAAACGGATAAAGGACAACAGAGATACGTGGAGAAACAGTGACAAGCGATAAACAGAGCAAATGGCGCAACAGAAAACCAAATAATCCCGTTGCAGGCGCTGTTTACTGGGAAGTGCAGAGAAAATAAAGATGAAGTCAACGAGTACAGTGAGAGTACAGTGAGAGTACAGGAAGTACAGGAAAGTACTTTGTGGCACAGGAAAGTACACGGAAGAACGTGAGGAGTATGGGAATACACGATATATATATATATATATATATATATATATATATATATATATATATATATATATATATATATATATATATGGCGGGGGTTCCGCCCCCCTCATCTTCTGTGGCCAGGTCCCAGGCAAGGTCTCCTTGTGGATTAAGGCCTGATCAATCAGGCTGTTACTACAACATTTGTGATGTTCAGTAACTGGGCGCACATGAGCGACCTCTCCTTGTTGTCTGTTTTTCCAGTCTTCTCTAAATGTTTTACCCAGGCGTCCATATTTTGTCATTTACAATGTGTTATACGTGAGTCTCCATCACAGCTGCAAAAATTGCATTTGACTCAGTGAAAAGACCTCTGGTGAACAGTATTTTATTGTTTTTTTTTGGATTGTATATTATTGGTATAGAACACCGACAAGGTAATGAACTAGACACATGTACATATGGGTATTTTTATCCTGCAGACGTTTAGCCAACCAGTGGTTTTATCGGTACAATACAGAAGACTGAAGAGGTAGAGGGTGGGGTAATCAGTCCCTCGGTTTAAGAGCAGGTGTTCAGTACGGTACTGAACACCTCCTCCTAGGCTGAAGGACTGATTAACTCAGCCCACTACTGGTTTTGATTCTAGTCTAGCATGGCTCCTAGGTGGTAATACATTCTAAACATTTCTCGCTGTTCTTTTCCGCTGCCTGGCATTAAAAAAAATTCCTTTTAGTTGTATGGTTATAGGTTGTATATCCATACTTACGGCCATGATGTTGCATACACCTCGTTCCCGTGTTGTATAAAGCTGAAGAGTGTGAGTCTTAATTAACATTCTCCCTCATACTCAAAAATAACCTATAAACTCACGTTCTTTCACTTGTGTATCTGGTGAAGAGGATCCCAGAAGGGGATCGAAATATACAGATCAGTTCATCTCCTGAGTGTCTGTCTCCCTGTGGGTTTTCATTGAGCATTGATAGGTATTCACTACACCTTAGTTATTCATTCTCCTTCACTTAATAAACTAAGGTACAATTCTAGAGAGTTTGCCAGACCTGGAGCCGCATATATGCCTTTATCCAGGAGTGGCTTACCTACTGGTCTGGAGTTTTAGCACTCACTAGCCATGGGTTCTAACCACACCCACTCCGTGATTTATTTTGTCCAGGAGATCTCGACTTTTTTTTTTTTTTTTTGGGGGGGGGAGGTGGCTGTACGTGGAATTTCTCTTTCTGTTAACCCCACTAGCGCCGCATTCACACATCCTCCAAGAATACATTTTGCACATTTTAGGTTCCCGTTGGCTGTGAATTTTGTGGCCTCTGAGTTCCCGAGTGTACCTTAGCTGGTACTTCCAGGCGAGCATCTGTCTGGAGTTTTAGCTCACGTGGGTTTAGCGCTTAACATGAATGATTTATCTATGGCCTAGCAAGAACTAACACCTGACGGCATCAAGGCGGACACCAGTGCTACCACCAGCTTCACTAATACCCACATCTACAAAAGTTCTCCTAGTACCATCGGGATCTCCAGCAATAGCATCACCAGTGCTAGTACCAGGACCAGCACCAGAACCTGCTCCAGTATGAGTTCCAGGACCACCAGAACCACTGATACCAGCACCAATTTTGGTGAACAATTACACATGTGCAACATCTGGATATCTTTATTTGTACAAATAAAGATACCCAGATGTTGCACATGTTGTCTAATTCTTCATGTTGTCTGCACTGTATACCATTCATGTACCAACAGTTTTGGTACTGGGAGTCAGGATGTAAACGCTCTGGACTTGGGTTACTCCACTGGTGTTATTCCTGCTGTCTATCTCAATTTGCTATCCTGTACCTGATTATTCTTGGTCTTTGTGACAAGTTTTTCCAGGATGAATCAAGCCAGACATGAAAGCCTCTTTGATGAAGGGAAGAAGATCAGCGTCTTGGTAATTATAAGAATAATCCAGTGTCTTTCTCACACATCCAGATAATAGAGATTTTGTAATCCAGTCTTTCAGTGTCCATTAGACATACCAACACTTTAGAATTATCTTAGTTTAGCATATCTAACAGGATAGGACACACTGGACTGATTATTTGGCCCACACTGTAGATAATTATCCTGGTTTTCCATAGTTGCTATGAGTTGAAAAGATTGGTGGTAGATGTGGTCGGGGTTATGGGTGAATGAGAATGGTATGGGGAGGATATGGATGGGTGAGTGTGATGTAGTGGGCAGGTGAATGAAAAATATAGTGACGTGTTCGTGTGTGTGTCTGTGTGTGTGTGTACCAGTGAAATAAAAGAAGAGAATTTCAGGCGAAGAGAGACGGGACAGAGAAGGTAGGAAGGGAAGGGGCAAGAGAAAGAGGGAAGGGAGAAGGAAGAAAAGGAGGAGTAAGGGAGGGCTTGAAGAGGGAGAACAAAGGGAGGGTTTGAGGGAGGGTAGAGGGAGAGAGAGAGAGAGAGAGAGAGAGAGAGAGAGAGAGAGAGAGAGAGAGAGAGAGAGAGAGAGAGAGAGAGAGAGAGAGAGAGAGATGGAGGGAGGGAGGGTAGGCGTTGGAGGTGGTTGGCAGGAGGACGTGGGGCTTATCCCCTAAGGTATTGATTTCCCACTGCCGTCCCCCATTCACAGATAATGTACCTTGTTTGGCTCTCCCAGCCAGGCTCGCACTAGCCAGGAATGGGAACACGGGTGAGAAACAGCACCAGGAAGCAGGTAGGCAGGCAGGCAAACAAGGAAGCAGGCTGGCAGGGAAGGAATCAGGCAGGCAGGCAGGCAGGCAGCAGGCAAGCATACAGACAATGAGGTCAGCAGGCAGGCAGATAGGCAAACAAGGAAGCACGCTGGCAGGGAAGGAATCGAGCAGGCAGACAGGGAGGCAAACATACAGACAAGGAGGCCAGCAGGCAGGCAGGCAGCAGGCTGGAAGGGAAGGAATCAGGCAGGCAGGCATGGAGTCAGTCATGCAGGAAATTTAAGAATTATACAACAGAATTTGACATGAGAACCAAAAAAACAAGACCCTCACGGCAACACGCTCGTGTGTACTACTACTATTACGAACATTCTGGGCCTTAGAACACGCTAGCGCTCCTGTCTAGCGATCAGAGGACGGAGGATCGAGCCTCCAGCACTCCTTGAGCAGACTGGCCAACACGGATTTGAAGAAAACCTACGTGTCATGAAGTACAGACTGGGAACACCACATGTCATCATAGCAAGAAGCTGCTGGGTGCTGCACTTGGCACTACCAGCGCCACAGGATAGCTTCTCGTTTTTATAGGCAACGAGACCCAGCATAAATTTAGTGAGTAGACAAATGAGAGGAGAAGCAGCAGGCGGCTGTGGCCAACAAGAAGCTGACTTAAAGACAGGAACGTCAGCACGGTTACTTGGGAGAGCAACAAGGAGGAATCCAACATGGGACAAGATACCAAGATGTTTGTCAAGGCGTTATGTAACGCCTTGACAAAACTCCTGGAGAGTGAAACATTGCCACAATAAACTGCCACATTAATTGCATCTGTGTCCTTTTATCTATCATTTTGTCGGTAATTCTACCATTTTTACTAAGATACCAAGACAACAGAAAACCAACAGGGGTACAGGAAGGTACTAAAAGGAACAAAGAACCAACAGGAAACACAAGGCACTGAGTAAACAGAGAGCTGAGAGGTATTAGCGAAACATGACAACAAAACGTTTAACAAGCTTCCGTTGAACAGCTGTCTGCCAACCTGTGTCCCTGGATAGTTGCTGTCTGCCAACCTGCGTCCCTGGATAGTTGCTGTCTGCCAACCTACGCCCTTGGATGGTTGCTGTCTACCAACTTACCTCCCTGGATGGTTCCTGTCTGCCAACCTACGTCCCTGAAGGGTTCCTGTCTGCCAACCTACGTCCCTGAATGGTTCCTGTCTGCCAACCTACGTCCCTGGATAGTTCCTGTCTGCCATCCAGGTACGGAATGATATAAAATATTATCTATGATGTTATAACGAGACAGAATAAGCCAGGAATACTGCCAGAGTGCAACACATTTAGCAGGCTCCCATTTCACGCCCATAGCAGGAGGGTAGTACCTCCCTCGAGGATGAAGGTTGCGACACTCGGGAACATGTACTCAGGGAACATGTACTCAGGGAACATGTACTCAGGGAACATGCACTCAGGGAACATGCACTCAGGGAACTGTTTACGGATAAACGTGTAGTATTAGCGTCGTCATATCATAGTCACACGCTGGATCAGATATCTCCCATGAGGAGGAAAAATACCTAAACCCTAAGAACATAAGAAAGGAGGAACACTACAGGAAACCTACTGGCCCATACTAGGCACGTCCTTCTCCAACCCAAACCCACTAACAAATATATTCGCCTAAACCACTATCAATGTTACCTAAGCTTAGGATATGCTTTGATAACCCTATAGTTCTACTCTCTTCCAATTACGTCCTTGAATTTGTATTGATAAAGCCACTGGTAGGCGAAACGTCTGCAGTAAATACCCAGATGTTGCACATGTGTCTCATTTTCATCATATTGTATACCCTTCATATACAACTCTATTAACTCGTGTGCAAGTCCCATTCAAATTCAATCCGCCTTTCTCATATATTTCTCGAACCTAAATTTAAAGCTACCCAAGGTTTTAGCTTCAATAACCCTACTAGGCAGATTATTCCGCTTATCGACTAATTACCTCTTCCTGACAGGTGACACAAATTATTATTACCCTCTCACGCTATAGGCAGTCACATCCTTTGTAACTCTTAATAATGATGAGGACATTTGAGAGAGACGAAAAAATAAATATTTTTATCTATTCGATAAGGTTTCCAAACTGGAGTTATTTCACATCGACCAGTGTGATATTGGATTTGGTTCTCATATAGGAAATAATAATGTGAAAGGAATTTACAGCAAAGTAATCATCTCTGCATTCCAGTCGAACGATTCGAAAGGAGAAATTAAGAGGAAACAATATTTTATGTCCGGTCAACCTGCAATGTAATCAGGTACCATCCACCTCAGTCGGTACATGTGCACAGAAAGGATCATGTATTTTTGACCGATGGTGTACACGCGATTTGCAGCTTTCATAATTCTTGTGATGAAAGTCGCAAAGTTTTTATATACTTCAACAAACAAACTCTGAGATCATCGTGTGACCCGGACCCTCATGACAGCTTTTCCCATTTCTCCTGACAAACAGAACACTCAATAAACTAGCTACTACCATCCACAGGATGGGATGCACATTAAACTAGCCACTACCATCCACAGGATGGGATGGACATTAAACTAGCCACTACCATCCACAGGATGGGATGCAAATTAAACTAGCCACTACCATCCACAGGATGGTATGTACAATAAACTAGCCACTACCATCCACAAGATGGGATTCTCATTAAACTAGCCACTACTATCCACAGGATGGGATGCACATTAAACTAGCCACTACCATCCACAGGACAGGATGCACATTAAACTAGCCACTACCATCCACATGATGGGATGCACATTAAACTAGCCACTACCATCCACAGGATGGGATGCACATTAAACTAGCCACTACCATCTACAGGATGCGTGCAGTGCTCAGTAGACAAGCCGCTGGCGCGGTAAAACTCAAACGTCAGTCGAGAATAAATAATCGCTTAAAGTCAATTTGCTTACAAAGAGGAAAGAGTAACAATGGACAGCACGTAGCATTAATTTTATAGGCAATACCAGTGGGTCTGAAGGGACTGCTCAATGAAGTACTTACACTGGTCACACAGCTTGAAGGTCTCCTCACAAACTTCGTAATTTCCTCTATATGAAACAGTGATTGAAACTTTGTGAAAAAAAATGCATCTGAAGCATGATTGAAATTATATTTCTTATGATAAATGCACTCGTTTAAAAAAAAAAACAATTTGTGACCTAAAAAAATAATTAACTAAAAAGAAAAATAGAGGGATTTAAAAAAATACTTCTGGAGACGATTC
Organism: Cherax destructor; assembly: GCA_009830355.1. Classification (NCBI taxonomy): domain Eukaryota; kingdom Metazoa; phylum Arthropoda; class Malacostraca; order Decapoda; family Parastacidae; genus Cherax; species Cherax destructor. Next base: position 526,099 of record WNWK01000065.1, on the reverse strand, counting down.
CAACATTATAGAGATAACTGAAACTTTGTTTAGCAAAGAAGAGAAACAGTCTAAAAAAAATGTTATTCTTTAATTCGTAAAACACAATATTACCAGTTCTCAAATAAAAAAAGTATCGACTCTACACTATGTGGATATAGAGACCCACAGCCTCGGAGAAGAAAACAAAATCCAGCTGTGAGCACAGAATAATATTCTAGAAATTAATAAATTATCCAGTCAGTTGCACACACACACACACACACACGATGTGTGTACCTCTCCATGTACGTTTGAAATGTGTGCCCCCGCACACACACACACACCAAGGGAGGTCTGCAACAAAAGACACAATTACGTATCATTTGTGACATTAATGACTAAAATGTCGCATCGGCTGCACCTGGGACCAGCCTGCCTTGTGTTGACACTCAGAGAGAGAGAGAGAGAGAGAGAGAGAGAGAGAGAGAGAGAGAGAGAGAGAGAGAGAGAGAGAGAGAGAGAGAGAGAGGAGAGAGAGAGAGAGAATGATACCTGTGACCAGTTTCGATAATTATTCTTGCTTCACAGCCCGCTTTAAGGCCAAAGCTTCCTTCTTTCTTGGCTAGGCTGTTGCTGCCAGCAGCCTTAAGACCCACACAGACATCACAACCAGGCTGATCTGGCACTTTAAGCAAGTAGCAGTCCAGTTTCCCCTGAAAACCTTGTTCCGTTATTAAGGCAATATTTCTGTTATCTGCTGGAAGCAGGTCTTGGGCCACGGATGTTGACACAGTGTTCTCTTAGTGTGTCCATAGCTCTCCTGTTTTTCATCAGTCTATTGTACAGTACACCTCCTGCCATTTCTTTCCCTCAAATACGTTATTATAGGAGAGTGTAGGTGAGGAAAAACGCCCTCAATGTCTACGAATGACGTATACAATACTACAAGATGAAGAATTACACACATGTACAACATCTGGGTACCTTTGTTGTAGACGTTTCGCCATCTAGTGGCTTTATCAATACAAATTCAAGAACATAATTGGAAGACAGTTGAGCTACATACAAAAGATGAGGTAATCAGCCTTGGAGTTGCTGCTCTTCGGTTATGTCCTTGAATTTGTGTTGATGAAGCCACTGGTGAGCGAAACGTCTACAACAAAGGTTGTAAATGTTGTACATGTGTCTAATTCTTCTTCATGCCCTCGAGTACCTCATGTATGTTATCAAGTCTCTCGCCCTCTCCTCTACCTCCCCTTGCTCTTCGCTGTGTTTATTCTGCACTTCCTCTCTTATCTCTCACCTCTCACTGGCTCCTGGATTAGGGGCTACAACACTTTCCCTTGCTGTGATTGGCTGCTGGGAAAGGATCACAGCACTAATCCTTGCTGTGATTGGCTGCTGGGTCAGGGGTCACAGCACTTATCCTTGTTTGGATTGCCTGCCGAAATAGGATTATAGCACTTATCCTTGCTGTGATTGGTGATGGGTCAGAGGTCACAGCACTTACCCTTGCTGTGACTCTGATGGGTTAGGGAGGTCACAGTACTCTTGCTAAGAGTGTCTATCTAGTGCTTGAGGGCCTCACTCAAGAGTATCATCAAAGAATGGAGCAGTAACTAACTTCCTGTGAACAATAAAACTTATTTTCTCTCTCCTCTTACTCATTTATCGTCTCATGTGAGTCTTCTAAGTTATTCTTACCCTCCATTCTTATTGCATTTTTTATCAGCTGCATCTCTCTTCGTAATTTCTATCTCCACTCCCTTCCACCTTTTATTAGATGCTTGTCTATTCTTCCCTTCTATCTGCACTTAGCTTGTCTTTCTTTGCCTCGCGTGGTTTATTGTTGTTTCTCTTCATTATCTCTCCTTCACTCCCCATGTCTCTCATCCTGCCATTATTGCTGGACCCTGTGTTTACGTTTCTCCTCATATCACCTGTCTCCTCTCGTGTTTTCTTTCATCTCTCACCCTTTCATTCTCTCTCTCTCTCTCTCTCTCTCTCTCTCTCTCTCTCTCTCTCTCTCTCTCTCTCTCTCTCTCATAGTATATTCCAAAAATGGGAAGAATTATCCAAGAATCCATCATCAGAGCGGTCAGATATTATTGCACTAAGTGACTCTTGGGTTAACTCAGACACGCACAAGGCAGCAGAAATGACCCTGACTGGATACAGTATTTTTAATAACACTTTCATTAACATCACAGACATTAGCAGTGTGGTGGAGTGACTCTTTGTTAACATTCAACTTCCTGCCGCAGAAATTCAACATCATGACTCTGTGTATGTGGAAATCCATGGCAGGGAGAACATAAAAATTATATTCCTCAGGACTCAGTTATTGGTCCAGTCCTCTTTACAATACACACGAATGATTCCTGAGGAAGAGTTAATGTGGGAAATGCAGCATCATAAGTAGGTTAACTCTGTGATCGGTGACTTGGGAAATATATTTCAGCGTAGACAAGTGCAAAGTAATTAATTTGGGTTAAAAGTCTCTAATATTGATACAAAATATTTGGCAATAAGCTAACAGCGACAAGCTAAGGGTCTTTTCAATAATTATAAAAGACTTCAAAAAAGTAGCAAACAATGATACTAGCAACACAACTAACACAATGCTAGTTTTCATAACTAGAACCTTCATACACAAAACACAAGACACCATATTGACTCTCTATAAAGCACTTGCTAGAACACTTCTAGAATATGTCGTCCAGTTTTGGTCTCCAAATTATGATAAAAGAAAAAGATATACTGGAGAGGGTACAGAGAAGAGCTACCAAGCTGGTACCATCACTGAAGAGGGTAGCAGCTTGGTACCAGGTACCAGGCTGGTACCATCACTGAAGAGGGTAGCAGCTTGGTACCAGGTACCAGGCTGGTACCATCACTGGAGAGGGGTAGGAGCTTGGAACCAGGTACCAGCACTGGAGAGGGTAGCAGCTTGGTACCAGGTACCAGGCTGGTACCAGCACTGGACAGGGTAGCAGCTTGGTACCAGGTACCAGGCTGGTACCATCACTGGAGAGGGTAGCAGCTTGGTACCAGGTACCAGGTACTATCACTCAAAAACAAGCCATATTAAGGAAGACTCAAATCACTCAATCTTTTATAACTTAGCAAAGGAAGACTACGAAATCTCATTCATACCATTAAAATACTGAATAATTTTGAAACTTAAAAACTGGGAACGATTTGATGTGCAGAAATCAATATGGTATATTTTTCTCCTAGCTTCACGTCGGCAGTGTCCGGAGGGAGTGAAGGATAGGGAAAGAGCCTTCTGTTTTACCATCCTTGCCTTCAACATCCAAATAATATATGACAGCATTTTATCTAGATTAAGAAGATAGTTCTTAATAGATAACCTCGGCGTGATCTCTCTCTCTCTCTCTCTCTCTCTCTCTCTCTCTCTCTCTCTCTCTCTCTCTCTCTCTCTCTCTCTCTCTCTCTCTCTCTATCTCACTATTCATGGTGACTTCAATGCCATCTCTCACTCCTAATGATCTTCTCTACCAATAAACTCAAGATTTTCTCACAAGTTCTGTGACCTTTGACCTGACTTTCACTCCAGGAAAGGTGACCTTTGACCCGACCTTTACTCCAGGGAAGGTCATCTTTGATCTGACCTTCATTCTAGGGAAGGTGACCTTTGATCTAACCTTCACTCCAAGGAAGATGACCTGTGACCTGACCTTCACTCCAGGGAAGGTGATCTTTCACCTGACCTTCATTCTTGGGGAGGTGATCTTTGGTCTAACCTTCACTCCAGGGAAGATGACCTTTGACCCGACCTTCACTCCAGGGAAGATGACCTTTCCCCTGACCTTGATTCCTGCTGATATTTACTCCCTGACCAGCAAAATGCTCTTCAAGGGAGGGGGGGTGTTGATTTCATTGATAGTAAAAGTCTTTTGATCCAAGGAGGTGGACCCACCCTCTCCTTTGGATCAAGCGTCATTTTCTCCATTTCACAGAGCGTTGCATGTCCCGTGCGGGTTTAGCACTTCCCAATAAACATGATGATAGCGCTAAGAGGAGGAAGAGGAGGAGTAGCAGGGGAAGGAGGAGGAAGAGGAGGAGGAGGAAGAGAAGCAGGAACATCAGGAGGAGAAAGTGGAAGAGGAGGAAGAGAAGAAAGAGCAGTTGAAGCAGAAAGGTCAGGAAGAAGAAAGAGAAAGGTTGACAGCCAATCAGAAGACAAAGTTAAGCAAAGGTCAGCTCTTGAAAACGTCAACTGCTCGATGAACAGCAGGAACAGCAGCAGCAGGAGCAGCAGGAACAGCAGCAGGTGCTCAAGCAGACGAAGGGGAAAGAGCAGCAGTTAACAGCGCTCGTTAAGACAAGTTCCACCAATGAAGGAGGGAAGAAGAAAGTGTGAAATCATGTCGCGGTGTTCTGGAGGCGAGATCACAGAACACTGAGTGCAATCAGTTAAGGCACGTTACTGTTCACTGTGTGTGTGGGAAAGAACGAGAGAGAGAGAGAGAGAGAGAGAGAGAGAGAGAAGGCGGGGGGAGGGGAGGGGGGAGGCGAAGCAGGCTGGTAGACCAATAACATTAAAATATTGGAGGCAGTAGTTAGGCAAGAGCGAGGCAGACAGAGCTGACGCAAGAGACAGGAACGACCATAGGTATGCAGGCAGACAGGCAGGCAAGTTAGGGAGGCAGGCAGGCAGGCAGGCAGGCAGGCAGGCAGGAAGGCAGGCAGGCAGGCAGGCAGGCAGGCAGGCAGGCAGGAAGGCAGGCAGGCAGGCAGGCAGGCAGGCAGGCAGGCAGGCAGGAAGGCAGGCAGGCAGGCAGGCAGGCAGGCAGGCAGGAAGGCAGGCAGGCAGGTAGGCAGGCAGGCAAGCAGGCAAGTTAGGGAGGCAGGCAAGCAGGCAGGCAGGCAGGCAGGCAGGAAGGCAGGCAGGCATGCATGCAGGCAGGAAGGCAGGCAGGCAGGCAGGCAGGAAGGCAGGCAGGCAGGCAGGCAGGCAGGAAGGCAGGCAGGCAGGCAGGCAGGAAGGCAGGCAGGCAGGCAGGCAGGCAGGCAGGCAGGCAGGCAGGCAGGCAGACAGGCAGGCAGGCAGGCAGGCAGGCAGACAGGCAGGCAGGCAGGCAGGCAGGCAGGCAGGCAGGCAGGCAGGCAGGCAGGCAGGCAGGCAGGCAGGCAGACACCACGATGACAAAAGAACATGCAAGCGGGCGGTCATATGATCAAGCCAAGACTCACACGCAATGCTGCCACCAGCTCCTCCTTCTCTACCTTCCTATACTTGAAGATTCCCCAAGGTCAGCTTTGTCAGCTCTAAGGTCATCTTTATGTTCCTCACGGGGACCTAAATTTCCAGTCCAGATACTGTTAGTAGATTATTTAAATTCTCTAAAGAGAGTTCTGTAAGTTTTTCAAGCACGAAACATCTGTCGTGTGTCTCTTAAGATTTTTAATTCCTGTAGATAATCCTAAGACATCCTGAAAGACTTCCAGCTCAAGAAGATTGTCTTAAAATACATTCAAGGTCTGAAAGTAACCTTTAACTTCTAACAGAAATACAACCATTGTCTGAAAATAAGAACTCCTGACTCCTCAAAGTATAATGGTCTAAGAACTTTGTCTTAAATCCCAAGAACCTTTATCTAGAGAGAATCATTCTCCATTACTTTCGGCTCCTGAAATTGGCCCATTAAAGACGTGTGCATTCCTTGTGTTTTTGTGACCTTAATCTTGAAGACACAGTGTTATACCCAGTGTTCAATAAGCGCAAATTTAACGCCTTATTCACAGGAAAAAAATGGGGGATAGCATTTTTTTATAAGAACAAAAAAAAAACCCTGTCGTTCGTGTACCTGAATCCGTCACTCATTAAAAAAAAAAAAAAATAATGGCGTGGCGTGTTGCTTCGGCTTTCCTGGGATCTGCTTGTCTCCCGTTCTTCCCCGTCAACACAGACCTCAATATTTACTGACTTCGCTTCCATCATTCCATGCTTTTTTTTTTTTTACGGTGATTTCCTTCACTCCCCCCCCCTCCCTAACACTCATTCTGTCATTTTCCAATCTTCTTTTACACTCTATAGTAATCATCTTCATCACACACATCTTCACCCAAGGGTTTTTAACCCCTCAATTTTCTCCTTCACCTTGCTATCTCCTATTTCATCGCTGCTGCTCCTCCCGTTTCTCGTATATTTCTTCTTTTTCCGTGGTTCTTGTCCTTCCTTTCCCCCCACCCCCTTCCCTCATCTTCTTGCATCTGCACATCTACTTTTTTGTCATTCCCCTAATCGTCTTATTTTACCACCCAGGTTCCTATTCTTCATCTTATTCCCGTCTTATTTATTCCTCATTTGTTATTTTCTTATTTCTTCTGATTTCGTGTCCTCTCTCCCTTCCCCTCACTTTGCAATAATTAAGACTTAAATAACAAAAGAAAAACAAAAAATATATATAACAGCCTAATTCTGAACAACACAGGGAAAGTATTTTGTGATTTGGAGAGATTAGATATTAATACAATCTAAATATACGTCAGTAACAGCAGTGGTTGTGATGGTTATGGTATCAGTAACAGCAGTGGTTGTGATGGTTGTGGTATCAGTAACAGCAGTGGTTGTGATGGTTGTGGTATCAGTAACAGCAGTGGTTGTGATGGTTGTTGAATCAGTAACAACAGTGGTTGTGATGGTTGTTGAGTCAGTAACAACAGTGGTTGTGATGGTTATGGCATCATTAACAGCAGTGGTTGTGATGGTTGTTGAATCAGTAACAACAGTGGTTGTGATGGTTGTGGTATCAGTAACAGCATGATTGTGATGGTTATGGTATCAGTAACAGCAGTGGTTGTGATGGTTGTGGTATCAGTAACAGCAGTAGTTGTGATGGTTGTGGTATCAGTAACAGCAGTAGTTGTGATAGTTATGGTATCAGTAACAGCAGTAGTTGTGATGGTTATGGTATCAGTAACAGCAGTAGTTGTGATGGTTATGGTATCAGTAACAGCAGTAGTTGTGATGGTTATGGTATCAGTAACAGCAGTAGTTGTGATGGTTATGGTATCAGTAACAGCAGTAGTTGTGATGGTTATGGTATCAGTAACAGCAGTAGTTGTGATGGTTATGGTATCAGTAACAGCAGTGGTTGTGATGGTTGTGGTATCAGTAACAGCAGTAGTTGTGATGGTTGTGGTATCAGTAACAGCAGTAGTTGTGATGGTTATGGTATCAGTAACAGCAGTAGTTGTGATGGTTATGGTATCAGTAACAGCAGTAGTTGTGATGGTTATGGTATCAGTAACAGCAGTAGTTGTGATGGTTATGGTATCAGTAACAGCAGTAGTTGTGATGGTTGTGGTATCAGTAACAGCAGTAGTTGTGATGGTTGTGGTATCAGTAACAGCAGTAGTTGTGATGGTTATGGTATCAGTAACAGCAGTAGTTGTGATGGTTATGGTATCAGTAACAGCAGTGGTTGTGATGGTTGTGGTATCAGTAACAGCAGTAGTTGTGATGGTTATGGTATCAGTAACAGCAGTAGTTGTGATGGTTATGGTATCAGTAACAGCAGTAGTTGTGATGGTTATGGTATCAGTAACAGCAGTAGTTGTGATGGTTATGGTATCAGTAACAGCAGTAGTTGTGATGGTTGTGGTATCAGTAACAGCAGTAGTTGTGATAGTTATGGTATCAGTAACAGCAGTAGTTGTGATGGTTATGGTATCAGTAACAGCAGTAGTTGTGATGGTTATGGTATCAGTAACAGCAGTAGTTGTGATGGTTATGGTATCAGTAACAGCAGTAGTTTTGATGGTTATGGTATCAGTAACAGCAGTAGTTGTGATGGTTATGGTATCAGTAACAGCAGTAGTTGTGATGGTTATGGTATCAGTAACAGCAGTAGTTTTGATGGTTATGGTATCAGTAACAGCAGTGGTTGTGATGGTTATGGTATCAGTAACAGCAGTAGTTGTGATAGTTATGGTATCAGTAACAGCAGTAGTTGTGATGGTTGTGGTATCAGTAACAGCAGTAGTTGTGATGGTTATGGTATCAGTAACAGCAGTAGTTGTGATGGTTATGGTATCAGTAACAGCAGTGGTTGTGATGGTTATGGTATCAGTAACAGCAGTAGTTGTGATGGTTATGGTATCAGTAACAGCAGTAGTTGTGATGGTTATGGTATCAGTAACAGCAGTAGTTGTGATGGTTGTGGTATCAGTAACAGCAGTAGTTGTGATGGTTATGTTATCAGTAACAGCAGTAGTTGTGATGGTTATGGTATCAGTAACAGCAGTAGTTGTGATGGTTATGGTATCAGTAACAGCAGTAGTTGTGATGGTTATGGTATCAGTAACAGCAGTAGTTGTGATGGTTATGGTATCAGTAACAGCAGTAGTTTTGATGGTTATGGTATCAGTATTTGTATCACCAACAGAAATATTAGGAAAGAGTAACACTCGCAGCAGCAGCAGCAGCAGCAGCAGCAGTAGTAGCAGCAGTAGTAGTAGTAGTAGTAGTAGTGGGAGGAGCACCACCACCACTACCACCACCACCACCACCGCCACCATCGCCACCATCACCATCACCGCCACCACCACCACCATCGGCACCACCAAGCAGTACTATGTATTGATTGAACAATCCTGCATTCATCAGGCCCTGAGAATTATTACATCCCTCCACACACACAAACACCATCCCTCCACACACACAAACACCATCCCTCCACACACACAAACACCATCCTTCCACACACACACAAACACCATCCCTCCACACACGCACAAACACCATCCCTCCACACACACAAACACCATCCTTCCACACACACACAAACACCATCCCTCCACACACGCACAAACACCATCTCTCCACACACACACAAACACCATCCTTCCACACACACAAACACCATCCCTCCACACACACAAACACCATCCCTCCACACACACAAACACCATCCTCCACACACACAAACACCATCCCTCCACACGCACAAACACCATCTTCCACACACACAAAACACCATCCTTCCACACAGCACAAACACCATCCTCCACACACAAACACCATCTCCACCACATCTTACACAAACACCATCTTCCACCACACATCTCTCATGCACAAACAACCATCTTTCACACACACAACAAGAACACATTTAACACAGTAACACTCATCCATCAGCACAGCACACAAACACATCTTCCACACACAAACACGCATCCTTCCACACACACCATCCACACACCAACCACCTTACCAACACACACAACACCATCCTCCACACACACAAACACCATCCTCCACCACACCATCACAACACACACACATCTCACACACACACAACACATACTTACACACACATACTAGCCATACCTCACACACACAAACACCATCCCTCACTCACAAACACCATCCTCCACACAGCAATACATCTTGCCACATCACCATCCTCACAGCACATAGAGACACCATCCTGCCAGCACACAGCAAGTAGCACATCCTCCAGCACAAAACACCATCCCTCCACACCACAACACATCCTCCCACACAGCAAACACCATCCTTCCACACACACCAAACACCATCCTCACACACACAAACACATTTCGCACTACACACAACACCATCCTCACACAAATAACACATCCTCCAACACACAAACAATCCTCCACAACACACACACATCCTCCACACACACAAACACCATCCTCACACACACACAAACACCATCCTCCACACACACAAACACCATCCTCCACACACAAAACACCATCCTCCACACACACAAACACCATCCTCCACACAGCACAAACACCATCCTCCCAACACACACAAACACCATCCTTACCATCCTACACACAAACACCATCCCTCCACACACACAAACACCATCCTCCCACACACAACACCATCTTCCACACACACAAACACCATCCTCCACACACGACAAACACTATCCTCACACACACAAACACCATCCTCCACACACACAACACCATCTTTCCACACACAAACACATCCATCCACAGCACAAACACCATCTACTCACCACACTCACACAAACATCCTCATCCACACACATGAGAAGATTGTTGCTCACACAGACAGCGCATCCTGCCAACACCAAACATCTTTCCACACACGACAACACCATCCTCACATATGCATACATGACACCATCCTGCACCACATGAAGAACTTCTATCTCTACTCATCTGCACAAGAAGCATCTTCCACACACACTACTGCATCCTCCACCATGCATGGAAGATGTTGCCATCTCCAACAGCTACCCCATCCTCGCACATGACAGAAACCATCTACACACACTGCATCTACATCTCCACACAGGACAAACATCTTCTCCACACATGATGAATGTTTCAGACAGTCTCACCACTGACAGCCATGATGGAAGGTGTTTGTCTAGTACAGTGCTAGCTGCATCTGGCACCAATGAATTCTTCCTCACACAAGCACCATCCTGCACCATATGAAATGTTGTTGTCACTACATCTAAGCTGCATCTGGCAGCCATGATGGAAGATGTTGGTCTATACAGTCTAGCTGCATCCTGTCAGGCATGATGAAGATGTTGTCACTACAGGCTACTCATCCTGACAGCATGAGGAAGACATCTGTCTCATACATCCAGCTGCATCCTGGCAGCCATTATGGAAGGTGTTGTTGTCTAGTACAGTGCTAGCTGCATCCTGCAGCATGATGGAAGGTGTTGTCTAGTACATGCTAGCTCATCCTGGCAGCATGATGGAAGGTGTTGTCTAGTACAGTGCTAGCTGCATCCTGACATCATGATAATGTGATTGTCTAGCACAGTCCAGCTCATCCTGCGCAGTGCAAGTGGTTTCAAACAGTCATCCAGTGCATCCTGGCAGCCATGATGGAAGGTGTTGTTGTCTACTACAGTGCTAGCTGCATCCTGACAGTCATGATGGAAGGTGTTGTTGTCTAGTACAGTGCTAGCTGCATCCTGGCAGCCATGATGGAAGGTGTTGTTGTCTAGTACAGTGCTAGCTGCATCCTGGCAGCCATGATGGAAGATGTTGTTGTCTAGTACAGTGCTAGCTGCATCCTGGCAGGCATGATGGAAGATGTTGTTGTCTACTACAGTGCTAGCTGCATCCTGGCAGGCATGATGGAAGATGTTGTCGTCTAGTACAGTGCTAGCTGCATCCTGGCAGGCATGATGGAAGATGTTGTTGTCTAGTACAGTGCTAGCTGCATCCTGACAGTCATGATGGAAGGTGTTGTTGTCTAGTACAGTGCTAGCTGCATCCTGACAGTCATGATGGAAGGTGTTGTTGTCTAGTACAGTGCTAGCTGCATCCTGGCAGCCATGATGGAAGATGTTGTTGTCTAGTACAGTGCTAGCTGCATCCTGGCAGCCATGATGGAAGGTGTTGTTGTCTAGTACAGTGCTAGCTGCATCCTGGCAGCCATGATGGAAGGTGTTGTTGTCTAGTACAGTGCTAGCTGCATCCTGGCAGCTATGATGGAAGGTGTTGTCGTCTAGTACAGTGCTAGCTGCATCCTGGCAGGCATGATGGAAGGTGTTGTTGTCTAGTACAGTGCTAGCTGCATCCTGGCAGCCATTATGGAAGGTGTTGTTGTCTAGTACAGTGCTAGCTGCATCCTGGCAGCCATGATGGAAGGTGTTGTTGTCTAGTACAGTGCTAGCTGCATCCTGGCAGCCATTATGGAAAGTGTTGTTGTCTAGTACAGTGCTAGCTGCATCCTGGCAGGCATGATGGAAGGTGTTGTCTAGTACAGTGCTAGCTGCATCCTGGCAGCCATGATGGAAGGTGTTGTTGTCTAGTACAGTGCTAGCTGCATCCTGGCAGCCATGATGGAAGGTGTTGTTGTCTAGTACAGTGCTAGCTGCATCCTGGCAGGCATGAAGATAGTCTCGACAGGGTGGAGGTGTCTACTCTCTCAGGTGAGGTCAAGATAGAAGGGAGGGAAAAAATGGAGAGACGAAGTGGAGGGAGGGAGGGAGGGAATGAGAGGAGTGACATTTCCTCAATCCCCCATAAACTTCCCCATTTCCCTACCCATCGACCTGGCCTCTCCCTCTAGCTATCACCTCCCCCTCCCTCCACCACAATCTTCATTCAACCAATCATCCCCACCACACCAACCCTCCACCTCTTGTTGTCTTCGGACCTCCATCTTTACCTCAATCTCCATCAATGCATCTTCAGTACGTTTTCCACTGGAGATTTATTTTTTTATTGATCTTTATCTCAAAGATTTCTATTTCATCTCCGGCTGTTGTTGTTACTGGCAACGCTAACTCTTAACTTTATTTCTCACGTTAAAAATGTTCTCAATCGAGTTTTCAAGATTTCGAACTCTTTTTTTTATGTTTTCGTTCGTCCAGCTGTTCTCCTTGCGAGTGTTTTTCCAGTGCTCGCTACTGCTGCTGACACTGTGTGTGTGTGTGTGTGTGTGTGTGTGTGTGTGTGTGTGTGTGTGTGTGTGTGTGTGTGATGTATCGAGTTCAACGTGCTGGTGTTTCTGGATGGTGAAACTCATTCAACTCTGTGTTTAGGGTCATTCGTCTTGTTTTCAACGTACGTCACACAAAACCACTGTCCTGCATGTGATCCGAGCCAGCCTGGTGCACGGCTGGTCACTGTTGGTCAGGACGTGTGCACCATCCTGGTAGTGTGTGTATCACTAGGTGCTGGAGCTGTCTGATGTTTCAGAGTGAAGGTGGATACCCTGGTTGAGGTTACCTCACTATTAGCAACAACACTGACCCTCAGACTCTCTCAGGCCTCGGGATGGATAACCACATACCAGATCTATCGTCTCTATGGTGGATATAACTGCACATTAGTATGGTGGAGGGAAAATGTGTTAAACCCAAAAACTCATATTTTCGTGTATACTCTATTGCTCATCTTTGTTTACCATATGACTGTGATAAAACCTGGTACATAGCACGACCGGGTAGACCAGGCTCTTTGAAGTACTGGTGCTTGTAATAGTGAGTGAACGAGAGAGAGAGAGAGAGAGAGAGAGAGAGAGAGAGAGAGAGAGAGAGAGAGAGAGAGAGAGAGAGAGGGAAGAATGCCTGACTACAGTTAATCCGACTTTGTCTTCAAGGTTCTTGTTAACAATAAGGTCTCAAACAGACAGTCTGACTGGTGTTCGAGTACTCTGTTAACAGAACACTTTGCACCTACCTCTGTGTAGTTGTACGGGTCGAATCTTACCTCCTGGCCTTGCCTCTCAATTTACTGCTTGTCCACACACAGTCAAGTCATTCTGACTGGTGTTGAAGTGACTGTCAGCGTCTCAACATGTACCAACAAATCCCAGTTGCTCCCTTTTTTTTTCCTCTAAGTCAACAAACTTGCTTTCTGAGGTCTGACAGATCTTTTCATCCATTGCAATTCCTTCGTTGTCTCTGCTGGGCTGTGGGCTCTAAAATGCTTCCACTCGGGTCCCAAAACACTCCCTTCCACACAAGTTTCAGCTTCGAGTCAGCAGTTTCCTCGTTTCCATTGTGTTTAAGTTGTTTTGATCCAAGAAACTGAAGATACTTCATAAGATCATATATGATTAGATTTAATAAGCGCTGTGAGACCATTACAGATTTAGCGTATTTTTATGGATGTAATAGTTTGAACTCTCTCTCTCCAGCGTCCTCACCCTTGCCACTTCCTCTACGCCAAGTTGCCATTCTTTACTCTTCCCCCAAAACTCTCTCTTCTGTGTCGGGGGAGTTAAGTGAGGAAGGAGCATCACCGCCCCTTCTGGCAACTGCCCAGAGAGTGAGGAACGACCTGGGGGCAGGCAGAAGAATGAAGACTGGAGAGAGAAGGAGAGGGAAGGGAAAAGGAAGAACAGTTGCATTGAAGTACATGAGAAAGAAAGATAGCAGAGGAAGTTTAGTCCACATCGAGGCTGTCTGCTTCAATCTAGATTAAGGACAATCATGTATTATGTAGATGATTGAGGCAAGGACAGAAAAGCAAATTCCTCTCTCCCCACCCTTCACTCCCTCCTGCCACTGCCGGCATGAAAACAAAGGGACAAAATATAACATATATTGAAAACTGGCTTGGAATTTACAGGAGAGATGGAAATGGATGGAAGACGTGGATTACAAATACCTCTACTTAATACTGTTTCTACCTAAACTACTTGTGCTACTCCACTACCTCTCACAAAGCTGTGTACTACTAGTTCTACTTCCAGTTTCCTCAAATTCAACAAAAGGATACTGTGTTGTAGGCGGTCGCACACCTCTGCTCTGACCACCACCATCACTATTTCTGTCAGTAATATTATTAACATGGTTGGTTCATTATCAACTCATCATCGTGGTGCAGTTGCTGAACTAACATCAGGAATCCTTTGACTGAGGTTTTTCCCAGCTTAGTATCTAGCTGAATCCTATTTTTGCAAAGTGCTTGTCCAGATGATTCTTAAATTAATGTTTGTCTTCGCGCTTACAGCTTGCTTAGCCGATAGTCTTTTTCCATTCTGCTACAATTTTATTTGCTAGAAAGCTTTACACATGTTTGTGTTGTCTTCTAGTTTTCTGTTTCACTCTCTTGCTTCGAGTTATTGATTCAATTTCACTAAAAACAGATGTTTGTGGAAACCATTCTATATCTTAAGTCTCCGACCACAGCATCACCGTGTCCAGATCAATCTGAATATTCAAACAATTGACTCTGGATGCTGCATTTTCCCCCCAATTTTGTATCACCCGCTAATTATATTGTCCTCGATGTCACATTATCTCAGGTTTATTTAGGAACATTAAGAGAACAGGACCAGGAACTGATACCTGGGGAACTCCACTCTTTACGATCAGCCTCTCACACACACCTCATTCAGTAACATTCTCTCTCCCTCTTTCCTCTTTATGAGCCAATCATTTATACATTCATGAAATTTGTCCCCTATACCAGGTGCTTTTATTTTGATAGGGTACCTTGTCGAATGTTATTGGGAGATCTAGATAACTATATCTGTTGGAAACTTTTCATCCTATCTGATTGTTTGCTCATTATTTCTGTCGTTTTGTCTTTCTGGCAGCATTTCTGCCGTTTTGTCGTTCTGGCAGCATTTCTGTCGTTGTGTCGTTCTGGCAGCATTTCTGTCGTTGTGTCGTTCTGGCAGCTTTTCTGTCGTTGTGTCGTCCTGGCAGCATTTCTGTCGTTTTGTCATCCTGGCAGTATTTCTGTTTTGTCGTCCTGGAAGCATTTCTGTTGCTTTGTCGTCCTGGCAACATTTCTGTCGTTTTTATCGTCCTGGCAGCATTTCTGTCTTTCTGTCGTCCTGGCAGCATTTCTGTCGTTTTGCCGTCCTGGCAGCATTTCTGTCGTTTTGTCGTCCTGGCAGCATTTCTGTCGTTTTGTCGTCCTGGCTAGTTAAAGGTTCTATCATTGCTTTTACCTTTTTCTTCCCCTTGAAGAATGCGAAGAATTCTTCTGGGTTACCTTTGACGTTGGGTGTAAGTCGTCTTTCAAATTCCTGCTTAGAATTTGATTTTTCTCCTGCCTTCTCTCAGTAGCAGTTAGTATGATCTTAGAGGTTACCAGCCACTTTAAATTTCTAGGAAAAGGCACAATACCGTGCCTGGAACAATACCGTGGCTGGAACAATACCGTGGCTGGAACAACTCACAAATAACCCGTACATATGACGTTTCGGTCAGTCTGTGACTTGTAAACACTCCAAGACGGGCCGAAACGTCGACATCAACTCTTCTCTCTCCTACATGTAAGTTATTTGAGTATTAAATTTCTAATAAGACTTTTTTTATTTTTTTTTATAATTTGCTTTTCTTTGATAATTTTCACGTTCTGTCTTGCAACGTTATTCCCTACGTTATTCCATATTATTCTACATTTCCTCTACAATATTTGCGTATCTTACCAAAGTTAGCTCTTCTCAAGTTGAAGAACAAGACACTTCTCCAACACCTGGGTATCAAGGTTCCCAGGTGTTGGAGAAGTGCATCATTATTCATCCCGACAGTTTTCGAAAGCATTTACGTCACATTGCTCACTAGCTGTCAACCATATAAAAATTATTTTTGGAATTTTGAAAATTTGGGTTTATGTATCATATGAAGGTAAGATTATCGTGTCCAAGGTTCTGTCCTACTCGTATAAGTGTCAAAAAATCATACTGTGGTCAGAACGACTTCGTATGAGTGTATTAGATCCCACTGTGGTCAGAACGACCTCGTATGAGTGTAGTAGATCCCACTGTGGTCAGAACGACCTCGTATGAGTGTAGTAGATCCCACTGTGGTCAGAATGACCTCGTATGAGTGTATAATATCACACTCCGGTCAGAACGACCTCGGCATAAGGGTTGTTGCCAAGAGGATCTAATGTGATAACCTGCGTTGAAAAGTAATCTTCAATCATGTTCGTAAGTCTGGTAGTTTCTTAGAGTGGATGAGAGAGAGAAGAGAGAGAGAGAGAGAGAGAGAGAGAGAGAGAGAGAGAGAGAGAGAGAGAGAGAGAGTTTATTACAAAATGCATAAAAAGCCAGACAATGAATAAGAGAAAACTGCAGGAAAGCGAAAACGGAAAGGCCAAAGAGGAGAGGAAATCATCAAATTCAACACAAAAGGAAGGGGAAATGAGGAGAGAAAGAAATTGTGAAGAGAAGAGTTGGAGATGCAAGCCCGATACTTTCAAGAGTGAGAGAATGATAAAGAGAGAGAGAGAGAGAGAGAGAGAGAGAGAGAGAGAGAGAGAGAGAGAGAGAGAGAGAGAGAGAGAGAGAGAGAGAGAGAGAGAGAGAGAGAGAAGAGTAGTGGGACATCTCTAACTACACCATCACACTCATTCTGCCAATTGGCTGAAATTTTTCAGAAAATTTTCTCTCCAGAGGAACTAGAAAGCAAAGGCGGTTGTGTTAGAAAGTTTGTGGTCCTCTCTCACTTCCTGTAAACTAAAACTTAAAACTCGTAACTACTAGAACCTAGATAATTTACTCCGTGGATCCTGGTTAGAACGTACTTCCAAGACCCTACCAGACACAACATTTCATTGAAAAAATCAACAGGTTAGAAATTCTAACTTGTTTATTCTTGCAAAGAAATGTTCTAAGAACAATTACTTACAAAAATCAACAAGTTAGGAGTTCTAACTTCTTGATTTTTGTAAGAAAATGTTCTTAGAATATTTTCTTGCAAGATTCAACAAGAAAATATTCTTAGAACGTTTTCTTGGAAAAATCAACAAGAACATTTGACTCACGAAATCGTAATGACATGATTGCAAACAAACCATACCACGGGTGGGGTTAGAACCCGCGGTCAGAGAGTGGCTAACACGACGGTCTGGAGTTCTGAGACTCTCTGATCGCATGTTCTAACCCCATCCGTGGTATGGTTTATGAACATTTGCTTGCATGATCCTTCAAGTCAGCAGAACCCTCTTTTAACCGCACAACAGAGAACTCTTACTTTCAGCTTCCTTTCAATTCACTGATATTTTCTTTGGCTGTGCCAAAGTGTTCCGAGCTACGAGGGTGTCAACCCTCGACACAGGTCACAGGTAGTGACACAGGTGACCTCCTTTTCCTGCTACCTTTTCTGTGTTTATTTGTCCCCTTTTTCGATTCTCCCGTTTGTTTCATCCTTCCGTTTAGTTCACCTCTTTTCTATCGCCTCCTTATTTTACTACTCCCACTTCCTATTTCTCTGCATTATCCTTCTTTACTTATTCGATTTCTTCATCCATATACACCTACACCTTCTATATTTCCTATTTCTTTCTCTTCTCTCTCTCTCTCTCCTTCCCATCGTTCTGGGTCTCCTTTTTCTTTTTTTTCCTGTTCATTCCTCTTCAGTTCTTCACGTTTCTCTTTTCTCGATCACCTACTTTTTCTTCTCCTCCTTTCCCTTCTCTTCCGTTATTCCTCTCCTTCCCATCTTCCTGATCATCTCCTCCTCCTAGACGTCTCCTTTCCTCTGCTTTTCCTCTCCTTCCCACCTCTTTGGGCACGTCGTTATCCTCTTCCTTTCTCTGCTTCCTACCTTCCTGGTTACCTCCTACTCCTCCTCCTCCTCTTCCTCCTTCTCCTTCTCCTCCTCCTCCTCCTCCTCTTCTTCTTCTTCTTCCTCCTCCTCCTCTTCCTCCTTCTACTCCTCTTCCTCCTCTTCCTCATCCTCCTCCTCTTCCTCCTTCTACTCCTCTTCCTCCTCCTCCTCCTCTTCCTCCTTCTACTCCTCTTCCTCCTCTTCCTCCTCCTCCTCCTCTTCCTCCTTCTACTCCTCTTCCTCCTCTTCCTCCTCTTCCTCCTCTTCCTCCTCCTCTTCTTCTTCTTCCTCCTCCTCCTCTTCTTTTTCTTCTTCCTCCTCCTCCTCTTCTTCCTCCTCCTCCTCCTCCTCCTCTAGGTTGAGATATTGCTGGTCTTAGCGCTTGGACTGATGCTCTGGAAATCTTGTCGGAGCGGCCCAGTACTTAACAGATTATGGATACAGTTCTGGAAGACGGTGTGTGTGTGTGTGTGTGTGTGTGTGTGTACTCACCTATTTGTGGTTGCAGGAGTCAATTCACAGCTCCTGGCCCCGCCTCTTCACAGGTCGCTAATAGGTCCTCTCTCTCACTGCTCCATGAGCTTTATCATACCTCGTCTTAAAACTATGTGTGGATCCTGCCTCCTCTACGTCACTTTCCAGACTATTCCCCTTCCTGACCACTCTATGACTGAAGAAATACTTCCTAACATCCCGGTGACTCATCTGAGTTTTCATCATCCAATTATGACCCCTTGTTGCTGTGTGTGTGTGTGTGTGTGTGTGTGTGTGTGGATCAATCAGGCTGTGATGTGTGAATATCGTTGAGTGGTATCAGGACGTTTATTATTCTCACGTTTCGGCTATCAGTGGCGAAAGGGGAGAAAGGGGAAGAGGAGGAGTAGGATAATAAAACTGGAGTAGACAGGAGTAAGGGGAGATATGGAGAACGCAGAGGAAAACATGAGCGTTCAAGAGAGATAAAAGAGAAGCAAAAGTAAGAATAAGACGAAAAGAAGTAAGAGAAAGAGTAGGAAGAGAAGTAAGAGAAAGAGTAAGAAGAGAAGTAAGAGAAAGAGAATTAATAAGAGAAGGAATTAAGGTGGTGGAAATCAGAGGCATAAGAAGGAGGATAGAAGAATGAGGAAGAGGAGGAGGAGAAAAGGAAAGAGAAAGAAGAGGATCAATAGGAAGATTGGAAGACAGAAGAGAGATCATGAAAAAGGAGGAAGGAGAAGAGAAGAATAAACCTCATTCCAAAAAAAGAAAAGAGAAATAATCTTTGAGGTGGAGAGTGGAGGAGAGTGATGGATGTGATGCTCTTATGGGTGATAATCCCAACTGAAGACCACAGGCATCCCGACCTTCAGGTCCCACCGGGGCAAGACACTGCTACAAGAGCACAAAAAACAACAACAACAACAGAAAAGTAACGACACAAACAAATTCACAATAACAGTTAACAAAGAAACGGGAAACAGAGGCTTTATTATTATTCTAATTTTTATTATTATTATTATTGTTAATAATAATAATAATAAAAATAATAATAATAATAATAATAATAATAATAATAATAATAATAATAATAATAATAATAATAATAATAATAATAATAATAATAATATTATTATTATTATTATTATTATTATTATTATTATTATTATTATTATTATTATTATTATTATTATTATTATCATTATCATTATATAATTATTTAAGAGGGCTGTAAAAAGAAAAAAATGAAGGAAAGAGGACAAAGAGGATGTGGAAGAGGACAAAGATGGTTTGCAAGAGGACAAAGAGGGTGTGGAAGAGGACAAAGAGGGTGGGAGACAGAAACTAGAGGGTAAAGCACTGTGTGTTTGCCAGGATGACTAATGAGAAAATAAGAATGTAAGAGTGTGTGTGTGTGTGTGCGTGTGTGTGTGTGTGTGTGTGTGTGTGTGTGTGTGTGTGTGTGCGTGCGTGCGTTTAATTTAATATCTACATTAAGGAATACAGTATTCATGGTAAACATGGTACACTACCTTAGTATATACTTTTCATCTAGAGATTATTTCGGTTACAGATCAGACCATACTTACAAAGCATGTTTCTCTCTGGGTAGAGCTGGATAAAGCTCTAACCATCCTTATAAAGCCGGATCGACCAGACTGTTGGTGCTGGCCGCAGGCTGACCATCGTGAGCACTACAGCCTGGCAAATCAGGAAATAACGAGAGGAACCTACGAAGATTCCTCTTGAAAACAGCCATGTCTTTGATGTCAGCTATGGTCTGTATAAGTTGTATCATGTACTTGTAGAAATATTGATTATTATTATTATTATTATTATTATTATTATTATTATTATTATTATTATTATTATTATTATTATTATTATTATTATTTTTAGAGGTGTTTATAAGTCCTCTTATCTTAATGAGACACAAAATGCAGTTTAATGCATTTTATTGGAAATACGTTTCGCCCACCAAGGACCCCATTATTTCCCTTTACGTACGAAGGAAGGGTGTTTAAGAGTCTTGGTCCCCTTACACTCGTTCAGTTCGCTATTAGTGTATTTATAGCGCCACAGTTGATATGTTTGTCCGCTTATTTGCTTTCCTAAAGTTTGCTGTACAAAACCTGGCAAAGTCTCTAATTAATGGGAACAAAGTATTCATTTGCGGGAGAGTTTATGTACCTGGGGAGGGGAGGGGAGGGGAGGGGAGGGAGGAGGGGAAAGGGGAAAGGAAATAGGGAGAGGGGTGGTGATGTTGACCTAGGGAGGGAGGCACCTTTGCATGAACTTGCCCAAGGTACCATAAATGCCTGGACTGCCATTGTGTATTATATATATATATATATATATATATATATATATATATATATATATATATATATATATATATATATATATATATATATATATATATATGTGTGTGTGTGTGTGTGTGTGTGTACGCTGCACCAATTATCTTTGCACAATAGTGGTCGATAATAGCTGTCATTCTACGACGTGCAGCCTTAATGAGCCTCGTGTAGACGACAGTCTTCACACCTGACGGAACTCGACAACACGACAAGAGACTTAAGAATGAAGAAGAATAAAACTTACAATACTGTGACTGTAACAACACACACACACACACACACACACACACACATACACACACACACACACACACACACACACATCTGGTCTGGCAACTGGCTTCTCGAATTCAATCCCACCAAATGCAAAGTCATGAAGATCGGAGAAGGGCAAAGAAGACCGCTGACAGAGTACAGGCTAGGCGGACGAAGGCTACAAACCTCGGCAAAGGAGAAAGACCTTGGGGTGAGTATAACGCCAAACACGTCTCCGGAGGCACACATCAACCAGATAAGTGCGGCAGCATATGGGCGACTGGCAAACCTAAGATTAGCGTTCCGTTACCTTAACAAGGAATCGTTCAAGACACTGTACACCGTGTACGTCAGGCCCATACTAGAGTATGCAGCACCAGTCTGGAACCCACACCTGGTCAAGCACGTCAAGAAATTAGAGAAAGGTTTGCGACAAGGTTAGTTCCACAACTCAGGGGTCTGTCCTATGAAGAAAGGTTGAGGGAAATAGGACTAACAACACTGGAGGAAAGAAGGGTCAGAGGAGACATGATAACGACATACAAAATACTGCGGGGAATCGACAAGGTAGACAGTGACAGGATGTTCCAGAGAGGGAACACAGAAACAAGGGGACACAACTGGAAGCTGAAGACTCAGATGAGTCAAAGGGATGTTAGGAAGCATTTCTTCAGCCACAGAGTAGTCAGGAAGTGGAATAGTCTAGAGAAAGATATAGTGGAGGCAGGAACCATACATAGTTTTAAGACGAGGTATGATAAAGCTCATGGAGCAGGGAGAGCAGAGACCCAGTAGCGGACAGCGAACAGGCGGGGCCAGGAGCTGAGTCTCGACCCCTGCAACCACAATTAGGTGAGTACACACACAAACACACAAAGTAGCAAAGCTGAGAGTAAAATATGCATGAAAATAATGTTCATTAATATCAAACTTGTGAATCATTCAGAGAATGTAAGATTACAGAGGAGATTTAGGAAATTACAAGAGTGGGTGAGGACGTCGAGGTTAAGCTGCGACTCACACTCTGAGAAGGTGACACTTAGAAGAATCATTAGGCGAGGGAGCGCTGAACCCGTAGGAGTCCAAAGGCGCCTGGGTTAACGGGAGGTACTCAGGTTCTATCCGGAGGAAGGGAAGGAGAGCTCCACTTCCTTGGATCTAGAGCCTCTCATCGACAGTCCTGGCCAACACAAAGTTGACAGTGAGATTATTTTTAATATATATATGTTTGAGCGTGTTAGATAGGAGTGAATGGAGACGAATGGTTTTTGGGACATGACGATCTGTTGGAGTGTGAGCAGGGTAACATTGTGTGAAGGGATTCAGGGAAACCAGTTAATTGATTTAGTTGGACTTGAGTCCTGGAAATGGGAAGTACAATGCCTGCACTTTAAAGGAGGGGTCTGAGATAGTGACAGCTGGGAGGGACTATTCTCAGCTGTCGTATCTGAGCTCCTCTGCAAAGACAGTGATTATGTATGAGTGTGGTGAAAGTGTTGAATGATGATGAAAGTATTTTCTTTTTTGGGATTTTCTTTCTTTTTGGGTCACCCTGCCTCGGTGGGAGACGGCCGACTTGTTGAAAAAAAATATATATATGTTCAGAACTTTTGGCTATGAGTGAAGGTGCCTTGGTAACAATAAAGAGCTTTTGATCCCAGGAATTAAATTTTACCTTCCTCTTCCTTGGATTAAATCTAATTACCTCCATTAAGCAACGGTTTGTATGACTCCAGTTGTTTAGTCTTTCCCCATGTTTATAATAAGAGTAGTTCAGTAAGGATAATATACCAAGAATAATAAAACATTAAATGAAGGCGGCCCACATGACCACAGTTGGTGGAGCAGAGGACCGCATGACCACAGTTGGTGGAGTAGAGGACCGCATGACCACAGTTGGTGGAGTAGAGGACCGCATGACCACAGTTGGTGGAGTAGAGGACCACATGACCACAGTTGGTGGAGTAAAGGACTGCATGACCACAGCTGGTGGAGTAGAGGACCGCATGACCACAGTTAGTGGAGTAGAGGACCGCATGACCACAGCTGGTGGAGTAGAGGACCGCATGACCACAGTTGGTGGAGTAGAGGACCGCATGACCACAGTTGGTGGAGTAGAGGACCACATGACCACAGTTGGTGGCGTAGAGGACCACATGACCACAGTTGGTGGAGTAGAGGACCACATGACCACAGTTGGTGGAGTAGAGGACCACATGACCACAGTTGGTGGAGTAGAGGACCGCATGACCACAGTTGGTGGAGTAGAGGACCGCATGACCACAGTTGGTGGAGTAGAGGACCACATGACCACAGTTGGTGGAGTAGAGGACCACATGACCACAGTTGGTGGAGTAGAGGACCGCATGACCACAGTTGGTGGAGTAGAGGACCGCATGACCACAGTTGGTGGAGTAAAGGACTGCATGACCACAGCTGGTGGAGTAGATGACCGCATGACGATAGCTGGTGGAGTAGAGGACCGCATAACCACAGCTGGTGGAGTAAAGGACTGCATGACCACACAGCTGGTGGAGTAGATGACCGCATGACCACACAGCTGGTGGAGTAGATGACCGCATGACCACAGCTGGTGGAGTAAAGGACTGCATGACCACAGCTGGTGGAGTAGATGACCGCATGACCACAGCTGGTGGAGTAGAGGACAGCATAACCACAGCTGGTGGAGTAAAGGACTGCATGACCACAGCTGGTAGAGTAGATGACTGCATGACCACAGTTGGTGGAGTAGAGGACCGCATGACCACAGCTGGTGGAGTAAAGGACTGCATGACCACAACTGGTGGAGTAGAGGACCGCATGACCACACAGTTGGTGGAGTAAAGGACTGCATGACCACAGCTGGTGGAGTAAAGGACTGCATGACCACAGCTGGTGGAGTAAAGGACTGCATGACCACAGCTGGTGGAGTAGAGGACCGCATGAGCACACAGCTGGTGGAGTAGAGGACCACATGACGACAGCTGGTGGAGTAGAGGACCGCATGACCACAGCTGGTGGAGTAGAGGACCGCATGACCACAGCTGGTGGGGTAGAGGACCGCATGACCACAGCTGGTGGAGTAGAGGACCGCATGGCCACAGCTGGTGGAGTAGAGGACCGCATGACCACACAGCTGGTGGAGTAGAGGACCCCATAACCACACAGCTGGTTGAGTAGAGGACCGCATAACCACACAGCTGGTGGAGTAGACGCTAAAATCGCAATATACAAATGAAATTGACAATAACTGGTGGCCACGACGGTCACACTGACACATACACTTACACAGAAACAAAAAGCGCAATTACAAATGCTATGCAAAAAATTCAGAGAATAATTGCAAGAAACACGTGAAAAACAAAAACAAAATTATTATTATCTTTATTTCTACAAGTACATGTACAAGGTATAGTAAGAAAATTTAAAAGCAACGACAGGGCCTTTAACGACTGACTAAGTAATAAGAGAAGGGAACGACCTCTCTATTCAACAGTCTTGGGGTGCCATTTACAGCTGAGCAAGACACCAGACTTTGTTCTCAGGTCCCGACACTGCTAAACTGACCATTACTGACTTTGTTGTGTGACTGATTCGTCAGGAACTTCGTCTTGACAAGGGGCTTAATCCTAAGACACTGTCATTGACGAAATTAGCAGCCTAGACATAATAAAATACTGGAAGGAGGTGAATGTAAACAAAGTGGACAGGATGAAATACCTGCCAGTGACGTAAAAGAATGTACACACTAAATGTCTTACCCACTAACAGGAATTTTTAGCAGATCATTAGAAGGTTAGGTTGGAAACTAGCAAATATTACTCGTATAAAGAACGAAACGGGAGAATACCGTACCGTGACTGGGACATTACACAAATAACTCGCGCGTGTATTAGTTAGACTTGTTAATGGTTCAAATAGGACCGAAACGTCGTTATAAGTTTCTATCAAATGTGTGGGGGTTGTTACTCATTTATATAAAAGGAGAGTGAAAACCTGCGCACCAGACGATCGTGCCATTAGTTTCATGTTAAGCTCATGGACAATACCGTCGGTGAAGAACCAGCTGGACAAGCACTGAGCAAGTAAACGACTCAACTAGATACATGGTGCACTAGTGAGAGGAGGTTCCTAGTACACTCACTACCTCGCTCAACCACTCACTGAACACCTGAGGAGCATCATAGTCGTATACATAAACAGACTGAACAATCTGAAGTCAACAGATTCCTGTTATCCATTAATCAACCACACCAGGACAATTAGTTGCCAGCCAGTTAACCAAGTCAATAATAGTAGTAGTAGTAGTAGCAGCAGCAGTAGCAATCATAGTAGAACTGGTGGTAACCAGAACTAGAACCACTAGTACACAAGGCTTTGTAAGTGACAGTGGTAATAATATTAAGTAGTCTGCCATCCAGTTCCCTCACTCATGTCAATTCCGTCCAATTTTTTGTCAAAGTGGTATGGTATATTTTTTCTCAGTTTTCATGTCGGGAGTGGATGGTGGGGAGAGAGCCTTCTGCTTTTTTATCCTTGATTCACGCACGTAGATAATACCTGATAGTTCTTAATCTAGATAGAAATAGATAATAGTAGTGTAGCCGGGTGTGGACTTCCATGTCCTCTGTTGGGTGTAATTCCAAAGTACTCCTCCTCTTCTTCATCCTCCTCCTCCTCCACCTCCTTCCTTCCCCTCCTCTTCCTCCTCCTTCCTTCTCTTCCTCCTCCTCCTTCCTCCCTCTCTCTCTTCCTCCTCCCATAAGCCATGTCAATACAAGTTCTACTAAACAAATGTAATTGTTTTCTCGCTCTATTTGAGACAAACAAATAATTTCTTTGTTCTCTTCATTGACTACAAACTATTCTATACATATTTCAGATAAGTTTTTGTTTGAAGTATTAACATTTTCAGGAACAATCTCAGGTGAGAGTGCGCGCGCTCGCACGAGTGTGTGTGTACTCACCTAGTTGTGGTTGCTGGGGTCGATTCGCAGTTCCTCGCCCCGCTTCTTCCCTGGTCGCTACTGTGTGTGTGTGTGTTTGTGTACTCACCTAATTGTGGTTGAAGGGGTCGATTCATAGTTCCTGTGTGTGTGTGTGTGTGTGTGTGTGTGTACGTACGTACGTAAGAGTCTGCATCTAGTCACCTAATTCTGGTGCCGGGTGGGTCAATTCTCAGCTCCCGGCCCCTCCTGTAACCTACTCAGCATAGATCACACTATTCCTGACCTCTCGACACCTGTTATACCTACTCTTGAAACTGTGTATGGTAGATAAGGAATGAGAAATGACATGTTACCCTAGAATTATTATTATTATTATTTGCGTTGCTGTTTTTATTATTATTATTATTATTATTATTATTATTATTATTAATATTATTATTATTAATATTAATAGTATTATTAATATTATTATTATTGTTATTATTATTATTATTATTATTATTATTATTATTATTATTATTATTATTATTATTATTTTATGTAATATCATTTTTGTTTTCCTTGAAGATCTAAGCCTGTAGGTTTGAATAGAGCCTGAAGAATATGGGAAGTTTAAGCTCAGAGAGAAGAAGCTTGTTCATATTCTTTGGATCCAGATTCTCTCACCAGCATGGAGGTCCCGCATCTCCTTGAAGGATGTCATGAAGAAAGAGAGAGAGAGAGAGAGAGAGAGGGGGGGGGATACAATACGCCCATAAGCACTAAATACACTCACTGCATGACGTATATGGTAAGGAGGCTTACGTACACACACTTACGTACACACACTTACGTACACACACTTACGTACACACTTACATGTGCTAAATGCGTCTTCACGAACCTTTATGCTCAAGGTTAGAGCGGAACACGCAAGCTTTGTGTGTACATGCAAGTAAAATACACACACACGCACACACACACACACACACGCTATGACTCGACCCCTGCAACCACAACTAGGTGAGTACACACACACACACAAGACTATTCCCTGAGCTAAGGGGTATGTCCTACGAGGAGAGGTTAAGGGAAATCTACCTGACGACACTGGAGGACAGGAGAGATAGGGGGGACATGATAACGACATATACAATACTGAGAGGAATTGACAAGGTGGACAGAAACAGAATGTTCCAGAGATGGGACACAGCAACAAGGGGTCACAGTTGGAAGTTGAAGACTCAGATGAATCACAGGGATGTTAGGAAGTTAAGAAGTATTTCTTCAGTCACAGAGTTGTCAGGAAGTGGAATAGCTTGGGAAGTTATGTAGTGGAGGCAGGATCCATTCATAGCTTCAAGAAGAGGTATGATAAGGCTCATGGCGAAGGGAGAGTGACCCAGTAGCGGCCAGTGAAGAGGCAGGGCCAGGTGATATGACTCGACCCCTGCAACCACAACTAGGTGAGTACACACACACACACACATGTTAAGAGAGGTGAGAGTTTAAGTGCTTTTTGTTTGAGAATTTGTGGAGTCATCAGTTCGTGAATTTTGGTTCCCATTCCCGCCTTGCTGTTTTTTTGTATATTTTTTCCATTTGCAAGAATAAATTTTAATAAGAATTAACATCAATAATAATTATTATTTTTTTCATTGACACGTCAACGGCTTCCGCAAATTAATCGAATTATGGGAAATTTTAATACCAGTGATGTTTTTTTCTCTTTTGAGCTGGGAATAATAGAGGAGAATAATAGGTGTGGGAGGAGGGGGGAAAGGTAAGGTGAGCGATGAATGGAAGAATGAGGGAGTGAAAGAAGGGGTGAATAGAGGGAAGGGAAGTAGCGCTGTGGAAAAGAATAATGAACGTAATGGAGAATTTAAGCAGGGTGGGTATGGAGAGAGAGAGAGGGAGAGAGAGAGAGAGAGAGAGAGGAGAGAGAGAGAGAGAGAGAGAGAGAGAGAGAGAGAGAGAGAGAGAGAGAGAGAAGCGATATTAGGATATCAGTTGGCCTTCCATTGGCTTCCTCAGTTCACTGCAGACAACGGAAGTCGAAGAGCTGAGGACTTCCTGTGCACTCTGATCTTGACTGACAGTTCACCCTGCATGGTGATCTTGACTGACAGTTCACCCTGCATGGTGATCTTGACTGACAGTTCACCCTGCATGGTGATCTTGACTGACAGTTCACCCTGCATGGTGATCTTGACTGACAGTTCACCCTGCATGGTGATCTTGACTGACAGTTCACCCTGCATAGTGATCTTGACTGACAGTTCACCCTGCATGGTGATCTTGACTGACAGTTCACCTTGCATGGTGATCTTGACTGACAGTTCACCCTGCATGGTGATCTTGACTGACAGTTCACCCTGCATGGTGATCTTGACTGACAGTTCACCCTGCATGGTGATCTTGACTGACAGTTCACCCTGCATGGTGATCTTGACTGACAGCTTACCCTGCATGGTGATCTTGACTGACAGTTCACCCTGCATGGTGAACTTGACTGACAGTTCACCCTGCATGGTGATCTTGACTGACAGTTCACCCTGCATGGTGATCTTGACTGACAGTTCACCCTGCATTGTGATCTTGACTGACAGTTCACCCTGCATGGTGATCTTGACTGACAGTTCACCCTGCATGGTGATCTTGACTGACAGTTCACCCTGCATGGTGAACTTGACTGACAGTTCACCTTGCATGGTGATCTTGACTGACAGTTCACCCTGCATGGTGATCTTGACTGACAGTTCACCTTGCATGGTGATCTTGACTGACAGTTCACCCTGCATGGTGATCTTGACTGACAGTTCACCCTGCATGGTGATCTTGACTGACAGTTCACCCTGCATGGTGATCTTGACTGACAGCTTACCCTGCATGGTGATCTTGACTGACATTTAAGCCAGCCAGGTAACACCACTAGTGATGTGTGCTCCTAGTCTCTCCTTCCCCAGGTGCTCCGTACACAAGGTAGCACATAGCTACCTTGCTCTGGTATCGGGTGGATGGTAGAGCAAGAACATATGGATACAGAGAATACTTAGGAACTAGGCCTCAAAAGGGTTAACAGGAGAATAACTGAATATATATATATATATATATATATATATATATATATATATATATATATATATATATATATATATATATATATATATATATATATATATATATATATATATATATATATATATATATATATATATATATATACATATATACATATATTATTACCATCAAAAATTTCCAAAAATATTCAGCTAAATCTTTCCTCATGATCTCGACAATTTTTCCCTTCCTCCGATCTATTAAATCTCCCTTAAACCGCTATCCAGGATGGGCAAAAATTCATTAACTAGTCATAACTCCCTTAAATTCCTCCCCCTAATCACCTTGGTTTCCGTAATCCCTAAGCCTTAGCGCCCTCCCTTTAATCTGAGGCTACAATCACGCCAGACAGCCTCACTGAAAGTTCCTTGATGGAAACTTCAATCACCTTCACAAAGGCTTGGCTACTGCCTCCTCCCCTCGCCCTCTCCGTCCTCGCTCCTCTCTCTCTCTTTCTCTCTCTCTATCTCTCTCTCTATCTCTATCTCTCTCTCTCTCTATATATATATATATATATATATCTCTCTCTCTCTCATTCCTCCCTGACATTTTCCATTCACATTTTACATTTCCCTCTATCTCTCTATCTATTCGTTCCCACTCCCTCCATTCTCTCTTTCTCTCTCTCTCTCTCTCTCTCTCTCTCTCTCTCTCTCTCTCTTCTCCTCTCCTTTCTCTCTCTCTCTTTCGCTCTCTCAAAGAATAAAAAACCTTTTACTCTGCTGTCAGTATTTTTCTCGTGTGTTGATTTTTCTTGTGTTTATCACTGCCACCAGTCAATTACCTTTCTTAACAGCCTTATCACTTTACCTCTTGTTACTCTCCATACTTCCTCCATTTCTCTCTCTCTCCTTCCCTGTCTTATTCTCTCCATTCCAACCTCGCCAGCCTTTCCTGCCTCTCTCTCTCTCTCTCTCTCTCTCTCTCTCTCTCTCTCTCTCTCTCTCTCTCTCTCTCTCTCTCTCCTTGAACCTCTGATTCATTCCTTATGCCTCTAATATATTCCAATCTCATTTCACCCTTTCCCATACATCCAATATCTGCAGCTCTGCTGCGAGGAAACCTTTGAAGCCGCCACAGCTGTTGAACCCATGAATACTTGACTAGTCTTGAAGACGCCATAATAATAATAATAATGATAATAATAATAATAATCGCACTGGGGCGATTTAAATGTCGTTTATTACGTTAATATAGATATTTTTTATTAACCCATCTATGATATTTTTTTCAAAATTATGTGAACACTTTACAAATCTTTGTCACGCAAGTAATAGTAACTCCAGTACTGCTGGAAGGAACCCTCTGAAGTGTCGTAGCTCCTGAACCCATAGTGGAATGTTTGATGATATCCTCATCACCCTATTGAAGTCTCCCAGCTCAGGCTGACACTACTGAAGTCTCCCAGCTCAGGCTGACACATTTCAGTATGTGACCCATTATGTGTGTGACCCATCCTGTGTGATGGAATATGACAGTGAAACATAGCTAGCTTTTGTTCCCACAATGTAACTATCATATAGAATAGTGCAGCAACACACTGCTGGTGTTCCCACAATGTAACTATCGTACAGAATAGTGAAGCAACACACTGCTGGTGTTCCCACAATGTAACTATCGCACAAAATAGTGCAACAGCACATTGCTGGTGTTCCCACAATGTAACTATCATATAGAATAGTGTAGCAACACACTGCTGGTGTTCCCACAATGTAACTATCGCACAGAATAGTGCAGCAACACACTGCTGGTGTTTCCACAATGTAACTATCGCACAAAATAGTGCAACAGCACATTGCTGGTGTTCCCACAATGTAACTATCATATAGAATAGTGCAGCAACACACTGCTGGTGTTCCCACAATGTAACTATCGCACAAAATAGTGCAACAGCACATTGCTGGTGTTCCCACAATGTAACTATCATATAGAATAGTGCAGCAACACACTGCTGGTGTTCCCACAATGTAACTATCATATAGAATAGTGCAGCAACACACTGCTGGTGTTCCCACAATGTAACTATCGCACAGAATAGTGCAGCAGCACATTGCTGGTGTTCCCACAATGTAATTATCATATAGAATAGTGTAGCAGCACACTGCTGGTGTTCCCACAATGTAACTATCGCACAGAATAGTGTAGCAGCACACTGCTGGTGCTTCTACAATGTAACTATCGCACAGAATAGTGTAGCAACACTTCTGGTGTTCCACAATGTAACTATCGCACAGAATAGTGTAGCAACACTGCTGGTGTTCCCACATAGTGACTCATCACATAGATTAGTGGAACAGTTTAACATGCTGACAGCTCAATAAAGTGTAGTGAGGTCTCTGACTAAACATTCGTTCGGGCAACAATGGTCACACCTTTGCCAAACTGGGTATTTTTGGGCACTTCTCACAATATAACACAAACTTTTCATCTTTTCTAGGAAGAGCGAGTGAATACGATACGTAGAGATATAATCAATATTATTTATTTCCACTTCAGACGCGCCGATAATTCGCCGCTCTTTCTTTGTGTTTCCGGTGACGTTGGTCGTGACGATATGTATGTATGTATGTGTGTATATATATATATATATATAAATCTTGAGGGGTATTTGTCAGTGATGGTGGAGTAAAGATTACAAGAGGAAGAGATGAGGTAAGGAGATAACAATAATGTCTGTACAGGTGATTTAGGTGTCACCTCCAGCAGTAGAAGCAGCACTTTAAGTGCTCAAGGAGCCAGTCAAGGTGCCAGTTTAGGTGCCAGTGGAGGTGCCAGTGGAGGTAGCCATCAGAGAAGCCCTACCACTGGTAACATCGTAATGGGGACATCAGAACACCAAGCTGCTGAACTAATAAAGTCTATGTTTGTCTGGAGTTTCAACGTTCATGTTATATTTGTCAATAAATCAGTTGAAATTTCCGGGGAACGTCGCCCTCCCCAGTCCGCGCGACCCCCAGCCAGATCGCTTCAAGTCAGCATTTTAGTCAAAATTTCAACCTGTTTATCCACTGTTTAGCCCACTGCACAAACTATCCTTCCCAGTCGCATCGTCCACCTCACCAAAGAACATTTCAACAATCTCCAAAACAAAACAATGAACTGAAGCCGGAGATATTTCATCATCATCAACATACAGGCCACTAATAAAACCAGAAAATCTGTGTGGAATTCTACTAGCATGCTCACTGCTAGTTTGTATATATATATATATATATATATATATATATATATATATATATATATATATATATATATATATATATATATATATACATATATATTATATATACAGCAACACATACATCAACACTCCCTGACATCAACAACACTCAAGGGTCTCCATGCGCTAACCAGAGAATACCTCTTTCGATCCTCTTCAAACTTTCAACCTTGTGTATTAATGATGATTCACAATGCTCGTGTGCTGCGTAGGTTAAAAAATAATGCAGTGTATTTTTCCCGTACGGTAACTTGATAACTAGTACGATAACTAAGATAACTAGTGCGATAACTAAGATAACTTGAGCGGTAACTCTGATTACTTTTGATCTCTTCTGCTTTCCGGATCTCTTGTCAGGAATTCTTGTATTTTCATAATGTTTCGTCAGATTAGTCTCGCTTTTTCGATGGGTTTTGACTGGGATGAATTCTAGCTCCTGGGCTTTTATCTGGGTATTGACCGACGACTCCTGATCCTCTGAGGGTGTTGATCTCCAGCTCCTGGACCTCTTGGAGATGAGTTATAGCTTTTGCGTCTCTTGTGGGAGTTGAGCTCCGGTTGCTGTCCCCTGAAGGCTTTTGGATAGAGCTAGCAGGCTACTTGCGTGCCTTGGGGTACAGGGAGCTTGGATTATGTCTTACAGGGATAAACTACTCTGGTATGCTGAGAGATGCTCCCTTGGGATGTCGAGGGATACTTCTCTAGGATACTGAGAGAAACTTCTCCGGTATACCAAGGGATGCCAAAAGATTCTTCTCTGGGATCACACGAAGAACTACAGACATCTAGTTTTCCCCAGGTACGACAAACTTCAAGAATATATTTAAAAAAAATAATTATATTTTTCACTTGTGCCACGGAGAGGGAGGGGCATGAGGGAGGGGTATTAGAGAGGGACATGAGGGGAGGGGTGTAACGGAATGTATATGAGGAAGGAGTGTGACGGAGGGGGATGAGGGAGGGGTATTAGAGAGGGGCATGAGGGGAAGGGGTGTAACGGAATGTGTATGAGGACGGGGTGTCAGGGAGGGGGATGAGGGAAGGGGGAATGAAATAATCAGAGAAAGTAACTCCGTGGCTCCATACAGTGCAAGGATAGACGCCAGATAAGACTACGAATGGGATCAAGAAAGCTGTTATGTCAAGCAGGTGACACACAAGACCGCCATTAAGGTGAAATAAGAGTGGTAAGATGCGAGGCAGAATTCAGGTGAACCTTGTTAGTGCAGACACCAGCTGAGCTGCGCCACCTGGAGGAGATTTGAAGGTGAATCGTGATTAGTGTACGGCGGATCGAGCCTGCATCACAACTATAGCTGTAAGTGATGCTCTAAGCGACACCAAATAATATAAAATAGACAGATGGATAATATAAAAAACTCTTCAAAATGGGCTCTTCATCCAGGGAATTGGATCTGTCTGTGATATAAAAAATCATTCCTTGATCTTGTTGCCTCTTAGGTGTTGATTATACTTCGTAAAGCGCTAAACCCACATGGGTCACTTATCGGAAGGAGTGTAGGGCATAGCTGTAGTATACCCGTGACCTGTATGAGGGGCATCTTCCTACTCCCTCAGTCCGGCCTGTGACCAGGCTTGTCTGCTGCTGGCCTGGTTCTGTCAGCCCCACGGTGACCCCCACACAGCCATCACAGCCTGGCTGTTCTGGCACCTGGCGGAGGTAGTGACTCAGTTTTCCCCTGAAAACACTTGTTCCAGCAGGTTGTTGTGGTAGTGTGTAGGTTTGGGCTGCCACCTCACTATCTTACATATATTAACAATGGAAACGAACAATACTCAAATAACCCGCACATGGGAGGAGCTTACGGCGATGTTTCGGTCCGACTTGGGCCATTTACAAAGTCACACTGTGTGATTTGTAAATGGTCGAAATCGGAGCAAAACGTCGTAGTGAGTTCCTCCCTCTTCCGTGCGGATTATTTGTGGATTGTTCAGGTCACCGTACTGTGCCTTCCCATTCTTAAAAATGAACAATACCGCAGCTGTTCAGTAAATGATCTCTGTGTTTATTCTAGCTTTTGATATCTCTGCTGAACACAGCCGCCGACATTGAACTGTGCTCTGAGCGAGAGAGCACAAGCGATTTGAACAATATCACCATTATCCCCTCTGTCATTTTCCTGGCTTTTCCATCACTGTGTTCGCTAAATGATTGATCAGCCTACATTATTACACCCAGGTCTTTAACATATTCCTTCTTTTCATTAGGTGCCCCTTCAGAGCTCCTCACTCTTACCATATCAGAACAGGAGAATATTGTCACCACTAAGCATCACATTATTCTCTACTGCCCTCAGTTCTTCTATGGATGACTGGCATGAAGCCAGATTGCCTTAGTAACTGCCTGGTCAACCAGACTGTTGCTCCTAGCAGCCCGCAGATCTGGAGTATACCTGGAGAGGGTTTCGGGGGTCAACGCCCCAGCGGCCTCAGATGTATCCACGGCCTAAATGAGACTTAATCGGAGAAAAACAGACGGGAATTAAAACATAAATGAAACTGAACATTTAATTGATAATAAACGTTTGAAAAAACGAGAGTTGTAAACGATAGTAAACGTAGAGAAAATATAAGGAAACAGACATAGTTTTAATAGAATATTTTGGACTTTTTTACTGACAAGTTCTAACATAATAATGAGATTACTGCTCACTCTGATGAAGTAATGAGCTAGTTTGATGAGTCCCATGGTGGTGGTGGTGGTGGGTGGTGGGTGGTGGGTGGTGGTGGTGGTGCTTCTGGTGGTGGTGGGTGGTGGTGGTGCTTCTGGGGGTGGGTGGTGGTGGGCGGGCGACAGAGGGAAGGAGAAGAGAATAGAAGAGAGAGGGAGGGAGGAGAGAGGGATGGAAGAGAGAGGGAGGGAGAAGAATGGGAGCTAGGATAGAGGGATGAAAGAGAAAGGAAGAGAGGAGAGAGGGAGGGAGGAGAGAGGAATGGAAGAGAGAGGGAGGGAGGAGAGAGAGATGGAAGAAGACTTCAAGAATCACTTACCGTCTCTAATGAGCGAGGGAAGTCTCCAGGTTTCCTGGGACCTTATCTCCATGAGAGAGTCCCCTAAGACCACACACTGTCTCGCAGTCCTTTTGTGCTTACTAAAAGTCTCTCCATCCACAGTGTGCTGCTACACTATTCTATGTGATAGTTACATTGTGGGAACACCAGCACTGTGCTGCTACACTATTCTATGTGATAGTTACATTGTGGGAACACCAGCACTGTGTTGCTACACTATTCTATATGATAGTTACATTGTGGGAACACCAGCACTGTGTTGCTACACTATTCTATATGATAGTTACATTGTGGGAACACCAGCACTGTGTTGCTACACTATTCTATGTGATAGTTACATTGTGGGAACACCATCACTGTGTTGCTACACTATTCTATATGATAGTTACATTGTGGGAACACCAGAAGTGTGTTGCTACACTATTCTATATGATAGTTACATTGTGGGAACACCAGAAGTGTGTTGCTACACTATTCTATATGATAGTTACATTGTGGGAACACCAGCAGTGTGCTGCTACACTATTCTATATGATAGTTACATTGTGGGAACACCAGAAGTGTGCTGCTACACTATTCTATATGATAGTTACATTGTGGGAACACCAGAAGTGTGTTGCTACACTATTCTATATGATAGTTACATTGTGGGAACACCAGCAGTGTGCTGCTACACTATTCTATATGATAGTTACATTGTGGGAACACCAGAAGTGTGTTGCTACACTATTCTATATGATAGTTACATTGTGGGAACACCAGAAGTGTGTTGCTACACTATTCTATATGATAGTTACATTGTGGGAACACCAGCAGTGTGTTGCTACACTATTCTATATGATAGTTACATTGTGGGAACACCAGAAGTGTGCTGCTACACTATTCTATATGATAGTTACATTGTGGGAACACCAGAAGTGTGTTGCTACACTATTCTATATGATAGTTACATTGTGGGAACACCAGAAGTGTGTTGCTACACTATTCTATATGATAGTTACATTGTGGGAACACCAGAAGTGTGTTGCTACACTATTCTATATGATAGTTACATTGTGGGAACACCAGCAGTGTGTTGCTACACTATTCTATATGATAGTTACATTGTGGGAACACCAGAAGTGTGCTGCTACTCTATTCTATATGATAGTTACATTGTGGGAACAATAGCTAGCTATGTTTCACTGTCATATTCCATCACACAGGATGGGTCACATACAACACGCCCCGATGGCATGGTGGCTAGTGCTCTTGCTTCACGCACGGAGGGCCCGGGTTCAATTCCCAGCGGGGCCGAAACATTTCGAAGTGTTTCGTTACACACACACACATACATACAAAAGGCCTAGTGTCTAATCGAAATGTGCCTAGGACAAAATGGTAACTAACATGAGGTAGTGAAATGTGTCAGCCTGAGCTGGGAGACTTCAGTGGGGTGATGAGTATATCGTCACACATTCGACTATGATGAATTAGACACATGTACAACATCTGAGTATCTTTATCTGTAGACGTTTCGCCAACCAGTGGCTTTATCAATACATGGACATTGTATACCATGTATGTACAAATTGTCAGACACTGCAACATCATGGAATCTTGGTACAGAGGACATCTACACAACCTTCTTTCTACCTACTGGCCCATTTCTTGGGTATAACTTACTTTCACTGTTGATTCCCACCTAACAGTAGCAGTACCCTCGTCTGCTGCACGCCCTACACCTGGCGCCAGTATATAAGCACCAAGCTCCATGACTGCATCAGTTCCTTCAAGACTACGGTGATCTTCACCAACTACAAGGCGGAGCGACTCATTACCTCGCCTTTTGTATATAATTCTTCACGTTATGTCCTTGTATTGATAAAGCCACTAGCTGGCGAAACGTCTACAAATAAAGATACCTAGATGTTGCACATACGTCTAATTCTTCATTTTCTCGGTAATATATACCATTTATGTTCAGCATTCCACTGTGGGTTCAGTAGCTACGACGGCTTGAGAGGTTTCCTTCCAGCAATCCTGGACTTATTGGATACATAGGGAAGGGGGAACTGGATGGGAAACAAGTGAGTGAAATGACAGAGAGAGGGAAACAGAGAGAGAGAGAGAGAGAAAGAGAGAGAGAGAGAGAGAGAGAGAGAGATGAGAATATGATAGACAGGACACATCAGATCACGGATGCTGGGGCTGGTTGACTGGGCTTAAATGCTGCACTAGAGATGACCAGGATGGTCAGTTAAATCACATACAGATTCATTATTGGAAAAGTGAAGGGAAGTAAGTCCTTCACTTTTTTTATCTATGTTAATATAAAAATTAATTATTTTGTACCAAAAGAACCTTAGGAAATTTACTTAACCTTATTATAACAAGTGCAGTTTAATTTAGCTTAATCCAACTAAATATATTTTATATAAGTTTACAATAATTTAATAATAAACAAACACAATGAAGTTTATCGACAAGTGCCTTTGAGAAAATGGTAACACACACACACACACACACACACACACACACACACACACACACACACACACACACACACACACACACACACACACACACACACACACACACACACACACACACACACACACACAGGAGAGAGTCCTTGGGTGAAGAGGTACTTCCTGTAGAGCTGCAGCAGAGGCAGGTTTAATGAATACCCCAGACAGGCGACTCTCCTTCCCTCTCAGCACAGTGCAGGAAACTCCCTCAGCTGCACATGACACTATTAAGATGCGAGGTTCTTCTCTCAGTTCCACACAAGCTACGATGATAGCTTCTTCTCTCAGCTCCACACCAGCTACGATAATAGCTTATTCTCTCAGCTGCACATCAGCTACGATGATAGCTTCTTCTCTCAGCTGCACACCAGCTACGATGATAGCTTCTACTCTCAGCTCCACACCAGCTACGATGATAGCTTCTAATGATATATATATATATATATATATATATATATATATATATATACATGTGTGTGTGTGTGTAATATGCAGTGTATGCAAGGGTCACCATAGAGAATTGTAAATTGAATGTTAGAGCGGCGTGATTGATCATGTAATAACGAAATGTGTGTTTTGGAACTCAAGAAATGTGTGATGGAGCTCACGAATTGTCTGCTGTAACACACAAAATGTTGGCTGTAACTCACGAAATGTTTGCTGGGGTCCAAGAAATGTCTCCCACGAAAGCGCTGATGGATTCAATTAGCATTTTTGCTAACTGAATGATTATGAGAATGATTCTATACTGTTACATCTGTTATCTTTTAATTATTTCTAGAATGATTGCCCAGTGACCCCCCTCCACACCAGCTCTCCTTAACTAGGAAAAGATAATAATAATAATAATAATAATAATAATAATAATATTATTATTATTATTATTATTATTATTATTATAATCTTTATCTCAACAAATACGTGATGCAACTTATACAGACCATAGCTGACATCACTGACATATTAACACCCAGGTACCTACTTACTACTAGGTGAACAGAGACAGCAGGTGTCTTAAAGAAACACGCCCAGTGTTTTCCACCCGTATCGGGGATCGAACCACTGACACTCAGTGTATGAACCTAGTGCGCTACCAACAGAGCTACGGGACAGATAAGGATAAGATATAGGAAAAAGAATTATAAAAGAAAGATAAAAGTCTACTGAAAGTGAGAAGTTAATAAGATATTCCTGACGTCTTACGTGTTCTTCACGCAGAAGAAAAAAAAGACCAGGAATCCTGCCAGAGTGCATATCGTTTATCAGGCTTACGTTACACACTCCCCTGCCAGGCGGAAACTAGAGCATGGAGACTCTCAGTCTTTAAATGCGATGTTTTTCAGAAGCATAAATAACATGAAAGCTTTACATTTCATGATGCGCTAAACACGTGTGGATCATCCAGTGTCAGGAATATTATAGACTCGACCCTCCGTCCTCTAACAACAGCCCGGAAGAAACATGTAAACATATGAAGATACATAAATATATCTCTGGAAAATATCGGCTTAAGAAAAGCGTAACCACTAGGCCAGTGAGACAAGGGCAGAGGACCCATAAAAATGGCCCAGAGTCCCATTTAGGAGACGAGAAATGGGGGCGGCTGGCCCTTTTAGCATCCCTTAGGAACGAACTGAGCAACTGCTGAAGCGACCGTCCTTGTCAGGGGGGAAGGGGTAGGAGAAAGAGGGGATAGAAAGGGGTGGTGGATAGGTAAGTAGAGTGGCGTGGATAGATCAGAGGGAAGGGGAGAGGAGAGGATGATGTGAATAGGAGATTAGAGTGGAAGAGGCAAGAAAAAAACTTGAAGGTGGTGGATAGAGGAGAAGAGAGGAGAGAAGGTGAGTAACAAAATGGGGCAGACGAGAAGGCAAAGAGAAATGTTATCATTTTAGTCAAGAAACATGAAGAAATGAGCCATGAACAGGCAAAACACCCCATGAATACTCATGAACATCCATGAGCACCCATGAGAACCCATGGACACCCATGAACACCCATGAGACCCATGAATACTTATGAGCACCCAATAACATCCATGAGCACCCATGGGCACCCATAAGCCCCCATGAATACCCATTAACACTTATGAGCATCCATGAACACTTATGAGCACCCATGAACACTTATGAGCATCCATGAACACTTATGAGCACCCAGGAACACTCACGAGCACCCATGATCACCCATGACCACACCATGAACTGGCAGAGTGCAGTCGTGAAACATAGAGCAGACTGAAAATGCAAATGCTGAGATGGGACTGCATGCTGCGAGCACAAACAGTCTCAGGGATCAGTCTGTGAACAATGAGGCGTGGTCTGGGACCGCGCCGCGGGGACCATCAATCCTCAAACCAATTTCAAATAAACTTCGGGTAAGTGAAAATAGTCTGGAGTCAGATGTGAGTGTATCACAACCTGGCTTTAACACCTCGCAAGGCCGGTGGAGACCTGACACCATTACTATCCTAGAGAGAGAGAGAGAGAGAGAGAGAGAGAGAGAGAGAGAGAA
The DNA here is from genome assembly GCA_009830355.1 of Cherax destructor. Classification (NCBI taxonomy): domain Eukaryota; kingdom Metazoa; phylum Arthropoda; class Malacostraca; order Decapoda; family Parastacidae; genus Cherax; species Cherax destructor. Next base: position 485,683 of record WNWK01000065.1, on the reverse strand, counting down.
AGAAGATTAAAAAAAAAAATTCTACCATGAAAGAGTTTGTGCCATATTACGAAAATATATAAGAGTTTCGTATTACTTTATATATATATATATATATATATATATATATATATATATATATATATATATATATGTCGTGCCGATTAGGTTAAACTGGTCAATTAGCAAGAACTCATCTAAAATTAAGTCTTTTCTAAAATTTTCTCTTATACGTTTAAAGATATATTTTTTTCATTTATGTTAATGTAAGAATTTATAATTTTGTACCAAGAGAAACTTTGAAAACCTACCTAACCTTATTACAACAAGCGCAATTTAATTTAGCCTAACCCAACTAAATATATTTTAGATACGTTAACATTAATTTAATAATAAACAAACACAATGAAATATATTTTTTTCGTTATGTTCAGAATGATTTTGGCGAAATTATTGCATACACAAATTTTCACTTGTCTTATATGGCAAGATGAGCGTTGCTATTTAAGCCAAAATCACAAGTTTTACCTAATCGGCACGACTATATATATATATATATATATATATATATATATATATATATATATATATATATATATATATATATATATATATATATATATATATATATATATATATGGGACACACACACACACATTTGAGACTCAGCACGTGATCAAGCAACATGTTTTCATTAAGGCACAATTGGAATTTTTCAACTCGTTTTTGCATAGTTCGGGACGACGACTGTAAAGCACTTTGTAAAGTTAGGATCAAATAACTGGAAGTTGGTTCACAGCGGCTAATAATCCATAATTACACTGTGATTGCACATTTCTCTGCCATTAGCAGTCATATTCAGTGGTTGAATATGTTGGTGATTGATAATAATGTGTTAAAAAGTGATTTAAGTGAAGTGTTGATCTTTGGGCGAGGTCGTGAAGAATGTTTGGGTTTTATAGGGCTTTCCACAGCACGCGCCGTATACTGTCTGCACACAACCAGGAGCTGGACCACTACTGCTCCAGAGTAGGAGCCCTTAATAGCTACCACCACCACCATAACCAACAACAACAACCACTATAACCACAATAATAACAAGAATAAATGGGTAAATGGACACAGATGCAACTAATGTGACATTTTACTGTGACAACGTTTCGCTCTCCACTAGCTTCGTTAAGTCATTATGGCTTGACAAAGCTCCTGGAGAGCGAAACGTTGCCACAATAAAATTCCACATTAGTTCCATCTGTGTCCACGTACCTGACAACTAAAAAAACACCACAACCACAACAATCCTAACCGCAACAACAACAACAACAACCACCACAAAACAACAGCCATAACAACCACCACCACAACAACCCTAACCCCAACGACAATAACTATAACCACAACCACAACAACTACAACCACCACCACAAAACAACAGCCATAACAACCACCACCACAACAACCCTAACCCCAACGACAATAACTATAACCCCAACCACAACAACTACAACTACCACCACAAAACAACAGCTATAACAACCACCACCACAACAACCCTAACCCCAACGACAATAACTATAACCACAACCCCAACAACTACAACTACCACCACAAAACAACAGCCATAACAACCACCACCACAACTACCCCTAACCCCAACAACAATAACTATAACCACAACAACTACAACCACCACCACAAAACAACAACCATAACAACCACCACCACAAAACAACAACCACCACCACCTACATAATTTTATTGCCTTGAGGTAGCAAGTAAACCTTTATTTAGACTTTGGGTATAAAACATAAAATTTTTACAATGATCATGAGGGAAGGCAGATGATCTGGCCATATAAAAAATACATTCAGTTTTACTAGGCTTGCACATTCTTAATTTCCCTTACCTTCAAGAAAATGTTTGGTACAGTTTAGTAAGGAAATAATGTTTATGCTGACCCATGCTGGTGAGTGATGCTGGTTGTTGCTGAAGCTGTCTGCCATGTGTTCATATTTGTAACAGACAACATCGACAGACAACGGCAATTACCATGAGAGGAATGGAAAGCTGTAAAAAAAATTGATAAATCATGGAACACTAAAAAAAAGAAGAAAACTTGTCTACCCTTTTTTTTTTCCTGCCATGTCAGGAACATAAACCTATTTTTTACCGCATATTCTTCAGTCCGTTTAACACGATTTCTAACACACCGCTTTCAAGAACGTAGTCACCCCATTTATTCGAGAAACTAAAATCTAAATCTAAATAATGAAAAACATGCCGTTGGGGGATGGAAATCTTCACCACAAGATCTTTCACTTTTCCGAGCTTCATCAGGAGCTATGCAATATTTCACTAACTGCAGTATTAGTAGACTGAAGGGAGAGATTTCGTAGAAGAAAGGTGGGGTGTTGATGCTGGCCCTTTCTCTAACTAGATGGGAGGATGGAGCCTCCACTATACAATGTATTAGATAACCGATACAAGTTTAGCCCGTCACATTAAAGCATATGGAAGATCATCATGACTCTCAATCAGCATTCAACTTGTTTCTTCACCCTCCTCCCCAGACCTCGATTACCATAATCCAATCTACTTTAATCCATCCTGGCTGATCCCTGTTGTTCTACGCTTAAAAGCTTCACAACAACGAGAAATAAACGAGTTTCAATCTCGTACACTTGTGGGATTTAATGAGGTGTTCGAATGGTTGCCAGCTTACATGCTAGCACTCCAGTTTGAAGCTAGTGTGGTATACCTGGAGGGTATATTAGGAGGGTATACCTGGAGGGTATATTAGGAGGGTATACCTGGAGGGTATATTAGGAGAGTATACTGGAAGGTATATTTGGAGGGTATACCTGGTGGGTATACCTGGAGGGTATACTTGGAAGGTATACCTGGAGGGCATACCTAGTGGGTATACCTGGAGTGTATACTTGGAAAGTATACCTGGAGGGTACACCTGGAGAGTATACTTGGAAGGTATACCTAGAGGGTATACCTGGAGGGTGTTCCGGGGGTCAACGCCCCCTATGCAAGGTGGACAGGACTCTCTTACCAGATCGCACCTTCTCAAGAAATTAAAACTGTGTCGTAATCTGCATCGCCTCTGTGGAAATGTTACCTATCACTCTCCGTCTCTCTCTCTCTGTCTCTCTGTCTCTGTCTCTCCGTCTCTGTCTGTCTGTCTGTCTGTCTGTCTGTCTGTCTCTCTCTCTCTCTCTCTCTCTCTCTCTCTCTCTCTCTCTCTCTCTCTCTCTCTCTCTTTCTCTGAATACTTTTCCTACCACTCTCCATCTCAACATTTCTCTGTTTGTAGTTTCTATTCTCACAATCTCGCCCATTCCTTTCCCGTTCCCCTTCCTGATTCCCCTTCCACTCTTCCCATAACCCTGACGGGAAGGGATGTACTCACACCAGAACCTGGTGTCTCTCTCCTATACCTGACCTGTTCAATTTATTACACACCAGAGTACATATATCATAAGAGAGTGGTGGGAAGGAGGAAGAAAGAAGAGAAGAGAGGGAGAAGGAAGAGGCAGGGAAATGGAGGAGGAAAGGACTAAGATGAAAATAAAAGGTAAAGAAGAATGAGGGAGAGTTGGAGGGAAAGAGAAAGAATAGGAAAGAATGGAAGGGAGGGTAACGAAGAGAGGGAAATAGGGAGGAAAATTAAAGAAAGCTAGAGTGAAAGGGTACAGATAAAACCTTTCAAAAACTGAAAAGAAAACAGGAAGGAAGAAGTGAAGAAAAAGACTGATGAAGTAGAAAAATATATAAAAAAGAAGAGAAACTGATAAAGAAGAGAAGACAAACACATGAATTTCATATTATTTTAGTTACTCACTTGTTGCTTCTTTATCGCATCGGTCATACACACACACACAATCACACACACACACACACACACTCCCACACACACACACACACACACACACACACACACACACACACTAATAATAATAATAATATAATAATTATTATAATAGCAATAATGATGATCTCAGAGGTGGAAAAATCTCTGAGCGTATATATATATATATATATATATATATATATATATATATATATATATATATATATATATATATATCCTCTCTAATGAAGTTCTCATTAGGAGGTACAATAGGAAATTAAATTAGCTCTTATAATAGACCCAGTCTCATTATCCTAATTTCCATGAACTTTCTTAGCCTAATCAGGAAAAATTATGGGGAAAAAGAGAATTACGATCCTGCGTGCTTTGTAGAATAGTCTCCAGCTCTGTGGTCACTGATTAGGCTGTTAAAGTCGAAGTATATATATATATATATATATATATATATATATATATATATATATATATATATATATATATATATATATATTGTATTTCTTCAAAATAATAATTGATTTTTCCATTCGTTACATTGTAACTGGTGTTACTAGTTAATCTAGTAACACCAGTATGAAAAAGCTAACTTACCCCCCTCCCTAAAAATCTGAATAATTAAGAATATCTGTGTTGCTGCTGCTAATGAGTTGTGATGGTCCCTGAGAACCTCTCACTGCTAACTCACTGCTAACTCACTCAACACCACAATACTTTTTAGATGTTTTAACGTTTTAATTAATGTTGAGACTTTTATTTAAGTAAATCAAAATACAGCCTTATTGTCCTTACATTTTTCATTGATAAAAATGCATTTAGAAAACAGGAGAAAGAGAAAGAGAGAGAGAGACAGACAGAGACAGAGTGAGAGGGAGATGGTAAAGAAAGTAAGGGAGAGACGGAGAGGGAAAGGGAGGGGGGGAATAGAGGGAGAGAGGGAGATATTTCTAAACATTTCTCATACAAGAACACTAGCCATACATATGTCCTTGTTTATTTGTCACAAAATATGAATCTATCAATTAAACTGATATACAATGTATATGCAGTATATACAGTAAACACTGTATACACATTATGTATACTTTCACCTCATTTTAAACACTAATTATGCAAAGGACATGAATAAAAGAACTCCATCTATTGACCTATTTCCATGGAACAGAAAGTATAGTTTCATCTGTTAATTACACCTGCGACTCCCGTGGTCAGAAACAATTTATATATATATAAATATCATCAGAGTTTTCCTCATACATATGAAGCCACTGCGTGTGTTGATTGCTGGTACAAAATATAACAAAAACAACAACTTGATTCACAGCACTGGGAGTCCTGCTTCTGGCCCTGGACCGGTCTGATATTAGGGTGGCCCTGGAAACTCCAAACACAGATGTTTCTCACGGCAGCATCTCAGGATCCTCACGGCAGCATCTCACGATCCTCACGGCAGCATCTCACGATCCTCACGGCAGCATCTCAGGATCCTCCCATTCTACTATTATAAGTACCAACATATTCAACAACAGTGTAAACGCAACCAGGATAAATAAGTTTCTGTTGAAGTCGCCTGAACGTGTTGTTAGTAAAATTGAGTTGCTACACTTCATCCACTGCCCTTTTGTACGTAATTTTCACTCAATTTACGGCATGCTTCCCCAAATTTGCTGCATGCTATTCGAAATTAGGTTGCAAAATTTCAGTTGCGTTTCGTAGAAACGTGTTGCGTGATTACGTCTTATTTGTGTGTTTGTGTGTGAACTCACCTAGTTGTACTCACTTTGTTGTGATTGCATGGGTCGATTCACAGCTCCTGGCCCCGTCTTTTCACTGGCCGCTATTACGTCACTCTTCCTGCTCCATGAGCTTTATTATACCTCTTCCTAAAGCTATATATGGATTCTGCCTCCACTACATCACTTCCCTGACTTCCACTTCCTGACAACTCTGTGACTGAAGAAATACTTCCTAACATCCCTGTGATTCATCTGAGTCTTCAACTTCCAACTGTGACCCCTTGTTGCTGTGTCCCATCTCTGGAACATCCTGTCTCTATCCACCTTGTCTATTCCTCTCAGTATTTTATATGTCGTTGTCATATCCCCCCTATCTCTCCTGTCCTCCAGTGTCGTAAGGTCGATTTCCCTTAACCTCTCCTCGTATTACATTCCCCTTAGCTCCGGGACCAGTCTTGTTGCAAACCTTTGCACTTTCTCTAATTTCCTTACGTGCTTGGCTAGGTGTGAGTTCCAAACTGGTGCTGCATACTCCAATATGGGCCTAACGTACACAGTGTAAAGTGTCCTGAATGATTCCTTATTGAGGTGCTGGAATGCCATTTTTAGGTTTGCCAAGTGTTTGTGTGGATTGCGTGCAGCCAGCAGTAACAGCCTGCTTGATCAGACCCTGATCCTCCAGGAGAACTGGTCTGGGACCGGGCTACGGGGGTGCTGACCCCAGAAACACCCTTCAAGTATAGTTTAAACATGTTCTACGTCAGAGAATATTGCATTCGTCTGTCAAGATTGTAGAGTGGGAGGAGGAAGGAAGAGAAGAGAAGGGGATAAGGAAAGGTAAGAGGTAGAAAGAGAGGGAGGTAGGGAAGAGGATGAGGAGATGGAGAGGGAGAGGAGGAGAGGTAAGGAGGGAAACGAGGTGATTTTCATATTTCTCAGGTCACTGCAGCTTCCTGTGTGTGTGTGTGTGTGTGTGTGTGTGTGTGTGTGTGTTGTCAGGATTCATTGTACAGCAGTGACGTCTGTCTGTCTGACTCTCTCTCTCTCTCTCTCTCTCTCCTTTTCTCTTTTCTCCCTTTCTCACTCTAACATAAAAAAGAGCTTATACACACACACACACAGTATTGGGGTCAGTACTCTTTCTGGTTTATGTCAATGGTATTCCAGATGGGACTGAGTCAGATATATCTCAGTTTGCTGATGTAAAACTGATAATAAAAACAGATGAAAACAGGGAAAGAATGCAAATGTATCTGTACAAAGAACAAGTTTGGTCAGATAAGTGGCTGCTTGAATTCAACCCCGGCATATACAAGGTTATAAAGATCAGGGAAAAGAACAGAAGGCCGGATACAGTATATAGTCTCAGAATACAGTGTATAGTCTCAGGATACAGTGTATAGTCTCAGGATACAGTGTATAGTCTCAGGATACAGTGTATAGTCTCAGGATACAGTGTATAGTCTCAGGATACAGTGTATAGTCTCAGGATACAGTGTATAGTCTCAGGATACAGTGTATAGTCTCAGAAGACAGAAAGATCTGGGGATGACCATAGCTCCTAGAATTTTGGAAAATGATGACATCAAGTGAGTAACCTGTGCAACCAATGTTCACCTGGCAGATTTAAGAGTGGCCTTGTGGAATTTCAACATAGAGGCTTACTTAGACCTATATACAACATATGTCAGCCCCCAGGTTGGAGTATGCAGCACCAGTATGGAACCCTCACCTCAGGAAGCATGTTAAGAAAATGGAGAAAGTGCTGGAGTGCGCAACAAGGCTGGTTCATGTGTTAAGAGGTATAAGCTGTGAGAAGTTGATGGAACTGGATCTATTGAGAGTAGAGAAGAACCACGGGAGATATGGTAACAGCATAGAGAATACTCAGGGAAATTTATAGTGTAGACTGGGACAGGCTGTTTGAGAGGCGAGGAACTGGAACTTGAAAAGTGGAATGATCTTGGTGAATAAGTTGTGGAGACAGACTCTATACACGGTTTTAAGAGCAGGTACGATAGGACCCACGAGGCTAGGAGGGGGTGAATCTAGCAAGCAGCAAATTGAAATACACACACACACACACACACACACACACACACACACACACACACACACACACACAGTAATAAAAAGTTATTATGTGGGAGAAAAAAAAAAGGGAAAAAATATCACAATGTTACGGAATGAAAAGTTGAAGTTTAGGTGTGTGTGTGTGTGTGTGTGTGTGTGTGTGTGTGTGTGTGTACTCACCTAGTTGTGGTTGCAGGGGTCGATTCATAGCTCCTGGCCCCGCCTCTTCACTGGCCGCTACTGGCCAGTGTGTGTGTATCTCCCTTTTGATTGGTTGTTTTTTACCTACCAACTTGACCTTAATCTTCGTCTATCATCCTGCTTGTCTATTACAGTCATTGGTACATTGGGTTTAAAGTCTATCGGCTACACGAGGATCATTAAAGCTGTGTATAACCTGTACACAACCAGTCAGTCATAATGCAGTAGCTAAAATAGCAAGTAAATAAAAAACTCTCAATATATATACAACGAGTGAAGCTCACCTCTCTGTGTATATACAATGAGTGAAGCTCACCTCT
>WNWK01000065.1:327500-472500 GCA_009830355.1 Cherax destructor | reverse complement strand
TTCTTAATACGGACACAATATTTTATTTTGTTAATAATTCTGTTAATTCTGTTTATGCTGTTAATTCTGTTAATTCTATTATTTCTATTAATTCTGTTACTTCTATTAATTCTGTTAATTCTGTTAATTATATTAATTCTGTTAATTCTGTTAATTATATTTCTATTAATTCTGATAATTCTGTTAATTCTTTTAAATCTGTTAAGTCTATTAGTTTTATTTATTCTGTTATTTATGTTAATTCTGTTAATTATGTTAGTTCTATTAATTCCATTATTTCTAATAATTCTGTTAAGTCTATTAATTCTATTATTTCTGTTAATTCTGGTATTGAAGGTATTGTCAGTTTTTAGAGTCCATGGCCCTCGTGGATCTTGCAGTCGATAGGGCTTAAACTGAACTACCTTGGCAGTGACCCCCGTTTTTGTTAGCTACGACCTTCAACTACGTCAACCACCCCATCAACCACCCCATCAACCACTCCATCAACCACCTCATCAACCACCCCATCAACCACTCCATCAACTACCTCATCAAACACCCCATCAACCACTCCATCAACCACCCCATCAACCACCTCATCAACCACCTCATCAACCACCCCATCAACCACTCCATCAACCACCTCATCAACCACCCCATCAACCACTCCATCAACTACCTCATCAACCACCCCATCAACCACCCCATCAACCACTCCATCAACCACTCCATCAACCACCCCATCAACCACCTCATCAACCACCTCATCAACCACCTCAACCACCCCATCAACCATCTCATCAACCACCCCATCAACCACCCCATCAACCACCCCATCAATCACCCCATCAACCACCTCAACAACCACCCCATCAACCACCCCATCAACCGCTTCACTATCTCATTAAACAAGTGATCAGGATATTTATCTAATGAAATTTCTGCCTAGTAATTATTCCAGCCTAAAACCATTGCATTAATGAGCCCAGCGCCTAGCACCAACAGCCTGGTTGTTCAGACGGTTAACATGAGATATTATACTAGTATGTATGATACTGTAAGAGTCTGTATGATATTATAAGTCTGTAAGATTATTTTATCTGTACATAAGTTGAACAGATGTTCACTCACGATACGTGTAATCAGTAGTACTCAGTTGTACTCAGTTGTTCTCAGTTGTACTCATTTACTTGGTGTGTACCTGAAGGGTGTTCCGGAGTCGACTCTCCCGAGACCTGGTCCATGACCAGGCCTCGTAGTGGATCAGGGCCTGATTAACCAGGCTGTTACTGCCTATACTTAACCGGTTGTGCATAGCTTCAAGAATAGGTGCGACAGAAGCCCGAGCCAGTAAATGACATTGCAATTTGTGAAACAATGTCAAGAGCTGAGTCTCGACCCCTGCAAACACCTCTAGGTGAGTACAAATATATTATACATTAATAACATACAATACTGTAGTGTCAACTTTGGAACCCAGGAGCTGAGGCTCGACCCCAGCCAATGCAATTAGATGAGTGCGACAAAGACAGTGTGTCCTCAACGAGGGTAAAGCCAGTGTGTCCTCAACGAGGACAAAGCCAGTGTGTCCTCAGCGAGGACAAAGCCAGTGTGTCCTCAACAGAAACAAGACGTCTTAACACGGTGGCCAAGATGCTCACTTCAAAGCCAGTACGTATTAAACCCTGCAAGCCCAAGAAAATTTGGGGCGGGATTTAAGGGTGAAAGACAGATAGATACCTCACGTGTGGAAGCAGGTATGGCTGTCAGACCAGTCTTGTTGCCGAGCTGTCAGTATCTGAGAGATCTGACGAAGGTGAGTGCAGCTGGGAAAATAGACAAATGCAGAGGAGCCCTATATTTGTACAACATTTCACCCACTACTGTTTTTTTCAGTACATAGCAGATATGAGAGACAGTTGCTTATGTTGTCCTCTGGGAGTGATGTTACTTGCCAGGAAACATAGGAGGAAAAAGACGTAAACTAAGTTGATTCGTAAACTAAGTTGATTCGTAAGCTAGAGAGTGGATTTGTACACTCTAGGGAAGGGCCTGTTGGCCATGCTCGGGTTAGTGTGTTAGTACTCTGTGAGCTATGGACGCAGATTAAGCAAACATCCAACAACCACACAAATAACCATCACACAGGAGACTGAAAGTTACGACGACGTTTCGGTCCGAGTTGGACCATTAACTTGTGACACAGAAGCGCGCAGGGAAGGGAGCCAGAATGTATATGAGAGAGGGGGGGGGCCGGGTAAAGGAGAAATGTAACGTTTCACGCATCACTGATCTTCTTCAGCTCCATAGTAGATATGAGAGGTATTTTTCTCGCCTATGTTCCAAGAAGTACAGTTTATGGGATGTCAGGTATTCCCAATAATTTAGGTGTTTGACTGAGTTTGTACGAACAGTGAAGGTTTTCTGTACTTTCTCCAACTCTACAACTTCTCCTGCCTTACACTGTTAGTGTACAGCAGTACTCCAGCCTAGAGAGAACAAGTGACTAGAAATATATCGTCACTGGCTTGGCAACTCTTGTTTTGAAGGTTCTTGTATTCAGCATATTAATCCTTGTCATAGTCACAAAAAACATTATTGTGATCCTTGAATATATCTTCTATCATTATTACTTCTAAGTTATCTACATTAATCTTACGCTATATTGATTTTTTTAGTTATATATATATATATATATATATATATATATATATATATATATATATATATATATATATATGTCGTGCCGATTAGGTAAAACTGGTCAATTAGCAAGAACTCATCTAAAATTAAGTCCTTTCTAAAATTTTCTCTTATACGTTTAAAGATATATTTTTTTCATTTATGTTAATGTAAGATTTTATAATTTTGTACCAAGAGAAACTTTGAAAACCTACCTAACCTTATTACAACAAGCGCAATTTAATTTAGCCTAACCCAACTAAATATATTTTAGATACGTTAACATTAATTTAATAATAAACAAACACAATGAAATATTTTTTTTTCGTTATGTTCATAATGATTTTGGCGAAATTATTGCATACACAAATTTTCACGTGTCTTATATGGCAAGGTGAGCGTTGCTATTTAAGCCAAAATTGCAAGTTTTACCTAATATATATATATATATATATATATATATATATATATATATATATATATATATATATATATATATATATTTTTTTTTTTTTTTAACACATCGGCCGATTCCCACCAAGGCAGGGTGGCCCGAAAAAAAAACTTTCATCATCATTCACTCCATCACTGTCTTGCCAGAAGGGTGCTTTACACTACAGTTATAAAACTGCAACATTAACACCCTCCTTCAGAGTGCCGGCACTGTACTTCCCATCTCCAGAACTCAAGTCCGGCCTGCCGGTTTCCTGAATCCCTTCATAAATGTTACTTTGCTCACACTCCAACAGCACGTCAAGTATTAAAAAACCCTATGCCTCCATTCACTCCTATCAAATACGCTCACACATGCTTGCTGGAAGTCCAAGCCCTCGCACACAAAACTTCCTTTACCCTCCCTCCAACCTTTCCTAGGCCGACCCCTACCCCGCCTTCCCTCCACTACAGATTTATACACTCTCGAAGTCACTCTGTCTCGTTCCATTCTCTCTACATGTCCAAACCACCTCAACAACCCCTCCTCAGCTCTCTGAACAATCGTTTTGGTAATCCCGCACCTCCTCCTAATTTCCAAACTCCGAATTCTCTGCATTATATTCACACCACACATTGACCTCAGACATGACATCTCCACTGCCTCCAGCCTTCTCCTCGTTGCAACATTCATCACCCATGCTTCACACCCATATAAGAGCGTTGGTATAACTATACTCTCATACATTCCCTCTTTACTTCCATGGACAAGGTTCTTTGTCTCCACAGACTCCGAAGTGCTCCACTCACCCTTTTCCCCTCATCAATTCTATGATTCACCTCATCCTTCATAGACCCATCCGCCGACATGTCCACTCCCAAATATCTGAATACATTCACCTCCTCCATACTCTCTCCCTCCAATCTGATATCCAATCTTTCGTCACCTATTCTTTTTGTTATCCTCATCACCTTACTCTTTCCTATATTCACTTTCAATTTTCTTCTTTTACACACCCTACCAAATTCATCCACCAACCTCTGCAGCTTCTCTTCAGAGACGCCCCATTCCTGTGGATCAAGAGCCCTTCACCAGCACCAAGTCATCCCCCACTAAGGATGGAAATGCGGGAAATAGGAGAGTTAATATCCACTCCACAATTATTCACTTCTCAAACTTTCCTTCTGGCAAAATTCGACAGCTGGAAAATAGTTCACCAGCTTCAAGAGACATCCTCTCTCCGTTTCTATTCTATTTCTAATTCTATTTCTATTCCAGTCTAATTTTATTTTAATTCGAGACTAATTCTATTTCTATTCGAGTCAAATTCTATTTATATTTGAGTCAGTTATATTTCCAATTCTTTCTAATTATATTTATATTCCAGATTAATTATATTTCTATTGTTAATGATTTTATTCCTATTTTCTTTCGTGTCTAATTCTATTTCTATTTCGTCAAATGCATTTTTATTATTTTTTGGGGGCTTTAATTACATTTCCATTCTCTAATTCTATTTGTGTCGTCACCTTTCGTGACTGACTCTATTTCTATTGACACTAATGGTATCCAAATCTTTTCTATCCAGTCAAATTCTATTATATAATTCTTTGCCTATCAATTCCACTCCACACGAATTCTAATTCTACAGTTTCATTTCGTTCCAGCTTTCAGAATTTTCTTTTATATTAGGTAAATCTTTTGCATTTTCAAATTTAGGTTAGAATTATTTATAGTCACTTGATATTGGAAATTTTCCCATTTAAATCAGATTCCAAAATGTTAAGATCACTTTCCCTATTTATCAGCCGTTCGGCTTTTCTTCGTACGTAAGACAAATGAGCGAAAACTTACAATACCTGCTGGAAACCTTTCTGGAAAACTAATGTAAATGATACAAATAGCATGCTACTGCCTTGGACCACGGTTCGAGTCCTTCTCCAGTCTTCTGCGTGTGTGTGTACTCACCTAGTTGTGGTTGCAGTGGTCGAGTCACAGCTCCTGGCCCCACCTCTTCACTGTCCTCTACTAGGTCACTCTTCCTGCTCCATGAGCTTTATCATACCTCTTCTTAAAGCTATGTATAGATCCTGCCTCTACTACATGTGTGTGCGTGTGTGTGTATTACCATAGCTACGAAGCCTAGTCATGAACCGGATAGCGGGAGCGTTGACTCTCGGATCACACCCTCCAGGTATACTCCAGATATTATCCATTGTCTCTTGTACTCTCCAGATATTATCCATTATCTTTTCTACTCTCCAGATATTTTCCCTTATCTCTTCTACTCCAGATATTATCCATTATCTCTTCTACTCCAGATATTATCCATTATCTCTTCTACTCCAGATATTATCCATTATCTCTTCTACTCCAGATATTATCCATTATCTCTTCTACTCCAGATATTATCCATTATCTCTTCTACTCCAGATATTATCCATTATCTCGTACTTTCTGACATCGGAAAAGGACTTTGTGGACACTCTGTCACAGCCACTGAAATGTTCAACAGATATTTAATCCCAATGAACATTTATGTTCTTGTGAATCAGTATTGATGGGAAAAACGTGAGTGAATAAATTAAACGGTAGTTAGCACTATATTGGCTACTTTCAGAGGCCCTCGGAGCAATGCCATAAGGCCGAGTGTCTCTGGTAAATCTTGCCGCAGGTCGCCCATCCTGACCTCGTAGGCTGAAGGCTTAACCACCAGCGAAAAGTCGGCAATTAATGTAACCGGAATTATACGATAATTTATAAGACTTAATTCAGATTTAGCTTAATCTCCTTCTCTTCCTTTCTCTCTCTTCCTCTCTCTCTCCCTCCCTTCTCTCCTCCTCCTCCTCCTCCAGCTCTTTCTCTCTCTTCTACTTCTAACTCTCCTTCTCACCTCCTCCAATTCTCTCTCCCTTCTCCTCTTCCTTCTCAGACTCTCTCCAAGAGGAGAGGAAATAAAGAGGTGAGAAACAATTAATAAATAAATTAAGACTTAGAAGACAAAACAAAACAGGTGAAGGAAATGTTATATTTTTGACCAAGAAGAGAAATATCTCTTAATTCAACAGTTATGTGACTGCTGGATCACATGTGCACGGTTATGTGACTGCTGGATCACATGTGTCAAGGATATGTGACTGCTGGATCACATGTGTACGGTTATGTGACTGCTGGATCACATGTGTACGATTATGTGACTGCTGGATCATATGTGCACGGTTATGTGATTGCTGGATCATATGTGCACGGTTTTGTAACTGCTGGATCACATGTGTACGATTATGTGACTGCTGGATCATAAGTGCACGGTTATGTGATTGCTGGATCACATGTGCAGGTTTTGTGACTGCTGGATCACATGTGTACGATTATGTGACTGCGGGATCACGTGTACGGTTATGTGACTGCTGGATCACATGTACACGGATATTTGACTGCTGTATTACAGGTTCCACAGTGATTCAAGAGGTTGTTGATGTGATCAGTCAATCGGGTAGTAGAATTCAATCCTGTTAAGTGCCAAGTAGTGAAAATTGGAAAGGGATTAAGACCAGACACGGAGTACAGCTCGGAAAGAAGAGACAGAGAAGACACTGTACAAGAAGGTGGAAGATCTGGGAATCAGCATCACACCGAGCATGTCTCTGTAGTAAACGCCAACCTCACATCTTCAAAACACACACACACACACACACACACACACACACACACACATACACACACACACACACACACACCCGATGGCATGGTGGCTAGCGCTCTTGCTTCACGCACGGAGGGCCCGGGTTCAATTCCCGGCGGGGCCGAAACATTTCGAAGTGTTTCGTTACACACACATACATACAACAGGCCTAGTGTCTAATCGACATGTGCCTAGGACAAAATAGTAACTAACTAACACACACACACACACACAGGATGCAGAAATGGCGTCTTTACTACTTTTTCATTAATGATGTCATCTAATCACCCCCTATTACCATAATTAAGACAATCAGAAGGGGGAGCATTGTACAGCATGGCGGCTCCAGGCGTAGGGGAGGGGGAGAGGGGAAGGGAGAAGGGGAAAGGGGAGAAGGAGAAGGGGGAAGAACTTGAAGGAATTAATAACTGTGGGAGGGGCAAAGGAGGTGGAGGTTACAGCGATTAAAGATTGGGTGCAAGGGGATAGATGATTAGAGAGGGTGTGGAGATTGAAGGAATTGGATTAGATTTGAATTTCACGAAGCGGTAAACCCGTGGGCATCATTCAGCCCACGGACAACTGCCTCTAACATCAGACAACTACAGCTAACATCAAACAACTACTTCTAACATCAGACAACTACAACTAACATCAAACAACTACATCTAACATCAGACAACCACATCTAACATCAGACAACTACATCACACATCAAACAACTACATCTACCATCAAACAACTACATCTACCATCAAACAACTACATCTAACATCAAACAACTACATCTAACATCAAACAACTACATCTAACATCAAACAACTACATCTAACATCAAACAACTACATCTACCATCAAACAACTACATCTACCATCAAACAACTACATCTACCATCAAACAACTACATCTACCATCAAACAACTACATCTACCATCAAACAACTACATCTACCATCAAACAACTACATCTAACATCAAACAACTACATCTAACATCAAACAACTACATCTAACATCAAACAACTACATCTAACATCAAACAACTACATCTACCATCAAACAACTACATCTACCATCAAACAACTACATCTACCATCAAACAACTACATCTACCATCAAACAACTACATCTAACATCAAACAACTACATCTACCATCAAACAACTACATCTACCATCAAACAACTACATCTACCATCAAACAACTACATCTACCATCAAACAACTACATCTAACATCAAACAACTACATCTACCATCAAACAACTTCATCTACCATCAAACAACTACATCTACCATCAAACAACTACATCTACCATCAAACAACTACATCTACCATCAAACAACTACATCTAACATCAAACAACTACATCTACCATCAAACAACTACATCTAACATCAAACAACTTCATCTACCATCAAACAACGCGCAACTAACATTAAACTAGACTCATCTAGAGTCACAAACTACACACGTACAAGATGGCTCAACTAACAACATACAAGGGGCATTTAACATTCATCTAGGTTCATCTAACATTAAGCTAGATTCAAATAACATCTTAAATTAATTATTTAACATCTAACAAGCACAACTTAAAAGATACATCTAATAAGCCACATCTAACAAGGCACGTCTAACAAGCCACATCTAACAAGCCACATGTAACAAGCTACATGTAACAAGCCACATCTAACAAGCCACTTCTAACAAGCCACATCTAACAAGCCACATCTAACAAGCCACATCTAACAAGCAACATGTAACAAGCCACTTCTAACAAGCAACATGTAACAAGCCACATCTAACAAGCCACTTCTAACAAGCCACATCTAACAAGCCACATCTAACAAGCCACTTCTAACAAGCAACATGTAACAAGCCACGTCTAACAAGCCACTTCTAACAAGCAACATGTAACAAGCCACATGTAACAAGCCACATCTAACAAGCCACTTCTAACAAGCCACATCTAACAAGCCACTTCTAACAAGCCACATGTAACAAGCCACATCAACCATCACAGGGGTAATATACGGAAGTGTCTAACACAGGAAGCCACACCCTAGCATACTTAATAGGCAATTAATAACTACCTCATTTTGGTGCGTGTTATTGGATAATATTAAGTAGCAACTGTCATTAGCAAATCCTTTTATACTCAAGAACCATTTTGTAGTTGTGATAAATGATTCTAAAAACCGACAAGTTTGAGACACTTATACAACATATTGGAATCTTTATTGAAGAAACGTTTCGCCACACAGTGGCTTCATCAGTCCAATACAGAGCAGAAAGGTGTAAGGAGAGGAGTTTGAGGTAATCGGTTCTACAAGCCACTTCTCTGGCCCTTTGCTGTACTTTCTACAAGAGTGATGAACTGAAGACATCGATTCCAGGCTGAGGGACTGATTACCTCAAACTCCTCCTCTCCTTACACCTTTCTGCTTTGTATTGGACTGATGAAGCCACTGTGTGGCTATATATATATATATATATATATATATATATATATATATATATATATATATATATATATATATATATATATATATATATATATATATATGTTCGAGGAAAGGAAGGACAAGGGAGCCATGATAACGACGTACATAATTCTCAGAAGTCTTTATAGGGTGAGCAGCGATAGGTTGTTAGACAGGCGGGGAAAAAGTACAAGAGGGCACATTTGGTGTATAACAAAAATCGCAAATATCAGGAAGAGAAATGATTTGGAGAACAAAGTGGAAGAGGTAGAATTTATACATAGCTGTGAGAATAGGTATGGCAAGGTTCACGAAGCTGAGAGAGAGAGAGAGAGAATCTAGTAGCAGCCAGGAGCTGGCGTTCGACTCTCTGCTATCATAGATAATTCAGTAAATACGTACATACATACATTCATAAATACATACATACATACACACACACAGTGAAGAGGCGGGGCCATGAGCTCTGACTTGACCCCTGCAACCACAACTAGGTGAGTATACACACACACACAGTACCATGCGGTTACTATCACCAACAATGTCAGTATTGCCTAACTCCACTTACCAGGACTCACTGAACAATTCCTGACCACAACAACAAATTCCCAACGCCAGAATTTTTTATTTTAGCTCTGAATTGTAACAGTGTATCTATCTGGCTTCGATTTGTAGCAGTGTGTCTATCTGGCTCCGATTTGTAGCAGTGTATCTATCTAGCGCCCGCCCCGCCCCTGTCTATCTTGTCTATTTATGAGAGTTGTCCCTATCTATTGTGTCTATTTACCGGAGAGGATCTATGTCTATTTCCACTAAGGGAAAATTCCATTGGCACTACAATTCCCACTCAGTACAAATTCCGAGGATGCCATAATTCCCACCTAGGTAGCCTTGGGAATCGTAATTCCCACTCAAGATCAGTTCCCACCAGCAGTGTAATTCCCACCAGCAAATTCCCACCCACAATATCTCGCCCAGTCTAAATTAATATCGTACTATGCTTCCTAATTCCCATAGGGCGTAGAAATTTTCACCCAGAGTGCATATTCTCACCCAGAGTACAAACTCCAACCCAGAGTACATATTTCCTGCCAAAGTACAAATTCCCACCCAGAGTACAAATTCCTAACCACGCAGCTTAAAGCCGGAGACAAAAACGTATACAAGTAATTCCTTAAGATTATCGAAGGAGGCGGGAATTCCTGGGAATACTTGGCCGGGATTGGGAATTCCTGGGAATACTTGGCCGGGATTAGTCCGGATTACCGATCACGAAGGGCTGGAGGGATAAATCCCTCCCCCCGTCCCACAACCCCTGCCATCGCATACCCCCAATATCTCCCCACCCCCCTCGACAACAACTGGATATCCTGGCAAGGAAAACTAGCTCCTAACGACTTGTGGAAAAGGAGCGAAAATTCCTTAACCAATATGCCAGCAAATCACTCCGCTAACAAAGGCTTTACGGATCGGCCAAATACAGAAGGATATTGTCTCGATATTTTTCTAGCCGTGACTCCCCTTGAAAAAGGCGCTGCAGATATAGAAAACGTGGCGCAATCCTCTAAAAATTTATATTAAACACCGAACTGAGATTCTGACTATTAAATGTTTGGATTTTGCCGACGATGTGATTAGTTTATTGCGTGGAAAAAAATAATATGAAGAGTTGTAGTCATATGGGTGAAAATAATTTGGGATATTATGTAATTATTAGAGAGATTATCTACGATATGTTATGATTTTTTTTATCCCGGTGGCGGAATTGAAATTTTGTCATCGGTAAACATCACAGTTTTGTTGCCCTCAATCCATGTTGCTCTCCGACAATTTTTTTGTGTTTATTACGGCTAGGTTTGCTCTCCAGAAGCTTTAGCAAGCCGGAGTTTCGCTCTCCAAAAACTTTATAAAGATAGAACATTACTAAGATATTTAAAAGTTATTAAAGAAGATTGTGAGATGCACTGGAGATAACATATGAACTCCGGTTGTCCTATGGCCGATGTTAGTAGTAGTAGTAGTAGTAGTAGTAGTGGTACTAGAGTAGTAGTAGTAGTAATAGTGAATTCTTGTAGTTATATAACTGTGAGGTTAAAGGATTCCTGTTCATATTTCAGAGATGACGAAGCTGCCTTTGTTCTATGTAAATATTTCAGAACTGAAGGTTATTGATACTTCAAGGTAATTTTGTTTACAGGTGTCTGGTTCTTTAATCCCTAAGTGGGCATCTTTCCATTTGGTCAAGTAGCTGGTAATGTTCCAGTGCTGAACACTTGCTTCGTTGAAATTGTCCCGTTTATGTGTTCATTTAGACGTGTTTCTAATTTTCGTCCAGTTTCCCCGACGTACGCCTTGTCACAGCCTCCACCAGGGAGTGTGCAAACCACTCTGGTGTTGGTGAGATCTTAGATGATAATGCTGGTTGCTATGGTGAGTCTCGTGTTGCCTAGTGCCAGTGTTTGGAGACGTGGAAGGAAACCAGGTCGTTGGGAAGGATAATAACTCTCTTCGAAGAACAAAACAACACAATACCGTGACTGGAACAATACACAAATAACCCGCACGTGGGAGAGAGAAGCTTACGACGACGTTTCGGTCCGACTTGGACCATTTACTAAGTCACACTAAAAGAAAAAGAGAGATGGAGCTAGTATATATAGGCCAGCTGGCAGGGGCGGGACATGAGAAGTGGAAGTGGTAAGCTGGTAGTGGTAATAGTAGAAGTAGTAGTGGAGGTGTAAAGTAGGGAAAGTGGTTGGTGGGACAAGAATAGACAGGGGGAGTGAATGGTGAAGGGAGGTAGAAGTGAAGGGAGGGGCCAAAGGTAGAAGGAAAGGAAGAAGTAGTAGTAAATGGTCCAAGTAGGACCGAAACATCGTCGTAAGCGGTCCAAGTAGGACCGAAACATCGTCATAAGCTCGACTTAGAACGAACTGGCGTTAAGGTTTCGTTTCTTCCCAGTCTTTGATGAAGAAAGGAAAGTATTGGTGAGTGAAAGGTAGGCATATGCAGGAGCAACCCCCTTCAAGAATTTCAAGACTGCAATTCAATATGCTCTTAAGAATCCGATGACGATACCTCATTATCCCCGAAATATTAGCACGAATTCTTTTTAAATCCACAAACCCCAGCGTCATCTGGCAACAGGAAGTCCCTTGCACTACTGCTGCAGGGGCAGCATGAGGCGGCGGATAGGACACAAACCTTGGTAACTGATACTGAGAAAATGGTTGAATAGACAGGTGAGCAAATACTAGGCCATATTTATAGGAAACTTTTCGGTCCTGGGACCTAGTGATGAAGGTCCCAGGACCGAAATGTTTTCTAATATGTCGTGGTGTTTACTCATATATCTTTTTTTTAAATATAGGCCAGTAATTATATATATATATATATATATATATATATATATATATATATATATATATATATATATATATATATATATATATATATATATATATATATATAGTATGTATGTATGTATGTATGTATATAATAAAATCTGTTGGTAATTCTACCATTATCACCAAAAATAATGTTACATAATTACAGTACTAGTGTACAATACTAATAAGTTCTTGTACAACATGTACAACACGTACAACTGCTCGTCCTTGATTAAGTACAAGTATTCTTTCTTACCTTTGGATGAGCCCGCCGTGGGAAAGCGACTTTCGGATCGATCTGTTGGGAAAAGCAAAAGGAAGTCATGAATGCAGGTCTCCTGTGAGCCGGAGGTGAGGGCAAGTGTCATACACAGCTTCAGATGTAGGTATGCTCGGGCCCTGGAGTCAGTTCATTGAGGGGGCTCCTCATCCAAGGAATTGAAGCTGCTCTACCCTTCCTCGGATCAAATCTAATCTCCCGTTCGCTAGGCCCTGTATGGTCCAAACGGGTTTAGCGATTTCCCATGATTGTAATATTACTACTACTACTACTATTACTACTACCACTAGAACTACTACTACTACTACTGCTGCTGCTGCTGCTACTACTACCACCACTACTACTACTACTATTACTACTACTACCACCACTATTACTACTACTACTACTACTAATATAATACTAATAATAATAATAATAATAATAACAGGCCCTGGAAGCCAAAATCAATAAAGCTCCTCATCAAAATTAAACATTGCGGGGCCAGGAGCTATGTATCGACCCTGCGAGCACAGCTAGGCAAGGACAACTAGGGGGCAGAAGTGCCCTTTATGACAGATGCTGATAGATATTGGGACTAATTCAATTATCATACCGTGTCACTTCTGCTATAATTATCAACACTAGACTGACGTGGGCCCATAAATCACTCTGTGATTTATGTTATTAATTATGAAGCCAGGGTTAAATAATTCATTGATTTCCAGGTACACTAAACACTTCAATCTCCGTCTATCTCAATTTTGGTGCCCAAATTACGTAAACGATGTAGGAAAAAATGGGGATAGAAAAGGACAGGAAAACTCTTCGTCTTCCACCAGTGCTGATGTCTCAGTAATCCTCTGAAGAAGTGTGAGGCGCAGACGAAATCTTTCGTCAGTATGGATTCCTATAGTGTTGACCAAGTGTATTAACCTTCAACTAGCCAATATTATATACCATTTGTAACATTGCCTGAGAATGGTCAAGGAGGGAGCTTAGGTTAGGTAAGGTTTGTCAGGAAACAGGACAAGTGTTTCCTGACGCTTGTCTTAGTCGTATGTTGACCCGCAGCTGGAGCTTTTGGTCATCTGACCGAGGCCTTCCGCTGGCTTACCGGTCCACCCCTTTAAAAAATCTGGTTATATATAGACAATTTCATGTAATGACTCTTAACAACATGGCCATTGCAGAAGTCAGATATAGATATTAAGAAAAATCCAAGGGAAAGAAAATAATGTATATATCTTAAACCTTCCAGAAAAATATTTTGAAGGAAAAAAAATCACATAATCACATACGTAACTTCAGTATGAGTCAAGAATAAGAAAATAATATTGTGAAGGAATTAAAGATTGAATGTCATAGGAGTACTGTCAGGTGTTGATGTCATTAGATTTCTGTCATGTCACAGGTTGTCTGTCAGCGCAATGTCATGCGTTAGTAGGTATCTGGTCATGAGCTTCATTATTATAGCCAGCTGGCCCAGTGGCTTACGCACTGGCCTGGAGTTTTACCACTCACTCGCCATGGGTTTCAAACACCATCCGTTCCGTGGTTTGTTATTACGATTTCGTGAGTCATATTATGGAATATTTGATCACCTGTAATCAAAGCTAAGTTCCCATTATTTAAGCTAGAATTACAGTTTATTAAAGTATTAATTATTCACAAAGGAGCTTTGCAAACACTACATTACATATTAATGTCATTCTCTTTTTAATAATTTTAATTTAATAATTTAAGTTTCTGTAGTGTGTATATATATATATATATATATATATATATATATATATATATATATATATATATATATATATATATATATATATATATATATATATATATATATATATATATATATATATATATATTATAAAAAGTAGAATATTTTACAAATGCCTATTTACAAAGGCCCTTTCAAGCTTAACTGGGTATATGGGTATGGGAGTGAGACCGTCTAGCTTCGGCTAGGCGCCCACACTTATCTAGGGCCTGTGTATGACTAAAGTACTGTGTAAAAATACACACAATGCAGTATAATGCGATATTTTATTGACTACATTTCGCCCACACAGTGGGCTTTATCAAGTAGCAAACAGATCTACCTGGGTAAAGAGTACATGAATATATATAATGTGGAGAGTCAGGTGGAGAATGATGGGTAGGCTGTGTTAGAGACGAACCTGGAAGGTTCCTCTTGTAGGTCAGAGGCCCCACAAGAGTCCCAGAAAGCCAAAATGCTGACGGGTAACGGAGGCTAGCATTTATTAAACAACCAGTCTTTAGCATTTGGCTTTGTGGAATAAAAGCCCTATGCTAGAATGCCATGGCGTTAGAATGCCATGAAGTTAGAATACTATGGAGTTAATGTCACAGGTGGCTCTGTGCTAGAATGCCATGAAGTTAAAATATCATGGAGTAAGAAAATGAAAGATGAATCTGTTTCAGAATACTATGAAGTTAGTGTGTCATGAAGTAACGGAGTAAACAATGGTTGTACTCCAGTATGTCATGAAATAAGGCAATAAACAATGGCTGTTCTCCAGTATGTCATGAAGTAAGGCAGTAAATAATGGTTGTACTCCAGTATGTCATGAAGTAAGGCAGTAAATAATGGTTGTACTCCAGTATGTCATGAAGTAAGGCAGTAAACAATGGTTGTATTCCAGTATGTCATGAAGTAAGGCAGTAAACAATGGTTGTACTCCAGTATGTCATGAAGTAAGGCAGTAAATAATGGTTGTACTCCAGTATGTCATGAAGTAAGGCAGTAAATAATGGTTGTACTCCAGTATGTCATGAAGTAAGGCAGTAAACAATGGTTGTATTCCAGTATGTCATGAAGTAAGGCAGTAAACAATGGTTGTACTCCAGTATGTCATGAAGTAAGGCAGTAAACAATGGTTGTATTCCAGTATGTCATGAAGTAAGGCAGTAAACAATGGTTGTACTCCAGTATGTCATGAAGTAAGGCAGTAAACAATGGTTTTACTCCAGTATGTCATGAAGTAAGGCAGTAAACAATGGTTGTACTCCAGTATGTCATGAAGTAAGGCAGTAAACAATGGTTGTTCTCCAGTATGTCATGAAGTAAGGCAGTAAACAATGGTTGTATTCCAGTATGTCATGAAGTAAGGCAGTAAACAATGGTTGTACTCCAGTATGTCATGAAGTAAGGCAGTAAACAATGGTTGTACTCCAGTATGTCATGAAGTAAGGCAGTAAACAATGGTTGTACTCCAGTATGTCATGAAGTAAGGCAGTAAACAATGGTTGTTCTCCAGTATGTCATGAAGTAAGGCAGTAAACAATGGTTGTTCTCCAGTATGTCATGAAGTAAGGCAGTAAACAATGGTTGTACTCCAGTATGTCATGAAGTCACAAGGTAACATAACACTGGAGGATGGCCTCACCTTCTTGCCGTCGAGTTCATGAGCTGCGAGAGTAAGTACTTTATCCACACTGGACGGGTCACTGAAGGTCACGAACCCAAACCCTCTGAAAGGTCAAGAAGCTTGAGTTAGAATCCCCGTAACACATAACACACCTGTAATACACTTTGTAATATACCTGTAATACACTTTGTAATATACCTGTAACACACAGCATACCTTCAGCGCACTTTGAAACACATCTGTAACACATTTGTGGCATATCTTTAACACTCCTTTAGTACAACAGTAACACACTTGTACCAGACCTGGAACACACTTTAACACTCCTTTAGTACAACAGTAACACACTTGTACCAGACCTGGAACACACTTTTTACACACCTATGACACTTTTTCATAAAACACTTTGCAACGGCACCTGAATTGCTGAGGCAACAGTGTGTGGTACAGTGACCACGTTGAACATTTACTGTCTACTAAACTCTTACATTAGTATATATTATAAAAACACAAAATGGGGGCTTGTGTGTTTGGACATAACTGTGTGTGGCGGGGGGAGGAGTGGCACTTGTGTGGTGTCATGTGTGGTGATGGTGATGTGTGGTGATGGTGATGTGTTGTGATGGTGTTTTTGTGTTCTGGTTTATAGTGGTTTTGATCTGTATGATTTTAGCCCATATATTTTTTATCATAATGTGTGTGTGTGTGTGTGTGTGTGTGTGTGTGTGTGTGTGTGTGTTTGTGTGTTTGTGTGTGTGCCTGTGATATTTTTCCCCTTAAAACCCGTTTATGACACGTAACAAAAAGCCTCACCTGGAGAAAATGTGAAACTCACCTGCGTAGGTTAACTTGTATGAGCTTGCAATTACAGAACCAACTGCTAAAGCAATTATGAGAAGTTGCATAAAGTCAGAGGTCATGATGCAAATGATTTACACCAATTATGAAACAATTACTCGCTAGTTCCCTACAGTGTAATCTTCAGTAATTACACACCAATCTTCTAACGACCTACGATCCTCAAAAGTTACATTTTCCAATACATAAAAAGTAATTTCTTCATTATAAAGCCCTACTTTACACACACACACACACACACACACACACACACACACACACACACACACACACACACACACACACACACACACACACACACATACACACACACACACACACACACACATGGTAACTAACACACACACACACACACACACACACACACACACACACACACACACACACACACACACAACACACACACACACACACACACACACATGGTAACTAACACACACACACACACACACACACACATATATATATATATATATATATATATATATATATATATATATATATATATATATCTTGTTTAAAAGTTCTTAAAAAAATTATGCTATTTTTAAAACATTCTAATAATCAAAATCAAATTAGATATTATATCATATAAAAATAATTCTATAGATGCCGATTATCCAATTATATTTGTACACCATTCATACAACTTGTGTGTACTTTATTTTAAGGTGTAAATTTTTTTTTAATTTCAAGGTTAATGAATACTCAAATCTTGTCAGGTACATGAGTTTTGACTAATAGTTCTTCCTTAGAAATATCAGCTGATTCCTCACAACACACGTCAGCTGATAGCTGACAACACAGATCAGCTGACACATCACAACACAGATCAGCTGATACATCACAACACAGATCAGCTGATACCTGACAACACAGATCAGCTGATTCTTAACAACACGCATTACTTTCTACCCTTCTCTATCTATCTTTCCCCTTTAAACCTCCTTCCCCTTTGCCCTCTCAATTACTACCAATCTTTCTCCTCTTCCCTATACCCGGACCCTTTATCAATGATATTTTCTTCCTTCCCTCCTCTCCTTCCTCTAAATACTGTTCTTTCCAGTCCCTTCTCTCTGTCCTTCACTGCAAGCAATTCTCCACCCTTTTCATTTCCTCTCTTTTTCAAATTCTTCTATTTCTTCATATTTTACCCCCTTTTCCGTTTCTCATATTGTCCCCTATTTTCTGTTTCTTTTTCTTTTTGCATTGTCTCTTTCTCCTCCCTTTTCTGTAATTTATGATTCTTCCCTATGTCCTTTCTTTACCTCTCCCCTTTCTCTCCTCACCCACCCTACTTTAACTCTTTTGTTCTCTCTTTCAATTTCCCCTTCTCCCCACCACCAATCATGCTTCCCTCTTCCGCACACATTCCATTCCCTCCCCACCTATAGGGCTTACTTCCCTTCTCCCCACCTACCTTTCATTTCATCTCCCAGCTTACCCTGCCTTCCTATTCACTCCCCATTACTCATACACCCCTCCTTCCCCACCATGTGTGGTCTCCCCTACACCCCTTTAGCCCATTTCCTGAAGTAATGAGGTGACGGGTCAAGGGGGCTGGATAGGAGGTAGGGTGATGGGATGGGAATGGGTGTAGGGGTCATGGGGACGTGAGGGAGGGGAGGAAGAAAGAAATACGGACCGTCCTTTCTTTCCCCCAAAAAAGTGCCCCGATGTCCGTGTGGAGCAAAAGCTCTACACAGAGCTTAGCATAGCTTGATAAAGCTCTGAACAGACGCGAAACATGACTCACTAAAGCTGTACATTCAGAACTCTACATAATAAAGCTCTATACAGAGTGTAGAGAAGAGGCTAACAAATTACCAGTGCACAACTACAGCCAAACAAGAAAACGACAACCAAACAAAAACACAAACAAGTAAATTATCTGTCGTAGCCAGTGAGTATCTTACATACAAACTCAAGTTAGGTCATTACGAACTTTAGGTTGAACTAGGGAGAGGGGAGAGGTTGATACCATGTGGGGGGAGGGGAGAGGGAGCATGGAGAGGGATGAAGAGAGAGAGAGGGAAAGAGAGAGAGAGACATACAGAGAGACAGAGAGGCTGATTTGTAATATGACGGGTCAGCTGATATGTGTTGTGATAAATCAGCTGATTTGTGTTGTGGCGGATCAGCTGATTCGTGTTGTGGCGGATCAGCTGACTTGTGTTGTGATGGATCAGCTGACATAAATGGGAGACTGCAGAGCCGGAAACCTGACTTGGATCAGAGAATGAAAATAGTAAATGGTGGAGAGAGGGGGGGGGGAGGGGACCCCAAAATTATTTATGATGGGGGGGGATATGTAACCCAAAATTATAGATGCTGCCTGAGGAAAGAGGACCAAAATTATAGATGATGGTGGAGGAAGGGAAGGGGGACACCAAATGATAGATGGGGGAGGGGCAAGAGACCTGGGAAAGGCAAGATGAGGAAATGTAATGCGCGTCAGGCATGATATTCACTGCTAGATGATTTAAAAGCCTTTAGGGAATGAATGAAAATCTGCAGTGGGAACCATCATCATTCTACCCACGCTAGACCACCACATTCTACCCATGCTAGACCATCATTCTACCCATGCTAGACCATCATTCTACCCACGCTAGACCACCACATTCTACCCATGCTAGACCATCATTCTACCCATGCTAGACCATCATTCTACCCATGCCAGGCCATCATTCTACCCATGCTAGACCATCATTCTACCCATGTTAGACCATCATTCTACCCATGCTAGACCATCATTCTACCCATGCTAGACCATCATTCTACCCATGCTAGACCATCATTCTACCCATGCTAGACCATCATTCTACTCATGCTAGACCATCATTCTACCCATGCTAGACCATCATTCTACCCATGCCAGGCCATCATTCTACCCATGCTAGACCATCATTCTACCCATGCTAGACCATCATTCTACCCATGCTAGACCATCATTCTACCCATGCTAGACCATCATTCTACCCATGCTAGACCATCATTCTACCCATGCTAGACCATCATTCTACCCATGCTAGACCATCATTCTACCCATGCTAGACCATCATTCTACTCATGCTAGACCATCATTCTACCCATTCTAGACCATCATTCTACCCATGCAAGGCCATCATTCTACCCATGCTAGACCATCATTCTACCCATGCTAGACCATCATTCTACCCATGCTAGACCATCATTCTACCCATGCTAGACCATCATTCTACCCATGCTAGACCATCATTCTACCCATGCTAGACCATCATTCTACCCATGCTAGACCATCATTCTACCCATGCTAGACCATCATTCTACCCATGCTAGACCATAATTCTACTCATGCTAGACCATCATTCTACCCATGCTAGACCATCATTCTACCCATGCCAGGCCATCATTCTACCCATGCTAGACCATCATTCTACCCATGCTAGACCATCATTCTACCCATGCTAGACCATCATTCTACCCATGCTAGACCATCATTCTACCCATGCTAGACCATCATTCTACCCATGCTAGACCATCATTCTACCCATGCTAGACCATCATTCTACTCATGCTAGACCATCATTCTACTCATGCTAGACCATCATTCTACCCATGCCAGGCCATCATTCTACCCATGCTAGACCATCATTCTACCCATGCTAGACCATCATTCTACCCATGCTAGACCATCATTCTACCCATGTTAGACCATCATTCTACCCATGCTAGACCATCATTCTACCCATGCTAGACCATCATTCTACCCATGCTAGACCATCATTCTACCCATGCTAGACCATCATTCTACCCATGCTAGACCATCATTCTACCCATGCTAGACCATCATTCTACCCATGCTAGACCATCACTACTATAAGTTTGTTTAGGTACAGATACACTTAAATACACTTATCATACCTAGTATAAATTACCCTAGATAACCTAACAAAAAGTCAAAGAAAGTGACTTATTTCCACTGGGTTCCTCTATCACTGCTGTCTATCGCTGTCTATCACTGCTGTCTGTCACTGCCACTCAGTAGCAGTGGACTCAAGAAGCCAATGGCTGGCAAAACGTTCCCAGAAGGAAGATACCCAAATATTGCAAAAGTCAATTATTTATCAACTTCTCAGTTGAATTACAGTGATTATCAGATACAGTCGGAGTCAAAAAAAATTCACTGACTTCTCACTGCATATCAATAAATTTTTATTTCTTTGTTTTGCACTCTGTTAAACTTCAACTCAAACACTCGTAAAAAATTTACAAGAAGAATTACTGTTTTTTATCGCAAATTCCGAGAATTATTGCAAGGTGCCAGAATTTACCTCCGTGACTGTTTTCTAAGTTAATCGGATAAGAGATTAATAAATATATCAAGGAGTCTTAAAATGTGCTAAAAAAACATTACCTTAATCTTGCTCGATTATGGAAGGTAAACAAGCGGATTTTCAACCTGGTATTGATTGCATATACTTGGTATTCATTGATATACCTGGTATTGATTAGATATTCCTGGTTTTCATTAGATATACCTGGTTTTCATTAGATATACCTGGTATTGATTAGATATATCTGGTATTGATTGGATATACCTGGTATTGATTGGATATACCTGGTATTGATTGAATATACCTGGTATTGATTAAATATACCTGGTATTGATTAGATATACCTGGTTTTCATTAGATATTCCTGGTATTAGATATTCCTAGTATTTATTAAATATTCCTGGTATTTATTAAATATTCCTGGTATTTATTAGATATTCCTGGTATTTATTAGATATTCCTGGTATTTATTAAATATTCTTGGTATTTATTAAATATTTCTGGTATTTATTAGATATACCTGGTTTTCATTAGATATGTCTAATGATGAATCGGATATACCTGGTCTTGATTAGAACAAACCTCATCTTTCATAAAAAAAATCAGCATTTAGAAGAAGTACCTTGAGACGGCGCCAGGGCCCATCCTATGCCATTGTCAAGTCACAACTGAGGTAAGAAATGTGGGGGCTGAGGAAGAAGGGAATGGTGGTTATGGTAGTAGTAGTAGTAATAGTAGTGGAAGTAAGCGACACACTGCCTTGCAATAACACACTGCCCTCCAATAACACACTGCCTTGCAGTGAAACACTGGCTTGCAGTGGCAGTCTTTCAACGACACACTGCACTGCGGTGATAGACTGTCTTCCAGTGATACATTTCTTACACTGCCAGCCTCGGGTTGTGACAGTCACTGATGTCAGGGAATTCTTTTTCACTAACGATTTAAAGCAACGCTAAATCTGTATGAAACGACAGGTGTTGCACAGATGTTGCAATGGCCGCCAGCACAGGTGTTCGTCTGCCCCCACCGGAACTTCATAAATCACACCTGTCACAAGCTCAAACCCCATCAATCACACTTGTCGTAGAATCAAATCCTAGCAATCACACATGTGGTAGGATCAAATCATCCACACTCATCGTAGGATCTAACTCCATCAATTACACCCATAGGCTCTAACCCCATCAATCACACCCATTGTAGGATCTAACCCCATCAATCACACCCATCGTAGGGATTTAACCCCAACAAATCCCATCAGTCACACCTGTCTTATCATCAGAGTGTACCTCAATCCCATCAATCACAGGTGTTCCATCGCTGGTCACGTGCCAGAAGGGCGTCAATTATCCCAGCTGGGAGCCCGGTGTCTCCACTGTAGAAAATCAACCCATCTACCCACCTGCAATCCCAGTAATGTTCGCCCACTGTCAGATATAATCAAGTAACACGAAGTGTGTAGTCAAGTAACACGGTGTGTAGTCAAGTAACACGGTGTGTAGTTAAGTAACACGGTGTACAGTCAAGTAACACAATGTACCGTGGGGACTTCGATCCCCGGAATGCCCTCCAGGTAGACCGTTAAGTAACACAGTGTATAGTCAGGTAACATTGAGTTTAGAAAATCTATACTGTGCGTCCCTCACACACAAGGTGATGGGGAGGGAGGGGAAGGAGGGAGAGAGGGGGAAGGGAGGGAGGGAGGGGGAGGGAGGGAGGGGGAG
Organism: Cherax destructor; assembly: GCA_009830355.1. Taxonomy (NCBI): domain Eukaryota; kingdom Metazoa; phylum Arthropoda; class Malacostraca; order Decapoda; family Parastacidae; genus Cherax; species Cherax destructor. The sequence goes on along the minus strand of WNWK01000065.1, from coordinate 449,288 downwards.
GGAGGGAGGGAGGGGAAGGGAGACAGGGAAGGGGAGACTGGCCTTTCTCATATCACGAGACAATTCCTAGTAGATCATTCTTCATAGACAGTCCCCAATAGGCAAATTCCTAGAAGACCTTCCCTGGGGGACCAGACCCAGTAGTGTCAATAGTAAACCATTCCTAGCAGACCATTCCTAGCAGACCATTCCTGGTAGACCATCCCTGGCACACCATTCTCAGGATAAGTTTACAATAATTTAATTATAAACAAACACAATGGATTTTTTTTCATTAGGTTCAGAATGATTTCTGCGAAATTACTGGATACACAAATTTTCGCTTGCCTTATTCGGCAAGAAGAGCGTTGCTATTTCAACCAAACTAGCAAGTTTTGCCTATTCGGAACATCTTTTCCCCTCCCTCTCTCCTCTTCTTCCCCAGCTCTCTCTCCCCCTTCCCTCGTCTGCCTCCACCTGTGCCTGTCTGCCAAACTGTCACAATGCAATTGCTTCACCTTCCATCAAATCAGAGTGATGGGTCTACCTATTGTTGGTTCCTGGGGTCATCACCTGATCATTCAGGTGGTTGGTGTCAGCAGTACGCAGCGCAACGTAGGCACCAAAGCCAGGCAGTAGCGTGTGTGTGTGTGTGTGTGTGTGTGTGTGTTGTGTGGGAGTGCTGGGTGGTGGAGATGGTAGTGATGGGTGGTTGTGATGAGCGTTGGTGATGGATGGTGGTGATTGTTTTTGGTGATGATGGGTGGTGGTGATAGGTAGTGTTGATGGGTGGTGGTGATGTGTGGTTGTGATGAGTGGTGGTGATGGGTAGCGGTGATCGTTGGTGGTGATGGGTGGTGATGATGGTTGGTGGTGATGGGTGGTGATGATGGTTTGTGGTGATGGGTGGTGGTGATGGTAGTGGTGATGTGTGGTTGTGATGGGTGATAGTAATGAGTTGTTGTGATGGGTGGTGATGATAGGTGGTGGTGATGGGTGGTGGTGATGGGTAGTGGTGATGGGTGGTGGTGATGGGTAGTGGTTATGGTAGTGGTGATGGGTGGTGGTGATGGGTAGTGGTGATGGTAGTGCTGATGTGTGGTTATGATGGGTGATAGTAATGAGTTGTTGTGATGGGTGGTGATGATGGGTGATGATGATGGGTGGTGGTGATGGGTGGTGGTGATGTGTAGTGGTGATGGTAGTGGTGATGGGTGGTGGTGATGGGTGGTGATGATGGGTGGTGTGTGCATGCCTACACAAGCAACCCTGATTCTTTCTTGTTCAACCTGAGATAATTGTCATATTTGTACACGTCGAAGCCCTACCCTGGACGGTGATGGTGGTGGTGTTGGTGGTGGCAGTGAGTGGTGGTGGTAGTAGTGAGTAGTGGTGGTAGTACTAGCAGTGCTGCTGGTGAGTGGTGATGGTAACCATCCATATATATATATATATATATATATATATATATATATATATATATATATATATATATATATATATATATATATATATATATATATATATATATATAATGTTGGAGTGCAAAACAAGGTGTGTCAACATCACACAACAACTGGAGTCAACACAAGATCATTAATTATAACATTACAAGGGATCACCAAGTAAAGAGTTAAGTCAATACTCTGAGGCAACGATACGTGATCACTCTGCCCTTGTATCATGTATCACCAGTATTATTAATGTGTCTCTAGCTCACTAATTTATAACAATGAAAAAAGTATGGCATTACAGACGTTTGTAGCAATACGACGGTGTGTTTACACAGTGCAGCGTTCAATTTTATTCCTGTTCTGTGTTTGTTTTTCTTTTAATAGAACTCAAGAGTATTATGCAGGGATGGAAAGGAGGTAGACCCTCCATTGAGGTAGTGTTCTCCTGTCAGATCAGTGAGGAACAGAAGCCAGTTAAACATTTTGCACTCTGGCAGGATTGCTGGTCATTTCTTTCTTTCTCATGAGGATGACAGGAATGTAAGCTGGTAGACAGCAACCATCATTCTGTCATATGAATGTGAAGCGAAAGATGTTAAACATTCTGAGAGAGAATAAAAGAGAGAGAGAGAGACAGAGAGAGAGAGAGAGAGAGAGAGAGAGAGAGAGAGAGAGAGAGAGAGAGAGAGAGAGAGAGAGAGAGAGAGAGAGAAACAGAGAGGGTCATCTCTAGGGACGTTTGGAGGAGTGGCACTCAGTATGAAAAATAGGGAGGTGGGTGCCACGTGCTGGTAGTGCCAAAGCAAACAAGGACCAGAGGGTGACATCCTCGCCCCGTACAATAACACAATGGTGAGGGAGGAAGAGGAGAAGGAGAGGGTAGAGGAGACGGTAGAGAAATGGGTAAAGAAGAAGAAAGGGGGTAGAGGAAAATGGAGACAAGGAGAGAAAAGAGGGGGCAGGGAAGAAGGGATGAAAGGGGAAAACGTTTATTGGAGAGGGTTAGGAGGGATTAAAGTGCAAGGAAGAGGGGAGGGGGAGAGTGTAAAAGAGAGGAGAGGGAGGGGAGAAAGGAGAAAGAGGAAGAAGTGTGTGGATAATCAGAGCATTGTAAGATAACAGAAAATCATATCTAATATGCTAAGACAAAGCTAAATTCTCTCTGTTTAGATAGCTAAAGTTAAGATAGCAAAACAGAAGGCTCTCTCCACACCCTTCACTCCTTCAAGCCTTAATGATAACTGTGATAAAACAATGTGATTACTCTACTATGAAACCTATACGAATAGTTCACAAGAAACTAGTCTGTAGTGTACTATTCTAATAGTAACTACTGATACCGCATTAGTAGACAGCAGTCACCCAGGAAGATTCCAGGATCTGTGATTCGACCCCAGCAAACCAAAACTTGGTTAGTACAGTCTCTGTGTTTATGGATGTCTCTATCACTTCAAACAATTAAACTGGGCCAGGAGCTATGCCTCGACCCCAGCACAACAGAACTAGGCTAGTACAACCTGTGTTTATGGATGCCTCTATCAATTCTGCAATTATGTTGGGTTGACGAGCAATAATTGACTTTGCAAGAGATAATCAACTTGCCTGAGTTTCCATAATGTTTTCTCTAATATCCGACACCTAGTGTGTCACCTGGCACCTTTCACCCGGTACCTAGTTTGTCACCTGGCACGTTTCACCCGGCACCTAGTCTGTCACCTGGCACCTAATCACCTGGCACCTTGGTTCCACCTCTCTAGATTAATGGGTTGCTGATGGTACCCTTATTAGTTAACTAGGCTATGTTCTTAATCCTGACAATATGGAAAAATACTGGTAGCCATGGTGTTAATAGGTACTGTTGGGTATCCCTAGTTTATTATGGGTCACTGTTGGCAGCTCTGGGGCATTTAGTATTTAATGGGCAATTTTCATAATAATAATAATAATAATAATAATAATAATAATTGAGCATAGTTTTTACAGATAATAGGTACAAAAAATATCGTTGGCACGAGTTTTTAGTGGTCACTGTTGGCACCTTCTGATTATCTGATGCATTTTGGCACTCTAGATAGCTAGAGGGTCTTTATGTTGGCACCACTCATGATTGCTGGACCGTGCTGGCACTCATGATTGTTGGGGTCCTTTTTTTTGGCACCACTTGGTCAATACGCTGGCACCTCCTCATAGTCAACATAGACACCATCATGCCCATATTGGCACTTATATTTAAGATGCTCGCAGCTCAGTGGTCTGAGTCTTGAACTCACAAAAGGTTTTTTTGTAAGGCTGACTTTTGTTAACCGTAGGCCTACATAGCAGGGCGGCAGAGATGAAATGCATAGGATGGAGAATATTCTGGGTGGGGAAACACGGAATCTTTGAATACCTTACCTTTGAAGAGTTTCGAGAGTTTACTACTCTCGGAGCCCGGCCATGGGCCAGACTCGTCTGGTGCTTGCCTAGTCAACCAGGCTGTTGTTGCTGGAGGCCCGCTGCCCCACATATCCATCACAGCCTGGTTGATCTGGAACCTGGCGAAGGTACTTGTCCAGGCAGGGACATAGGGAGGTAGGGTGGTAGGGAGGCAGTGAAGCATACCTTGAATGTGCAATGTTATGGTTACCATCTGCACTTTTTTTCCACCTTCCTGAACTTATTTCAAGGATTCATCATATATTCAGCTTGACCATTGGTGGTAAAACTTCATTGTGGAAATACAGCAGCCAGCAGTAATAGCCTCGTTGATCAGGCCCTGATCCACCGGGAGGCCTGGTCATAGACCGGGCCGCGGGGACGTCGATCCCCGGAATACCCTCCAGGTAGACTCCAGGTAGACAGGTCTATCGTAATGATTGGGAGTGTGGAATGCAATTGCAATATCTCAGACATAAATAAATACATAACATGCACTGCCTCCGTGATGCACAGGAGCTATATCTGCACTCTTCAAGAACCCCGGGATCTAACGTACATGTAGACTCTCTCTCCAAAGGATAACGAGTGTTCGTGATAGCGGTATTTTTCATTTTTACATATTTCCCCAAGTACACGACATGTTTAGTTGGCTTCACCCTCATGCAGTTTGGATTATTTAAGAGAGATTTAAGCTTTAATATTTTATTTAGTACAGATGTTCAAGGACTTACAGTGGCTCAAAGAGATTTTTTTTCTCTTCTTACAGAATGTATTAAAAAAAAGAGGTTCAAAAGCGGTTAATTCTTAAAAAATTCAATTACAAAAATCTCTTATCTCTTTTAAGTGTTTTAGGAATGAGTTCTGTTGTCGAAAAATTTCTTGCAAATTTTTGTTATGAGATCACTTGTGACAGCTGGTCACATGTTGCTCCCTCCGAGGTTCATCGGGGCGGTGATTCCAGCACTGAGGTTCATCGGGGCGGTGATTCCAGCACTGAGGTTCATCGGGGCGGTGATTCCAGCACTGAGGTTCATCGGGGCGGTGATTCCAGCACTGAGGTTCATCGGGGCGGTGATTCCAGCGCTGAGGTTCATCGGGGCGGTGATTCCAGCACTGAGGTTCATCGGGGCGGTGATTCCAGCGCTGAGGTTCATCGGGGCGGTGATTCCAGCACTGAGGTTCATCGGGGCGGTGATTCCAGCGCTGAGGTTCATCGGGGCGGTGATTCCAGCACTGAGGTTCATCGGGCGGTGATTCCAGCACTGAGGTTCATCGGGGCGGTGATTCCAGCGCTGAGGTTCATCGGGGCGGTGATTCCAGCACTGAGGTTCATCGGGGCGGTGATTCCAGCACTGAGGTTCATCGGGCGGTGATTCCAGCGCTGAGGTTCATCGGGGCGGTGATTCCAGCACTGAGGTTCATCGGGGCGGTGATTCCAGCGCTGAGGTTCATCGGGGCGGTGATTCCAGCACTGAGGTTCATCGGGGCGGTGATTCCAGCGCTGAGGTTCATCGGGGCGGTGATTCCAGCACTGAGGTTCATCGGGGCGGTGATTCCAGCACTGAGGTTCATCGGGGCGGTGATTCCAGCGCTGAGGTTCATCGGGGCGGTGATTCCAGCACTGAGGTTCATCGGGGCGGTGATTCCAGCGCTATGGAACCTCAGTGAAAGAACAATGACAACTCAGATCACATCTGCTTCAGCGATACTAGCGACTTCACAATCGCATCTCCAGCTAGAAAGCTCCTAATAACCAAGAATTACAGTATGAAATCATACTTCCACTTCACATGTTAGCCAGGAAATCCGTCTTTCTGAATAGGTATAAGTCTTGGCGACTGATACCGACAAATAGTTTAAAGTGGTTATGATCCCACAACCCTAAAGTTTCCTTATAAATACATCCTAGTATTTACTTACCTGTCTTTTTAACCACCTTTTTAAGAAGATTAGATGCAGCAGCCATCTGTGATCAACGCAAGATGGGCTATGTGCTCACCATGAAGACCTCAACCAGTGGGCCAGAACTGAGGAAGTCCTGCTCTTTCCCGGCTTTACAATAACAATTAGGATTAGATTGAGGAATTAGCAATGACAAACCAAGTACTACAGAAAATTATCAGAATCTACTACATTCACCCAAGAAATATTGCACAGGAGTAGAACCACCTGACACCTTGCTGGAACTGCTGCAAAATACAATCACTATGCTTCTGACTGCCCCATGAAAGACTGGATATTCTGTACCCAGTTGGCTCATTGACTTACGCACTCCCCTGGAGTTTTACCACTCACTCGCCACGAGTTCAGTTCCCGCCCGTGGTATGGTTTGTTTATAATCGTGTCATTACGAGGGACACAAATACAAAGGCTGCAAGTGTGCAGCCTCACCAACTTAAGCATAGTGTCCCATTAGGAAGCAACTGGTTGCCAGGAAACATGAAAGAAACTAAGAAACACCTTAGAGCTAGCAGGAACGCCACCTATGCAGAAATAACCAGGCTATAAGAAGACTCACATAAAATTGTTTAGGCAGTCCAACGAGACCCAGCTTTAATCCTCCAAAATGTCACAGCCAGCAAGACTTTATCAAGAACCAACCATGCCGACTACACACTCTAACCCATCCATTATCTTTTCATCGCAATAGTTAAAGAAGTATTTAGCTTAAATGACCTCTTAGAAATCAAATTTCCACAAGATACGCCATCAAGCCGTCCAAGTTCCACCAACAAAAAAATCACTCCACACCGAGGAACCCACAGCATCTATCTCGTGTGGTAGCCCAACTCTGCCAACACAGGAAGAGACCACCAGTGAGATACTCCCATCACCAGCAGCATCTGACGACTCAGCCACACTTGAAGCGACGAATACTCCATCATTCATGTCCACACAGCCACTCCCATCATCAGACAAATGAAGAAACATTTCATCAAGGATACAAGTGCAACTAATGTGACTTTTTCTACCACATGTATCACTACTACTACCTCCACTAGTATTACAACTGCTACACCTCACTCGAATCCCATATATACCCTTTGCATCCATGTATTGTTTGTAACGGCTTGACAAAGCTCCTGGAGAGCGAAACGTTGATACAATAAAATGTCACATTAGTTGCACTTGTGTCCTTTTACTTAGCATATTGTGGGTAATTCTACCAACGTTAATACAACCTGGGACTAGTTGATGAAATTGTGAAATACACTCACTTCCCATCACGAGAACTAGATTATCAACATCTGTTTGAGTGCCTGCACCACTGGGCATCCTTCACTAAGTTCAGCAATATAAAGATCCGCTACAATACATCCAAGAACTTCCAGCTTCTGCAGAACGAACCCACATCATGAAGAGATAAATTTCTCACAATAAAATGCATCCTACTCTCTATCCAGAATTGACTATGGCTATTCAAACTTCTTTCTCCCCTTACTACAATTTGCCCACAACCTCTTTCCATTGCTTCATCCTTCCCCAGTGTCTTCCTTTCATTCCATTCTCTCCCACCCTCGTCATTATCCTTATGTTCCAATAAAAACAATAATGGAAAATTTCTTTAGCTCTTACCTTCAATATCACATTAAAAATGAATAATAAATTTAAAAAATGAGTAAAGCTTTACGAATTCGTAATAGTTCTCTGGCATACGAGCCGTCGGTGGCATTAGCGGTTGTCAAGTTAATTTACGCAGAGATGAACGCAAGTCACAAGCATTGTGAGACCCACTCGTCAACCGCCTCACTGCTGTCTCCCTCCACTGCTACCCACTCGACAACAATATATCTCCAACACACATCACCACACGCCAACACGCATCGCCACACACCACCACTACACCACAACACACCACCAGACCACCATACAATCCTAGTAACCACTATCACACAATAAGAACCCATAATATTGCAACCCACGACCTATGGATCCCGGAATATTGAAATCAACAACAAGGTAGACAGGTGGTGGCGTAGCGCTGGTCTCTAGTCTTGGACCCTTTATGGACCGAAGTTGACTGGAGTAAAAATGTTCCAGGTGAGCGTCTATTACGAGTCCTGGCTCTTATCTTAACATTTTCTTAACATTTACTGCCTGTAAGTACTGTGGAATTCTGCCTACACCCAGAATTAGACTCCCTGGCTGCCTTAATTAATGCTAAGTTTAAATCATTAAGTGAATGAGTCATAAGTTTTCTTTAAGATGTAATTATTGTTCAACTAAGGTGAGGTGGGGGATGAAGGTTCCTCCCTCACAGCCTCCCCCACCACACCTCACAACACCCACACAACCTCCCACCACACTCAACACCCACAACCTCTCCAACACTCACCAACACCTCACAACCTACCCTCACAACCTCCCCACCACACCTCACAACACCCTCACAACCTCCCACCACACCTCACAACACCCACACAACCTCCCCCACCACACCTCACAACACCCACACAACCTCCCCCACCACACCTCACAACACCCACACAACCTCCCCCACCACACCTCACAACACCCACACAACCTCCCCCACCACACCTCACAACACCCACACAACCTCCCCACCACACCTCCAACACCCCACAACCCCCCACCACCACCTCACAACACCCCACAACCTCCCCACCACACCTCACAACACCCACACAACCTCCCCACCACACCTCACAACACCCCACAACCTCCCCACCACACCTCACAACACCCACACAACCTCCCCACCACACCTCACAACACCCCACAACCTCCCCACCACACCTCACAACACCCCACAACCTCCCCACCACACCTCACAACACCCACACAACCTCCCCACCACACCTCACAACACCCACACAACCTCCCCACCACACCTCACAACACCCCACAACCTCCCCACCACACCTCACAACACCCCACAACCTCCCCACCACACCTCACAACACCCTACACAACCTCCCCACCACACCTCACAACACCCCACAACCTCCCCACCACACCTCACAACACCCACACAACCTCCCCCACCACACCTCACAACACCCACACAACCTCCCCCACCACACCTCACAACACCCACACAACCTCCCCCACCACACCTCACAACACCCACACAACCTCCCCCACCACACCTCACAACACCCACACAACCTCCCCCACCACACCTCACAACACCCACACAACCTCCCCACCACACCTCACAACACCCCACCTCCACCACCTCAACACCCCACAACCTCCCCACCACACCTCACAACACCCTCACAACCTCCCCACCACACCTCACAACACCTCACACAACCTCCCCACCACACCTCACAACACCCTCACAACTCCTCCACACCACAACACCCTCACAACCCCCCACCACCTCACAACCTCACAACCTCCCACCACACCTCACAACACCCACAACCTCCCCACCACACCTCCAACACCCTCACAGCCTCCCCACACACTCACCACCCACCAACCTCCCCACCACACCTCACAACACCCCACAACCTCCCCCACCACACCTCACAACACCCTCACAACCTCCCCCACCACACCTCACAACACCCACACAACCTCCCCCACCACACCTCCAACACCCACACAACCTCCCCACCACACCTCACAACACCCCACAACCTCCCCACCACACCTCACAACACCTCACACTCCCCACCACACCTCCAACCCACAACCTCCCCACCACACTCCACACCCAACCTCCCCACCACACCTCAACACCCACACAACCTCCCCACCACACCTCACAACACCCTCACAACCTCCCCCACCACACCTCACAACACCCTCACAACCTCCCCCACCACACCTCACAACACCCACACAACCTCCCCCACCACACCTCACAACACCCTCACAACCTCCCCCACCACACCTCACAACACCCTCACAGCCTCCCCCACCACACCTCACAACACCCACACAACCTCTTCTACCACACCTCACAACATCCTCACAACCTCCCCTACCACATTCTCCATTGCATCTACTATCTACACCCTATGTTAATCCTATCTCTTTCCCTCGCCTATTCTCTCTGCTCATCCTATAGACCCCCTACCTAACCCAACCACCCCACCTACCCCAACTACCCACCTACCTCAACTACCCCACCTATCCCAACCACTATCCTTCCCACCACCCACCAATCCCTACTACATCAATACAGTAACCAATATATATATATATATATATATATATATATATATATATATATATATAATATATGTGTGTGTGTGTGTGTGTGTGTGTGTGTGTGTGTGTGTGTGTGTGTGTGTGTGTGTGTGTGTGTGTGTGTGTGTGTGTGTGTGTGTGTGTGTGTGTGTGTGTGTGTGTGTGTGTGTGTGTGTGTGTGCAAAACAACCACGGGGGAAGTTGAATGATAGCTCTAGGCCTTTCGTGTTGCAATTATCACATCATCAGGAGCTAAAGGAGACTTCCAGCTCAGGCTGACTGGTCGTCACACAGGCTGGAACGACCTTGGCTTCATTTCGAATTTAAGCACGAACGCTGACATCAGCGACTAACCTAAGCATTAGGACGTCTCGTTGAGAGGCCGGTCAAGCAGGCTGTTGCAGCCAGCGGCCCTCCAGCCATCACAATCTGGCTGATCCTATGAAAGAAGGTTTAAGAGTTCTCTGCCAGATCCCATGGCTCTCGCAGACACCAGATGGGCAGAGAATGATACATCACCTTTTTTACCATTCTCAGGTCTAGGACACTATGCCATAGAGGTTATTTTCGTTACGGCACACGTCCAGCGGGTTAAGCCTCTCTGAACAAGGGAATTTTGGGCCATTTCTCTAGTGTGAAAAATATTAGGAATGACAGTGGCGAGGCATTCCCTACAAGCTGCAGTTTTAACCTTTACTCTGACTAATTGCAATGCCATTTTTTTTCTTTTTTTTTTTTTTTTTTTTTTTTCTTTTTCTCTCTCTCTCTCTCTTTCTCTCTCTCTCTCTCTCAATACTTCTATTGTTGCAATCAATAATTGCTACCGTAAGAAGATAAAAGAAGTAAGGTTGCAGGGGAAGTGTAATGGTTCAGAGAGTTACTGTATATTAGTTCGCAAGTAAGGTTATTCAACGTTGCAGATACATTGTGGATAAATGGTTCAGAAAACCGACAAGTTGATAAATTAAACACATGTGCAACACTTTGGTATCTTTATTGAGGAAACGTTTCGCCACACAGTGGCTTCATCAGTCCAATATAAAGAAGAACAGTGAAGATCGGAAGGAGATTAAGGTAATCAGTCCATCAATCTTGAAAAGAATGCAACATATGCACACATATTTTGTATTCTTTTCAAGCTTGATGGACTGATTACATCTACTCCAGGCTGAAGGACTGATTACATCTACTCCAGGCTAAAGGACTGATTACATCTACTCCAGGCTGAAGGACTGATTACATCTACTCCAGACTGAAGGACTGATTACATCTACTCCAGGCTGAAGGACTGATTACATCTACTCCAGGCTGAAGGACTGATTACCTCAATCTACATCTTATCTTCAGTATTCTTCTTTGAACAGGACTGATGAAGCCACTGTGTGGCGAAACGTTTCCACAGTATACCCAAGTGTTGCCCATGAGTCTAATTTATAAAATTGTATTTATAGATGGAATCAGAGAGTGCCTGTATGTACACTTACCCTAGAGAGTGCCAGGTCACCTCTCTCTCTCTCCCTCTATCACCTGGTCATCCATTGGATGTCACTCTCCTCCCATTCGTCTTTGACTCTTCTCTCCCTTTGAAAAAAGAGCAGAGAGTGAAAATACGTTCCTCTTCACGTTCTTTATTGATATGTGTTCATTGACCTTTTTATTTGATGACCTTTATTTATTAATATTCATTGCCCTATTATTTATTGGCTTTTCTCCTTATTTAATCCCTTTTCGTTTTCTTTTGCCTCTCACAGAGATGCAGGCTGTCTCACAGAGATGCTGGTTATCTCTCACACAGAGAGACGCATATCTCAGACTAGTTATACCAGGGTTCATCTGACATGCAGTAATCGCCAGAATAGATGATTGCTACATTGGAGTGTTGGTAGAGTAGAGTAGAGGCTTGTCCGTGGATGGATGTTTGGATGAGTGGCTGAGTGGATTAATAAATGCGTGATGGATGAATGGTGGTGGATGGATGAACGCCTGTGAAGGTGGATGTACGAGGAGATGCTTAAGTATCTGGATAGATGATTTGCTGTTTGGGTGGACGGATTGATGAAGGAAGGAAGGAAGGAAGGAAGAGAAAGCTACACAACAAAGCCACTGTAAATAACCATGAACAAAGGTGACCCCTACAAGGGTTTTCACAGAGGTAGATATTGCGGTGTGAACAAAGGAGTACAGGGCATGAGTGCTGGGCACCGTGGGCATGAAGGAGAGAGAAAGAGACAGACAGACAGATATAGAGACAGACACACAGACAGAAGAGAAGAGAGAGGAGGAAGAGAGGAGAGGAGAGAAGAGAGAGAGAAGAGAGAGAGAGAGAGAGAGAGAGAGAGAGAGAGAGAGAGAGAGAGGAGAGAGAGAAGAGTAGAGGAGAGAGAGTGGAGAGGAGAGAAGAGAGAGAGAGAGAGAGTGCCGAAGAGGAGGTAAGGGAAGAAGAGAGGAAGGAGGGAGGAGGAGAAGACAAGTCAGTGGTGTGCGGCAGAAGGGAGATGAGAGAGGGAGGGGAAGCGTCAGTGGGAGGGGGAGGGAGATGTGAAGGTTTAGGGGAGAGAGTAGGGAGAAGGAGAAAACATCATGGTCTCCACCCTTAATAGTAGGTTACATGACTTTCCCCATAAATCCCCTCCAAGGTTTCTCTATCCTCCCCATAAACTCACTCCAAGGCCTCCCCCATAAATCCCCCTCCAAGGTTTCTCTATCCTCCCCATAAATTCTCTCCAAGGCCTTTCTATCCTCCCCATAAATCCACTTGAAGGTCTCTTTATCCTCCCCATAAATCCACTTGAAGGTCTCTTTATCCTCCCCATAAATCCACTTGAAGGTCTCTTTATCCTCCCCATAAATCCACTTGAAGGTCTCTTTATCCTCCCCATAAATCCCCTCCAAGCCCTCCCTATCCTCCCATAAACCCTTTCCAAGACCTCTCTTTCCTCCCCATAAACTCCCTCCAAGCCCTCTATCTCCTCCCCATCACCCCTCTCCCAGGCTCCCATCTCTCCTCAGTCTCCTCTACTCCCAATTTTGTCTTCCCCCAGAATCCCTCACATCTCACCCCCATTGCGCGCGCGTGTGTGTGTGTGTGTGTGTGTGTGTGTGTGTGTGTTAGTTAGTTAGTTACCATTTTGTCCTAGGCACATGTCAATTTAGACACTAGGCCTGTTGTATATATGTGTGTGTGTATGTGTATGTAAGGAAACACTTCGAAATGTTTCTGCCCCACCGGGAATTGAACCCGGCCCCTCCGTGCGTGAAGCAAGAGCTTTACCCACTAGGCTACTGGTGTGTGTGTGTGTGTGTGTGTGAGTGTGTGTGTGTGTGTGTACACATAATGAGGTCAGGTATGTTTACTTCCTGGATCCTCACATTGTTTTCACACAGGTAGGGTATCAGGATGCCTCGATGACGTCACCGAGAGCCTCTGTGACGTCACAGAGGCACTCTGTGACGTCATGGAGGGTCACTCGCTAAAATTTATATGAAAATAATGAAACAAAATGAAGAGAGGCATTTTTATACGAAAATTAATTGAGTTTAATTTTTAAAAAAGGTGGGAATACGGAAGGTTCCCCCTCTCTCTCTCTCTCTCTCTCTCTCTCTCTCTCTCTCTCTCTCTCTCTCTCTCTCTCTATCTATCTTTCTCTCCTATACACTCATCCAACCAATTTATCTTCTACTCCCTTCTCTCTCCTTCCCCTCTTCCCTCCTCTTTTTCCAGCCTTCCCTCTTCGTCCCTTCCCCTCTTTCTTCCCCACTCAGCCCTCTCATTCTATAAATTTTATGCAATATTCCAGAATGGGTCTACTTATGTGAGAGCTTCTTGTTAGGAGCCTCTAGCTAGGAGCCACCAGTTTCCTGCTAGGAGCCACCTAGCTTCTTGTTAGGAGGCATCATCATCCTCCTAGGAGCCACCATCACCCTGCTAGGAGAACCATCACCCTCCTAGGAGATATTATCGTCCTCTTAGGAGCCACGATCACCCTGCTAGGAGCCACCATCACCCTGCTAGGAGCCACCATCACCCTGCTAGGAGCCACCATCACCCTGCAAGGAGACATCATCACCTCCTAGGAGCTACTATCGTCCTCTTAGGAGCCACGATCACCCTCCTAGGAGCTACCATCGTCCTCTTAGGAGCCACCATTACCCTCCTAGAAATCACCATCACCCTGCTAGGAGCCACGAGCAACATGCTAGGAGCCACCATCACCCTACTAGGAGCTACCATCGTCCTTCTAGGAGCCACCATCACCCTGCTAGGAGCCACCATCGTCCTCCTAGGACCACCATCACCCTCCTAGGAGCCACCATCACTCTCCTAGGAGCCACCATCACCCTGCTAGGAGCCATCATCACCCTCCTAGGAGCCACCATCACCCTTTTAGGAGCCACGATAAACTAGGAGCCACTATCACCCTCCTAGGAGCTACCATCACCCTGCTAGGAGCCACCATCACCCTGCTAGGAGCCACCATCACCCTGCTAGGAGCTACCATCGTCTTCCTAGGAGCCACCATCACCCTGTTATTAGCCACCATCACCCTGCTAGGAGCTACCATCGTCCTCCTAGGAGCCAACATCACCCTCCTAGGAGCCACCATCGTCCTGATATTCAATTTAGGTCTGGAGACATACATGGCCCAACCTCGATTAATGGTCGCAGACCACTCATGCCCCGTGAGACCATGCGAAGATGAAGAAATATTAAGACAGGATGACGGTGGAGCTAGGGAGAAGAATGAAAGAGGGAGATAGGGAGAATAAAGGTGGAGACAGGGAAGGGAGAAATTTTAAGACAAGAGGTTAAGGGTGTGAGATGGGAGAATTTACTTACCTATTTATGTAAACCTGTTTGTACTCACCTATTTGTACTCACCTATTTGTACTCACCTATTTGTACTCGTCTGCTTGTACTCACCTACTCACTTAACGTACTTTTTTTTGGCTTCCTTCCCATTTGTTTCGCTCAGTTGTGACTTGATGTTTTAGCACGGACCGAAACGTCGCTTGCTTTCCCTCCGAAGAGCAAGATACTTGTGATTTGTTGCAACCAGGAAATTGTGTGTTGATCACATACTGTTGTTCACCTTAATGGTGAACTAAACACATGCAACACCTGGGTGTCTCTAAGAGAACATTTGGCCAAGCAGTGGTTTTGCAATCCAATACTGAGAACATATATTGGATACAGTGGAAGAAGAGGTAGTTTATGTTGTGGTGTTCAGTACCTGTTGTGGTGTTCAGTACCTGTTGTGGTGTTCAGTACCTGTTGTGGTGTTCAGTACCTGTTGTGGTGTTCAGTATCTGTTGTGGTGTTCAGTACCTGTTGTGGTGTTCAGTACCTGCTGTGGTGTTCAGTACCTGCTGTGGTGTTCAGTACCTGCTGTGGTGTTCAGTACCTGCTGTGGTGTTCAGTACCTGCTGTGGTGTTCAGTACCTGCTGTGGTGTTCAGTATCTGTTGTGGTGTTCAGTACCTGCTGTGGTGTTCAGTACCTGCTGTGGTGTTCAGTACCTGCTGTGGTGTTCAGTACCTGTTGTGGTGTTCAGTACCTGCTGTGGTGTTCAGTACCTGTTGTGTTGTTCAGTACCTGTTGTGGTGTTCAGTACCTGTTGTGGTGTTCAGTACCTGTTGTGGTGTTCAGTACCTGTTGTGGTGTTCAGTACCTGTTGTGGTGTTCAGTACCTGTTGTGGTGTTCAGTACCTGTTGTGGTGTTCAGTACCTGCTGTGGTGTTCAGTACCTGTTGTGGTGTTCAGTACCTGTTGTGGTGTTCAGTACCTGATGTGGTGTTCAGTACCTGCTGTGGTGTTCAGTACCTGCTGTGGTGTTCAGTACCTGTTGTGGTGTTCAGTACCTGCTGTGGTGTTCAGTACCTGCTGTGGTGTTCAGTACCTGTTGTGGTGTTCAGTACCTGCTGTGGTGTTCAGTACCTGCTGTGGTGTTCAGTACCTGCTGTGGTGTTCAGTACCTGCTGTGGTGTTCAGTACCTGCTGTGGTGTTCAGTACCTGCTGTGGAGTTCAGTACCTGTTAGTGCCATCTATCATCACCCTGGGTTCGCCTCTTCTTTTGTTTCTTCCGAGAAGACATCTTTAAGCATTTGTTGAACACCTAACAGAATTTATCTTTTCTCCTGAGTTCTCACTGCTTCTTCATTCGTATTAGTGTTTTATTGCCGCCTTTCTCGTGATGTTGCTGTGATGCAGCTCCGCTTCAGACTCGGCTTTTGCTGCCTCTGTGTCCTTCATGAACTGTGACTCATTTCTGGCTCTTCTTCTCGCTTCCCACTTCGTCTCTGAGACTTTGATGTTTGTAGTTTGTCACTGCTCTTGTAATTCTCTTTTTTTTCTGCATCTTCGAAGGAAGGGCTCACTTTCTCTTCTCCATTGCCCTCTCTTCCTCTGAATATAACTGGCGTATACCTGGAGAGGGTTTCGGGGATCAACGCCCCCGCGGCCCGGTCTGAAACCAGGCCTCGCCTGGTCTCAGAACTATTTGTCTTCTCTATCTCAGCACTTCCAGAGGCTAGGTACCCCATCATTTCTTTCGATGACTTTCTGACCAATTCCCTTTCCCAAATCACTGCAGACAGGAATTATCCCATCTCTTCAACGTTTTTCCTTCTCAAGTCTGGTGTCTTGAGCCCATCACTTGCTGTCCTTCCCACCTTCCAACCCCCACACAATATTCGAAGTTCAGAACACTGTTCAGAGCACCCAAAGGGTTCTCGAATTCTGTTTCACCTATGTCCGACGTACTTGTTACAAATACTAGGTCTAGTCTTGCCGGCTCGGCTCCTCTTTTTCTTGTTGTGTTCTGACGTGTTGGCACATAGTTTTTCCCTGACCGCTGCACCATCTTCTCCACACTTACTGTGTCTCACGTAAGTCCCAGTTCTCGTGGCTCAGTTGGTAGCGTCCTTAGTTCACAATGGAGGAACTGGGATTGACCCCAGAACAAGTGAAATATTAGGTATGTTTCCTTATACCTGCTGCTCCTGTTCACCTAGCAGTAAGTAGGTACCTGGGTGTACCTACTTACTGTGGGTCAAAAGGACCCCAGGGGAAATAAGACAGTCCCCGATGAAGCACTGACCTACTAGGTTATCCAGTGTGGCTAACCTTCCCTAACTTGTTTTATAAACCCGAATAAAATTATATCTGTAGTTAAAATCATCCATGAATATTAGCCTCGCTTTAGCCCTATCATTTCTTTTTGCTACCTTCTCTATGGTGTCAACAATTGCTTTGTTGTTCTCTTCACATTCCTATCTCGGTCTCCTGCTGTTTGGTGAAGGGTTGTATATCATTGACACTACTACTACTCTGGGTCCCCCCAGTCTTGACTGTTCCTACTATGTACTTCTTGACTCGTTTCCATTTATCCTTCCTCATCTGTTCAAAATGCCATTAATATATAATTGGGAGTTGAACATCACATCAGTGTATGTGTGGGTGTGAGTGGGTGTGTGTGTGTGTGTGTGTGTATGTGTGTGTGTGTTAGTTACCATTTTGTCCTAGGCACAAGTCGATTAGACACTAGGCCTGTTGTATATATGTGTGTGTGTGTGTGTAAGGAAACACTTCGAAATGTTTCGGCCCCACCGGGAATTGAACCCGGGCTCTCCGTGCGTGAAGCAAGAGCTTTACCCACCATGCCATCGGGGCGTGTGTGTGTGTGTGTGTGTGTGTGTGTGTGTGTGTGTATGTGTGTGTGTGTGTGTGTGTGTGTGTGTGTGTGTGTGTGTGTGTGTACTCACCTAGTTGTGGTTGCAGGGGTTGAGTCACAGCTCCTGGCCCCGAGTCATAGATCCTGGCCCCGTGTGTGTGTATACTCACCTAGTTGTACTCACCTAGTTGTGGTTGCAGGGGTCGATTCATAGCTCCTGGCCCCGCCTCTTCACTGGCCGCTACTGGGTCACTCTCCCTGCGCCATGAGCTTTATCATACCTCTTCTTAAAGCTATGTATGGAGCCTGCCTCCACTACATCACTTCCTAAACTATTCAACTTCCCGACCACTCTGTGACTGAAGAAATACTTCATAACATCTCTGTGATTCATCTGAGTCTTCAACTTCCAACTGTGTCCCCTTGTTGCTGTGTCCCATCTCTGTAACATTCTGTCTCTGTCCACTTTGTCAATTCCTCTCATTATCTTATATGTTGTTATCATGTCCCCCCTATCTCTCCTGTCCTCCAGTGTCGTCAGGTCGATTTCCCTTAACCTCTCCTCGTAGGACATACCCCTTAGCTCCGGGACTAGTCTTGTTGCAAACCTTTGCACTTTCTTGAGCTTCTTCACGTGCTTGGCTAGGTGTGGGTTCCAAACTGGTGCTGTACTCACCTAATTGTACTCACTTAATTGTGGTTGCAGGGGTCGAGACTCAGCTCCTGGCCCCGCCTCTTCGCTGCCTGCTACTGGGTATCTGCTCGCCCTGCTTCATGAGCTTTATCATACCTTGTCTTAAAACTATGTATGGTTCCTGCCTCCACTATATCTTTCTCTAGACTATTCCACTTCCTGACTACTCTGTGGCTGAAGAAATGCTTCCTAACATCCCTTTGACTCATCTGAGTCTTCAGCTTCCAGTTGTGTCCCCTTGTTTCTGAGTTCCCTCTCTGGAACATCCTGTCACTGTCTACCTTGTCGATTCCCCGCAGTATTTTGTATGTCGTTATCATGTCCCCTCTGACCCTTCTTTCCTCCAGTGTTGTTAGTCCTATTTCCCTCAACCTTTAATTCATAGGACAGACCCCTGAGTTGTGGAACTAACCTTGTCGCAAACCTTTGCACTTTCTCTAGTTTCTTTACGTGCTTGACCAGGTGTGGGTTCCAGACTTGTGCTGCATATTCTAGTATGGGCCTGACGTACACGGTGTACAGTGTTTTGAACGGTTCCTTGTTAAGGTAACGGAACGCTAATCTTAGGTTTGTCAGTCGCCCATATGCTGCCCCAGTTATCTGGTTGATGTGTGCCTCCGGAGACATGTTTGGCGTTATACTCACCCCAAGGTCTTTCTCCTTTGCCGAGGTTTGTAGCCTTTGTCCGCCTAGCCTGTACTCTGTCAGCGGTCTTCTTTGCCTTTCTGTTGTGTGTGTGTGTGTGTGTGGGTGTGGTTGTAGGTGTGTGTGTGTGTGTGTGTGTGTGTGGGTGTAGGTGTGAGTGGGTGTGGTTGTGGGTGTGTGTGGGTGTGTGGGTGTAGGTGGGAGAGTGGGTGTGGGTGGGTGTGGTTGTAGGTGTGTGTGTGTATGGGTGTGGGTGTAGGTGTGGGTGGGTGTGGTTGTGGGTGTGTATGTGTGTGGGTGTAGGTGTGAGAGTGGGTGTGTGGGTGTAGGTGTGGGTGGGTGTGTTTGTGGGTGTGTGTGTGTGTGGGTGTGTGGGTGTAGGTGTGAGAGTGGGTGTGGGTGGGTGTGGTTGTAGGTGTGTGTGTGTGTAGGTGTGGGTGTGTGGGTATGGGTGTTGGGGGTGAGGGGGGTCACGGGTCACTACTCTCAACAGGTCGAACGAAAGAAATTCTGCCGAGGTAATATCTCTGTTCCGATAATTGTACCAAGTCCTCACCACTGATCCACCAACCCTCCACCACTCACCACTGCTACCACCACTACCACCATCCACCTGCTACCACCACTTCCACATGTACCACCACTGCACCACTTTACCACCACTACCACCACTGCTACCACCATCACTGCCACCACTCTACCACCACTGACCATACCACTCTACCACCACTACCACCACTCTGACCACCACTACCACCTGCTACCTACCTACCACTGCCACCCATCTGTACCACCTACCACCATGCATCCACCACTGCTACCACCACCACCACCACTACTACCACCATACCACCACCCCTCACCACCACACACACCTACCACCACATCCCACCACTGCCACCATCCCACCACACCACCACTGCTACCACCCACCATCACCACCATCACCACCATACTGACCACCACCACCACCATCCCACCATCCCCCCACCACCACCACTGCCTCACCACCACTAGCACCTACTACCACCACTGATGCCACTCACCACCCCACTGCTCCACCATAACCACCTACCCCATCCTGCACCCCATCCTACATCTCCACATCTCCATCCTCCACTCTAACTATCTATATCTCTCATCCATGCCACCAACATATTCTTACTATCTCATCCTGCCTCTACATATCCACTCTACCACCAACCTATTCCTTACTATTCCATCCTGCCCTCACCACATTATCCTTACATTCTCCATTGCCTCAACATATCTTACTACCATCCTGGCCTCAACCACACTATCTCCATCTGCCTCCTAACATTATCTCCTACTATCTCCATCCTGGCCCCTAACATTATTCCTTTACTATCTTCCATCTGGCTCTTTAAATTATGCCTACATCACACCTGTACAATCCTACTATCTCCCATCCTGGCCCTCCTAACATTATCTCCTTTACTATCTCTCCATCCTGGCCCCTCCCTAACATTATCTCCTTTACTATCTCTCCATCCTGGCCCCTCCCTAACATTATCTCCTTTACTATCTCTCCATCCTGGCCCCTCCCTAACATTATCTCCTTTACTATCTCTCCATCCTGGCCCCTCCCTAACATTATCTCTTTACTATCTCTCCATCCTGGCCCTCTCCACTATACATTATCTCCTTTACTATCTTCCATCCTGGCCCCTCCCTAACATTATCTCCTTTACTATCTCTCCTCCTGGCCCTCCTAACATTATCTCCTTTACTATCTCTCCATCCTGGCCCTCCTAACATTATCTCCTTTACTATCTCTCCATCCTGCCCTCCTAACATTATCTCCTTTACTATCTCTCCATCCTGGCCCTCCTAACATTATCTCCTTTACTATCTCTCCATCCTGGCCTCCTACATTATCTCTATATCTTCATCTGGCTCTAACATTATTCACTATCTCTCCATCCTGGCCCCTCCCTAACATTATCTCTTTACTATCTCCATCCTGGCCCCTAACATTATTCCTTTACTATCTCTCCATCCTGGCCCTCCCTAACATTATCTCTTTACTATCTCCATCCTGGCCTCCTAACATTATCTCCTTTACTATCTCTCCATCCTGGCCTCCTAACATTATCTCTTTACTATCTCTCCATCCTGGCCCTCCACATTATCCTTTACTATCTCCATCCTGGCCTCCTAACATTCTCCTTTACTATCTCTCCATCCTGGCCCTCCTAACTTATCTCTTTACTATCTCTCCATCCTGGCCTCTACTTATCCTTACTACTCTCCATCCTGCCTCCTACATTATCTCTTATCTCTCCATCCTGGCCCCTCCTAACATTATCTCCTTTACTATCTCTCCATCCTGGCCCTCCTAACATTATCTCCTTTACTATCTCTCCATCCTGGCCCCTCCCTAACATTATCTCCTTTACTATCTCTCCATCCTGGCCCCTCCCTAACATTATTCCTTTACTATCTCTCCATCCTGGCCCTCCTAACATTATCTCCTTTACTATCTCTCCATCCTGGCCTCCCTAACATTATCTCTTTACTATCTCTCCATCCTGGCCCCTCCCTAACATTATCTCCTTTACTATCTCTCCATCCTGGCCCTCCCTAACATTATCTCTTTACTATCTTCCATCCTGGCCCTCCTAACATTATGTCCTTTACTATCTCTCCATCCTGGCCCTCCCTAACATTATCTCCTTTACTATCTCTCCATCCTGGCCTCCCTAACATTATCTCCTTACTATCTCTCCATCCTGGTCCTCCTAACATTATCTCCTTTACTATCTCTCCATCCTGGCCCCTCCCTAACATTATCTCCTTTACTATCTCTCCATCCTGGCCCCTCCCTAACATTATCTCCTTTACTATCTCTCCATCCTGGCCCCTCCCTAGCATTATCTCCCTTACTATCTCTTCATCCTGGCCCCTCCCTAACATTATCTCCCTTACTATCTCTCCCTCCTGGCCCCTCCCTAACATTATCTCCCTTACTATCTCTCCATCCTGGCCCCTCCCTAACATTATCTCCTTTACTATCTCTCCATCCTGGCCTCCTAACATTATCTCCTTTACTATCTCTCCATCCTGGCCCTCCCTAACATTATCTCCTTTACTATCTCTCCATCCTGGCCCTCCTAACATTATCTCCTTTACTATCTCTCCATCCTGGCCCTCCCTAACATTATCTCCTTTACTATCTCTCCATCCTGGCCCTCCTAACATTATCTCCTTTACTATCTCTCCATCCTGGCCCTCCTAACATTATCTCCTTTACTATCTCTCCATCCTGGCCTCCTAACATTATCTCCTTTACTATCTCTCCATCCTGGCCCTCCTAACATTATCTCCTTTACTATCTCTCCATCCTGGCCCCTCCCTAACATTATCTCCTTTACTATCTCTCCATCCTGGCCCCTCCCTAACATTATCTCCTTTACTATCTCTCCATCCTGGCCCCTCCCTAACATTATCTCCTTTACTATCTCTCCATCCTGGCCCTCCTAGCATTATCTCTTACTATCTCTTCATCCTGGCCTCCTAACATTATCTCCCTTACTATCTCTCCTCCTGGCCCTCCCTAACATTATCTCCTTACTATCTCTCCATCCTGGCCTCCTAACATTATCTCCTTTTCTATCTCTCCCTCCTGGCCCCTCCCTAACATTATCTCCCTTACTATCTCTCCCTCCTGGCCCCTCTCTAACATTATCTCCCTTATTATCTCCCCATCCTGGCCCCTCCCTAACATTATCTCCCTTACTATCTCCCCATCTTGGTCCCTCTCTAACATTATCTCCCTTACTATCTCCCCATTCTGGCCCCCACCCTAACATTATCTCCCTTACTATCTCCGCATCCTGGCCCCTCCCTAACGTTATCTCCCTCACTATCTCTCCATCTTGGCTCCTCCCTAACATAGTCTCTCTCACTATCTCCACATTCTGGGTCCTCCCTAAAATTATCTCCCATACTACCTCCCTACCTACCTCCCTCACTGCCTCCCTCACTGCCTCCCTCACTACCTCCCTTACTACCTCCCTCACTGCCTACCTCACTGCCTCCCTCACTACTTGACTCACTGCTTCCCTCACTACCTCCGTCACTACCTCCCTCACTGCCACCCTCACTACCTCCCTCACTACCTCCCTCACTGCCACCCTCACTACCTCCATCACTAACTCCCTCACTACCTCCCTCACTGCTTCCCCACTCCTTACATTCTCAAGGATCAGAATCGTTTCTCTCCACAATCAACCCACCTGTTGTTCTGCAAACTGCATATGGCAACAACCTGCTTGATCAAGAAGTCAGTAAGACAGCCAGACTACAGGCAAGCCTTCCAGACTTTAAAAAAAAAAACCTGAAACCTGGTGCAGGTACATCACAGGTAAAACCTCAACCATTATCTCTGTGGATGTGCGACCTGAACGCAGCGACAGCCTAACTGATCAACACCAAGTACTTCAGATATTGCATTCACAATAATAATAATAATAATAATAATAATAATAATAATAAGAATAATAATAATAATAATAATAAGAATAATAATAATAATAATAATTAAACAATAATAATAATATTATCTCTATCTAAATCATATTCTTCTTCTTCTTCTTCTTCTTCTTCTTCTTCTTCTTCTTCTTCTTATTATTATTATTATTATTATTATTATTATTATTATTATTATTATTATTATTATTATTACTCTTATTATTTTAATGCTATTAATTTAAAAAGTACAAATACTATCAATACTAATCAAAATAATAATAATAATAATAATTAATAATAAAAATAATTTATGTGGAAGAGGTTGTAGTAACGAGAGTCGCTCCAATTCCTCGGATCAAGAGATGTTGATCAGCTTTATGTTACTCCCTATGAAGGTAGCAGCAGGTAGACTACATCTGCTTGAAGGTAGCAGCAGGTAGACTACATCTACTTGAAGGACTCAGCAGGTAGACTACATCTACTTGAAGGACTCAGCAGGTAGACTACATCTACTTGAAGGACTCAGCAGGTAGACTACATCTACTTGAAGGACTCAGCAGGTAGACTACATCTACTTGAAGGTAGCAGCAAGTAGACTACATCTACTTGAAGGTAGCAGCAGGTAGACTACATCTACTTGAAGGTAGCAGCAAGTAGACTACATCTACTGAGTGCAGCAGCTACAAGGACTCAGCATGTGACTACATCAAGGAGCAGCAGGGCACATCTCTTGAAGGTAGCGCAATGACTACATCTACTGAAGGTAGCAGCAAGTAGACTACATCTGGAAGGTGCAGCATTAGAACTTGAAGGACTCAGCGGTAGCTACATCTGCTTGAAGGACGCAGTAGGAGACCATCTGCTTGAAGGACGCAGCAGGTAGACTACATTTGCTTAGGATGCAGCAGGTAGACTACATCTGCTTGAAGGTAGCAGCAGGTAGACTACATCTGCTTGAAGGTAGGCAGGTGACTACATCTGTGAAGGACGAGCAGGTAGACTACATCTGCTTGAAGGTAGCAGCAGGTAGACTACATCTGCTTGAAGGACTCAGCAGGTAGACTACATCTGCTTGAAGGACGCAGTAGGTAGACTACATCTGCTTGAAGGACGCAGCAGGTAGACTACATTTGCTTGAAGGATGCAGCAGATAGACTACATCTGCTTGAAGGTAGCAGCAGGTAGACTACATCTGCTTGAAGGACTCAGCAGGTAGACTACATCTGCTTGAAGGACGCAGCAGGTAGACTACATCTGCTTGAAGGACTCAGCAGGTAGACTACATCTACTTGAAGGACGCAGCAGGTAGACTACATCTACTTGAAGGACGCAGCAGGTAGACTACATCTACTTGAAGGACTCAGCAGGTAGACTACATCTGCTTGAAGGACGCAGCAGGTAGACTACATCTGCTTGAAGACTCAGCAGGTAGACTACATCTACTTGAAGGAGCAGCAGGTAGACTACATCTACTTGAAGGACGCAGCAGGTAGACTACATCTACTTGAAGGACGCAGCAGGTAGCTACATCTACTTGAAGGACTCAGCAGGTAACTACATCTGCTTGAAGGACGCAGCAGGTAGACTACATCTGCTTGAAGGACTCAGCAGGTAGACTACATCTACTTGAAGGACGCAGTAGGTAGACTACATCTGCTTGAAGGACGCAGCAGGTAGACTACATCTGCTTGAAGGACGCAGCAGGTACACTACATCAGCTTGAAGGACTCAGCAGGTAGACTACATCTACTTGAAGGACGCAGTAGGTAGACTACATCTGCTTGAAGGACGCAGCAGGTAGACTACATCTGCTTGAAGGACGCAGCAGGTACACTACATCAGCTTGAAGGACTCAGCAAGTAGATTACATCTGCTTGAAGGACGCAGCAGGTACACTACATCAGCTTGAAGGACTCAGCAAGTAGATTACATTTGCTTGAAGGACGCAGCAGGTAGACTACATCTGCTTGAAGGACTCAGCAGGTAGACTACATCTGCTTGAAGGACTCAGTAGGTAGACTACATCTGCTTGAAGGACTCAGCAGGTAGACTACATCTGCTTGAAGGACTCAGTAGGTAGACTACATCTGCTTGAAGGACTCAGCAGGTAGACTACATCTGCTTGAAGGACTCAGTAGGTAGACTACATCTACTTGAAGGACTCAGCAGGTAGACTACATCTGCTTGAAGGACTCAGTAGGTAGACTACATCTACTTGAAGGTAGCAGCAGAAGCAAGTTGATCAGTGATGTTGCCTACATCTCTCTTTAACTCCCTTGCTAGATAATAACTGTCCTTCACACACACACACACACACACACACACACACACACACACACACACACACACACACACACACACACACTTGACTCAACACCACATATCTTTATTAACTGCAAGGTAGAAAAAGTCTCTCTCTCTCTCTCTCTCTCTCTCTCTCTCTCTCACTCTCTCTCTCTAGCTGGTTTATGTACTTTCTAGTTTTCTGATGCAACATCTGGATGATAGTAGCTGTTAGGATGGTGGTAGCTGTTAGGATGGTGGTAACTGTTGGGATGGTGGTAGCTGTTAGGATGGTGGTAGCTGTTAGGATGGTGGTAGCTGTTAGGATGGTGGTAACTGTTGGGATGGTGGTAGCTGTTGGGATGTTGGTAGTTGTTGGGATGGTGGTAGCTGTTGGGATGGTGGTAGCTGTTGGGATGGTGGTAGCTGTTAGGATGGTGGTAGCTGTTGGGATGGTGGTAGCTGTTCGGATAGTGGTAGTGGTAGTACCAGGTATTCTGGGGTGAAAGGAGGTGAGCGGAGAACATTAAAGGGGGAGAGAGGCGAAGGACGAGGAATTTCAGAGAATAAAGGAGAAATAGAGAGAGATATACATATAGACTGATAGATTGATAGAAATATAGATAGATAGATATTTGGATAGATAGGTAGATAGATAAATAGGTGAACAGAGAGAGAGAGAGAGAGAGAGAGAGAGAGAGAGAGAGAGAGAGAGAGAGAGAGAGAGAGAATCAGAAGGGTGAATGACTCGACCCGTGGCATTACAGTTCTAACATTGACAAGTTAGCACTAACCACTGCACTATGCTAGACTGAGAACACTCATCCAACTAGCTATATTTCTATATACAGGAAGGTTGCACAATGTTCTATGCATAAAAAGGTTAGATATATTTCTATACATATGTTAGGTATGCACTGGGAAGGTTAGCATGGCCCACTCTTGTTTCCACAAGAGCTAGTTTTCTTGGTCAAATATCCTACTAATATGGCTGTGATTAGCTGTAGCTCCAGTCTCTTCAAAAAGAGAAGGAAGAAAAGAAGAAGAAGTGTCTGGCGAATGTTTCCACCGAATCATTCTTCTCTTCATTCACCTTCTTTATCACCTTTAAGTTAAACGAATGTTTTTCTAGCGTCCATCTACCTGTGACGCACCTCTGACCGGTTCCAGAGTCTCCTTACTCCCGCGGCCCAGCCTGGAGCCGAGCTCCTCACCTGCTTGCCTGGTCAAACAGGCTGTTGTTGCTGGCGACCTGCTTGCCAACATATACCTCGCCACCTGCTTGATCTGGCACTGCAACCAAATCTACACACTGAAATACTCCTTACAAGAGCTGGAGGTCAGGTATCGGTGTCTCCAGTTACAAGCCAGAACCAGGAGCTGTGACCCGACCCTTAAAACCGCAATTAGATGAGGCAGGGCCAGGAGCTGTGATTCGACCCTTAAAAAAACAATTAAAAGAGGCAAGGCCAAGGGTTGTGACTCGACCCTTATAACCACAATTAGATGAGGCAGGGCCAGGAGCTGTGATTCGACCCTTAAAAAACAATTAAAAGAGGCAGGGCCAAGGGTTGTGACTCAACCCTTATAACCACAATTAGATGAGGCAGGACCAGGAGCCGTGACTCGACCCTTATAACCACAATTAGATGAGGCAGAGCCAGGAGCTTGTAACTGCAGTTAGGTGACTGCAATCGGGAAAAGGAATTTGCGCCGTAAGTGTGAATGAAATGATCATTCTGGGCCTGGAGAATGTTGTGAATGTTGTGAGAGATGGAGGGAGGGAGGATAGAAGAGAGGGAGGTGAAGAAGAGAGGGAGGGAAGAAAAGTGGGAAGAAGAGAGGGAGGGAGGGAAGAAGAGAGGGAGGGAGGGAAGAAGAGAGGGAGGGAAGAAGAGAGGGAGGGAAGAAGAGAGGGAGGAAAGAAGAGAGGGAGGGAAGACGAGAGGGGGAAGAAGAGAGGAGGGAAGAAGAGAGGGAGGGAAGAAGAGAGGGAGGGAAGAAGAGAGGGGGGAAGAAGAGAGGGAGGGAAGAAGAGAGGGAGGGAAGAAGAGAGGGAGGGAAGAAGAGAGGGAGGGAAGAAGAGAGGGAGGGAAGACGAGAGGGAGGGTACTTCACTCCCCATTCTTTTTTCTCAATATTGGAAAGATTCTCTTTAAATTATCTTTCACTCTGAGTTTGTCTGTGTCTTTCCTATTCTTCTATTCCTTTACATCGTGCCACTTTATAGCCCTTGCGGGTTTAACTCTTCCCATAATAATAATATTAATAATAATAAAGCAACGAAAATAACATGAACAATAATATTTAATGTAATAATGATGTTATTACTACTACTACCAACAATAATAATATAATAATAATAAGAATAAGAATAATAAATATAATAATGATTATAATAACAATTTAATTAGTTATTTTCCAGGTTTAGTTTCCGGGTTATATATATATATATATATATATATATATATCGTTCACCTCCAAACTCGAACAATTATGTAAGTGTATTTTCGTTAGTGCTTTTGTAAGTGTATTTTTGGGGGTCTAAAATGACTAATCTAATTTACATTTGTCGTTATGGGAACAAATTCGTTCGGTAACGGCACTCAAACAGCATTCTGGAAAGAATTTTCAACGAAAACCGAGGGTCCACTGTATAATATATATATATATATATATATATATATATATATATATATATATATATATATATATATATATATATATATGTATGGAAGAGGGTAAGGTACCTAGGGATTGGCAGAGAGCGTGTATTGTTCCTTTGTATAAAGGCAAAGGGGACAAAAGAGAGTGCAAAAATTATAGGGAATAAGTCTGTTGAGTGTACCTGGTAAAGTGTATGGTAGAGTTATTATTGAAAGAATTAAGAGTAAGACAGAAAGCAGGATAGCAGATGAACAAGGGGCTTTAGGAAAGGTAGGGGTGTGTAGACCAAGTGTTTACAGTGAAACATATAGGTGAACAGTATTTGGATAAGGGTAAAGATGTTTTTGTGGCATTTATGGATTTGGAAAAGGCGTATGATAGGGTAGATAGGGGCAATGTGGCAGATGTTGCAGGTGTATGGAATAGGAGGAAGGTTGCTGAAAGCAGTGAAGAGTTTTTATGAGGATAGTGAGGCTCAGGTTAGAGTGTGTAGGAGGAAGGGACTATTTCCCAGTAAAAGTGGGCCTTAGACAAGGATGTGTGATGTCACCGTGGTTGTTCAATATATTTATAGATGGGGTTGTAAGAGAAGTGAATGCGAGGGTCTTGGCAAGAGGTGTTGGGCTAAAAGATAAAGAAGCAAATACAAAGTGGGAGTTGTCACAGTTGCTTTTTGCTGATGACACTGTGCTTTGGGAGATTCTGAAGAGAAGTTGCAGAGGTTGGTGGATGAATTTGGTAGGGTGTGTAAAAGAAGAAAATTGAAATTGAATATAGGAAAGAGTAAGGTGATGAGGATAACAAAAAGAATAGGTGACGAAAGATTGGATATCAGATTGGAGGGAGAGAGTATGGAGGAGGTGAATGTATTCAGATATTTGGGAGTGGACATGTCGGCGGATGGGTCTATGAAGGATGAGGTGAATCATAGAATTGATGAGGGAAAAGGGTGAGTGGAGCACTTCGGAGTCTGTGGAGACAAAGAACCTTGTCCATGGAAGTAAGAGGGAATGTATGAGAGTATAGTTATACCAACACTCTTATATGGGTGTGAAGCATGGGTGATGAATGTTGCAACGAGGAGAAGGCTGGAGGCAGTGGAGATGTCATGTCTGAGGTCAATGTGTGGTGTGAATATAATGCAGAGAATTCGGAGTTTGGAAATTAGGAGGAGGTGCGGATTACCAAAACGATTGTTCAGAGAGCTGAGGAGGGGTTGTTGAGGTGGTTTGGACATGTAGAGAGAATGGAACGAGACAGAGTGACTTCGAGAGTGTATAAATCTGTAGTGGAGGGAAGGCGGGGTAGGGGTCGGCCTAGGAAAGGTTGGAGGGAGGGGTAAAGGAAATTTTGTGTGCGAGGGGCTTGGACTTCCAGCAAGCATGTGTGAGCGTATTTGATAGGAGTGAATGGAGGCATATGGTTTTTAACACTTGACGTGCTGTTGGAGTGTGAGCAAAGTAACATTTATGAAGGGATTCAGGAAACCGGCAGGCCGGACTTGAGTTCTGGAGATGGGAAGTACAGTGCCGGCACTCTGAAGGAGGGGTGTTAATGTTGCAGTTTTATAACTGTAGTGTAAAGCACCCTCTGGCAAGACAGTGATGGAGTGAATGATGATGAAAGTTTTTCTTTTCGGGCCACCCTGCCTTGGTGGGAATCGGCCGACGTGTTAATAATAATAAATATATATATATATATATATATATATATATATATATATATATATATATATATATATATATATATATATATATATATACATGTTTAGAGCACTATTTCCTAGCTATATATAGAAAAGCTTCATGTTCTCATTTTTCACCTCACAATAAATGTATTTTGAGAAAAGAGTTTAAACAAGCCTGGGAACGACTGTGTCGAAGTGAACGTGGACAGTAACAGGTGGTAACGCTTGGGCAGGGTGTGGCAGGGGATGGAAGGGGGTCGGCAGGGGCTGGAAGGGGGTCGGCAGGGGCTGGAAGGGGGTCGGCATGGGCTGGAAGGAGGTGGGCAAGGGATGGAAGGAGGTGGGCAAGGGATGGAAAGAGTTTGGCAGGAGTTATTAGGAGATAGTATGAGGTGGGAAGGGGTTTAACAGAGGTGGAAAGAATTGGAGGTGGCAGGGGGTTGAAGGATGTGACAGGGAGGGTTGAAGGATGTGACAGGGGGCTTGAAGGATGTGGCAGGGAGGTTGAAGGATGTGGCAAGGGGGTTGAAGGATGTGACAGGGGTTATGAAGGATGTGGCAAGGTTTTTGAGGTGTATAGCACAGTGGAGAATGCCTCCTACAGCACCTACACCTTCACCTACGACCCCAGGTGACACGCAGTGCACTTGTTCTGGCTCTACATAAATATTGCATACACTTCCTATTTATAGCTGTGTCCTGAGCGAGCGACTCCCACACACACACACACGTCAGGCTCATGTTGGAGTATGCAGCACCATTATGGAACCCTCAAATGGCCAAACACGTCAAAAAATTAGAGAAAGTGCAAAGGTTTGCAACAAGACTAGTCCCATAGCTGAGGGGTATGTCCTACGAGGAAATGTTAAAGGAATTCAACTTGACAACACTGGAGAACAGAGGGGATAGGTGGGACATGATAACGACATATGAAATAGTGAGAGGAATTGACAAGGTGGATAGGGACAGAATGTTTCAAAGATGTGACACAGCAACAAGGGGTCACAACAGTTGAAAACATAGATGAGTCAGAGGGAAATACTTCTTCAGTCATAGAGCTGTCAGGAAGTGGACCAATTTGGAGAGTGATGTAGTGGAGGCAGGATCCGTACATAGCTTTAAGAACTGGTACGATAAAGCTCATGGAGCAGGTAGAGTATACCTAGTAGCGATCGGCGAAGAGGCGGGGCCAGGAGCTATGATTCGACCCCTGCAACCACAAATAGGTAAGAACACACAAACACGCACACACATACACACACGATAAGGCTCTTGGAGACGTGAGAGAGTGGGCTTAGCAGCGACTAGCGAAGAGGCGGGGCCAGGAGCTGTGACTCGTTCCCCTACAAGCATGGCTAGGTGAGTACTCACATCCCGCTAACGTACTGGTGCTGGGCAGGAGCCGTGAATAAACCCATGTAAGCACAACTAGGCGAGTACATTAATTTATCTTACTACATCCCACTTCCGTTTCATCTCTAGTTCCTATACCTTCCCTTCTCCCGCCCCCTCTCTTCCCCTCTCCCTCCCCCTCTATTCTTCCCCTCTCCCACCCCCTCTCTTCCCCTCTCCCGCCCCCTCTCTTCTTCCCCTCTCCCTCCCCTCTCCCGCCCCTCTCTTCTTCCCCTCTCCGCCCCCTCTCTTCTTCCCTCTCCCGCCCCCTCTCTTCTTCCCCTCTCCCTCCCCCTCTCCCGCCCCTTTCTTCTTCCCCTCTCCCTCCCCTCTCCCGCCCCTCTCTTTTCCACTCTCCCTCCCCTCTCCCGCCCCCTCTCTTCTTCCCTCTCCCTCCCCCTCTCTTCTTCGCTTCTCTCACCACTCCCACCTTCCTGACTTACTCCCACCCACCCTCCTCCTTTCTTCCTCCCTTCCGCCCTTTGTTTCTTAATTCTTCCTTTATTTTTAACCTAGTTCCATTTTTCTTATTACTTCTTGCTTCTTATCTTTCATTATTCTCTTACCTCTTTGTTTTGCTCCCTTAAACCCCCATCCTTTACCCGTACTGCTCACTGCTTCCCCTTATCCGTTACTGCTGCCTCTTTACCTTGGAGATAACAATACACAACATATACACCCTAAGATGTATGTCTCTCAGCGTATACATCTACTGAGAGTTTACCGTAATCCCTTCTTTAGGGATTGAAGTATTTTTGTCTAGTGTTGATCTGGTTACACGCGGTCATAATAACCTCCGTGTGGTTGGTGGACTGTGAATCCCATTAAGGAACCAATCAATACCAACACTCTAAAAGGCGCTATACTTCATCGGTACCAAAGACTTAAGGCTCCTATTTCTGTGGACACACTTCTCTATCCATTCCTGTGCTTACCTATCGGCTATTTCTCGTATATCTAGCCCTAGCAAGGCATTCGCCTCTCCCCAGACTGGGAGGAGTAGATAAGTTGAAAAGAGAGAGAGAGAGAGAGAGAGAGGAGAGAAAGAGGAACTAGTGAAACTCTGGGATAACTGCTTTAAACCGTTTACAGTATCTGTTGCAATTGTTGCAGCCACAGCAACATGCTTCTTGCTGATGTCTCAAGGCAAAGAAAAAATATAGCTTTTCCAATTGTCTTACATTTCTTGTTTTGTTTATTTTCTTTTACTTTCAGTAGCTTTTTTTTATTTTATTCGTTAAAGTATTTTTCTAACTAGCCACATTATTTCTTATTGTAAATACCTTCCTCTCTCTCTCTCTCTCTCTCTCTCTCTCTCTCTCTCTCTCTCTCTCTCTCTCTCTCTCTCTCTCTCTCTCCCCACATAATGTACTGTATACATTAGCCACATTAAGAAAGATTGCAAAACACTCGTTGTGTTAATGACATCTTCGATCAGGCTTACATAAACACACTGAGTTGTCTTAAGGATCTCACAAGATGCTGCTGGGGAGTGATAATGTATGTAGCTCTATGTCGCGCCCAGAGAGAGAGAGAGAGAGAGAGAGAGAGAGAGAGAGAGAGAGAAAGAGAGAGAGGGATGGATGAAGAGGACATATGAAGACAGAAGATGGGCAAAAGTTAGAGAGACAAATTTTACTGGGATAGAGACAAGATCGTTGGCTCCACTGTGTAAATAAGTCGCAAGTTTCACGGTACCGTCTTCAGCACTCAGAGAAAACCGCTGTTGCAAACTACCATCACAGACCAGTCCCACAGGACTGAAATATTAGTCACAATCACACACACACACATGAACTTTCTCGGTCCATTCAACCAAATACAACTGCTTCTTCCTCCAGTTTTCTTGTAGCGAATTTTGATCAATTGCAGTTTCTTTAAGACCACTTTCTTATATATTAACCCAACCGCTCGGCAAATCAAATCATTTATCTAAAACCAGAACTGAATTCTCCGACGCTGAGCGAATAGAATTTTTTTTTTTCAAGATTGGCAAATCTTGAGCTAATCATACAACTTCTGGCGCCTCTCTGAGCATAACATCAGTACCTGATCAGCCGGGCTGTAGTTCTTACGTCGGTTTACGTGCGGCCAACAGTAACAACCTGGTTGATCAGGCCCTGATCTACCATGAGGCCTGGTCACAGACCGCGCCATGGGGGCGTTGACCCCCGAAACCCTCTCCAGGTATACTCCAGGTATAACAAAGGCCATTCTTATCTCTCAATTCAACCATGACAAGCAGACTTACAGTCTAAATACATTTTTCTTCAATAACAAATATATTCCTTTTAAATACATTTTCAGTGTTTTTGCGTTTCTATTTTTCTGGCTTCATCATTTTTGATTGGAGTTTCAGCTATGTTCATTCCATTGACTCTCTTTTGGTTACGAAGTTCTCCTTTATTTTTCAATTTAGCGAAAGTAAATTAGTGTCGTAAATTCTGCATCCACCACTCAGACCTTGGATTGAAATATTTGTTCAGAATGAACTGAGTAAGTGCAGAGTTCAGTCTTCAAGAGGAGACCCATTTTCTCCAGAGACCGAAGACCATTCTTCAAGGTCTGGAGACCAGTATCTCCAGAGACTGAAGGGTTGGCCACTTGGTGTCTTGGGAGACCAAGAACCAGTCTTCAACAGATGAGCCTCAGTGATTAAAGAAAGAAAAAAAAAAGACCATCTTTCAAGGGCTGAAGACCAGTGTCTCCGGAGACCAAAGACCATCCTTCAAGGTCTGGAGACCAGTGTGACAGTAGCAAGAAGGAAGAGTGAGAGCTTCCTGGACAACCTCCCGAAGACAAAAAGACCACGTTATAACTCTCGCTCCTCCAGCCCCTGCCAACCAGCGTCCACCCTGCTCTCACCCAGCCCTCACCCTGCTCTCACCCAGCCACCACATAGCCCTCACCTTCCCCAGCCTACCCCCCCCCCCAACCTGCCCCCAATTCGCTCCAGACTCGTCCTAAGTCCCCCCTCCTTCCCTCCCGACATACTCCGAGACTCTTCGCAGCTTCGTAAATCACAATAGCAAACACAACCACCGACCTCGACAATTCAACACACACACAGACACACAGACACACACACACACACACACACACAGACACACAGACACACACACACACACACACAGTAGAGGCCAGTGAAGAGGCGGGGCCAGGAGCTATAACTCGATCCCTGCAACCACAACTAGGTGAGTACACACTCTCTCTCATGGAGCAGGGGGAGCAGAGACCCAGTAGCGGACAGCGAAGAGGCGGGGCCAGGAGCTGAGTCTCGACCCCTGCAACCACAATTAGGTGAGTACAATTAGGTGAGTGCACACATACACACACACTAAAAAGAGGTAGGATAAAACTCTTGGAGCAGGGAGAGAGTGAACCTAGTAGCGACCAGCGTAGTTCGACCCCAACAACCACAAATAGGTGAGTACACACACACACACACACACACACACACACACACACACACACACACACACACACACACACACACACAAACACACACACACACACACACACACACACTGGAGACAGTTGAAGGTAAGGTAGTCAGTGCCTTCAAGAATGCACCTCTCCTCTGGCGGCAGTACATTACCATCGTACTGCTTCAGATTCATCAAGACTGAGGGACTGAACACTGTCAAGACTGACGGACTGAACACTGTCAAGACTGAGGGACTGAACACTGTCAAGACTGAGGGACTGAACACTGTCAAGACTGACGGACTGAACAATGTCAAGACTGAGGGACTGAACACTGTCAAGACTGACGGACTGATTACCTCATATTTCCACTACCTCAGGCATTATAATCTCTGTATCGAATTGATAATTGTTCAATGCATCTATAATAAAAGTCATCAACGTTATGTTCTTCTGAACAATAAAAGCTAGTGTAGAATGAACAATAGTACACGTAAACAGACAGCTGAAAAAAAAATTATAACCCCCACTCCATTCTTTCCCTCCCACCCCTTCCTACCCTTATCTCCCCCGTCTAATTACCCAGTGCCCTCCCCCTGTCCCTTATCCTCCTACACCCCTCCCTGCATCCCACAACAAACAACCTTCTAAACCCACCGCCAACAATTACACCTAAAACAAGAAACTTGTTCACTAACGAGCAAAACAAAAACTTTCTACAGACACAAATTAAAGTTAAAAAAAAAAGTTTGCTTTACTAACATAGGTTATGGTAGAGCTCTCTGACTTCTACTTTTCAATCCTTGACTCTCATACCTAGATAATGCTAGATAGTTCTTAATTTAGGTAGAAGTTGATAGCTCTTCTCAGCACTTACCCTTCTTGTTTACTTCCAAGTCCTCTGCCATCTGTTTTTACCATGTTCTTTTAGGTACACCCATGTTCTCTCTCATGTTCTATAAATTACTCCCATGTTCTCTCAGTTACATGTTCTCTCGTCTGTTCTACACTCCTTTTATCATTGTATTGCCAGAGGTGCGCCGACATTACAGTTGAGATAACTTTCTAAGTTGCAGCTAAACACCTCCACAACTCATCTCCTCACTCCCCTTAGAATGAAGGCTGTCTGATTGGTTACTTTTGGATGGCGATGAGTTCCCCTATTTGTCAGAGACAACTTCAGCAATTTGACGTGTCCTGATTGGGCTGTGGATTGAGCCAATTAAAGAGAACTTATAAGTTCCCCTGCCATATGAAGAGTGAAACTCTATTTAGGGCTAAACATCGTCGATTAAAATCTCTATTTTACTCAGTTATCAGTGATAATTGTCAGTTACTTCGCTATGGAATGGTAAAAAAAATGAAAACTATAACACAGTGTGGCTAGCACCGACAGCCTGGTTGATCAGGCCATTCATTGGAAGGCCTGGTCTGTGAGGTATGAACTGTTCCATCCCAGTCATGAAATTGTTCTTCAGACCTTTCACCAGCCTTCCTTCAGAGACTTCACCAGCTTCCTTCACAGACTTTTTACCAGCCTTCCTTCACAGACTTTTCACCAGCCTTCCTTCACAGACTTTTCACCAGCCTTCCTTCACAAATACGGAGAATTTCTATCATAACACTAACTGCTTTCACGAAAGAACTTGACAGATTTCTCCACAAAAACATTTGTGATCACCCTGGTTGAGGTGCTTACGTGGATGTACGTGCCGGGAGCACCAACAGCCTGGTTGACCAGGTCACCACCAGGGCTAGCTCAGCCACACATCAACTTCTATCAGCAGAATATTTGCAAAAGTTTTTTTTCCTCGTGTGTTAATTTTCTTAAACTTATTTTTGGTTTTCCTTCGTTTCTTTTCAAGAATTTCTATTCCCTTTTCGCTTTCCTTTTGGTTTTTGCTCCGAATTTGTTCTCGTCTTTCTGCCGCTTCCACTCTTCTTTTCCTGTCCATCTCTCTCCTTTCTTTCAACTTATTCTTCATTCAATCTTTATTTGTTCCCTGTTTCTCTTTTCTCAAAATTTTTCGTTTTTCTTTGAATTTTCTTATTTTATCTTTCCATTTTGAGATATTTTATACAACTCTTTTATAAGAATAATTTTATATGTATTTTTCGTCCAGCTGAATTGCTTTGTATTTTTCTCTCTCTCTCTCTCTCTCTCTCTCTCTCTCTCTCTCTCTCTCTCTCTCTCTCTCTCTCTCTCTCTCTCTCTCTCTCTCTCTATATATATATATATATATATATATATATATATTTATATATATATATATATATATATTTATATATATATATATATATATATATATATATATATATATATATATATATATATATATATATATATATATTTATATATATATATATATTTATATATATATATATATATATATATATATATATATATATATATATATATATATATATATATATATATATATATATATATATATATATATATATATATATATATATATTACACCCCTTTTCTGTACCTTCCCTTCTCTCTCACTTCCTCCCCTCCTCTCTTCCCTCTCTGCTCTCTCTCTCTCTCCCCTCTCCCTCCCTGTCACCCCTCACAGTGTCCTGGGGAGCAACACTAAACGCGGAGACTCTCTTTCTTATCCCATCTAATCTCCTAAGAAGCCATTGTCTCCTCTGCTCTCTTCCGCCCGCCCTCTGCTGCTGCTGCTGCTACTGTTGCTGCTGCTGTTGCTACTGTTGATGCTGCTGCTACTGTTGCTGCTGCTGCTACTGTTGATGCTGCTACTGTTTGTGCTGCTGCTGCTGCTACTGTTTGTGCTGCTGCTACTGTTAATGCTGCTACTGTTTGTGCTGTTGCTACTGTTAATGCTGCTACTGTTTGTGCTTCTGCTGCTATTGTTGATGCTGCTGCTGCCGCTACTGTTGATGCTTCTGCTGCTGCTACTGTTGATGCTGCTGCTGCTTCTACTGCTGCTACTGCTGTTGGTGCTGCTGTTGCTACTGCTGTTGGCGCTGCTGCTGCTGCTGCTACTGTTGTTGGTGGTGCTGCTGCTGCTGCTACTGCTGTTGCTAGTGCTGCTACTGTTGTTGGTGCTGCTACTGCTACTGCTGCTGTTGCTACTGCTGTTGGCACTGCTGCTACTGTTGTTGGTGCTGCTGCTGCTGCTGCTACTGCTGTGGCACTGCTGCTGCTGCTTCTGTTGTTGATGCTGCTGCTTCTGCTACTACTGTTGGCACTGCTGCTGCTGCTTCTGTTGTTGTTGCTGCTGCTACTGTTGTTGGCGCTGCTGCTTCTGCTGCTGGTGTTGTTACTGCTACTGCTGATGCTTCTTAGACACGAGAGAGAGAGAGAGAGAGAGAGAGAGAGAGAGAGAGAGAGAGAGAGAGAGAGAGAGAGAGAGAGAGAGAGAGAGAGAGAGAGAGAGAGAGAGAGAGAGAGAGAGAGAGGAAAAAAAAATCTATCAGATAAACTGAATAAATACTAACATAAATGACCTCGTTATAAATAATGGCTCTCGAGTCCACTACAATGCACCATAATATTTAATATATATATTATCTCTAATATCATATATGTTTAACCTGATACATTGTGTTATTGCACAACAACTCTACGTCGACTGATACGTCGACTGCTACGTCACAACCACCTCAAAATGGATGTCAGAGTAGAAAAGTCTGCCACAACCACCATCATGTCCACTACCATTATCACCACTACCACCACCATTATGACCACTACCACTACTACAACCACTACCAAACCATATCACGGGTAGGGATAAAACCCGTGGTCAGAGTCATAAAACTCCAGACCGACATGCTAGCCACTGGGCCAGCTGGCTACAACAAGATTCGTCCAACTAGGTATATTTATACACCATAGGAAGGTTAGAATGGGCAACCACTGTGACCACTACCACTAACACTACTACAACTACTACCACTACCACCACTACCACTATCACCACCACCACTATCACCACAGCCACCACCACTGTCACCACAACCACCACCACCACCACAACCACCACCACCACCACAACCACCACCACTATCACCAATACCACTGTCACCACCACCACTATCACCACAACCACCACCACTATCACCAACCACCACCACTATCACCACTACCACTATCACCACCACCACCATCATGAACCCATACACAAATTACCTTTCCCTTTCTTCACCCTTGTTCCTTTCCCCTCTCCCTCCTCTCTAATTATCCTTCATTCCTCTCACTTTTACCCCTCCTCCTCTTCCCTTGGTTTACTTCCCTTTCTCTCCCAAGCGTAAGTACTTTCCCCTCTCCACCTCCCCTTTTCTCCTCCCCTCACCTCATCCCTCCCCCTCCCTTACCCCACCCAACCCATACCACCATAATTACATATGTAAGAGAATTAAGGAGAATTAAAGAAATAGTAAGAGAGGAAGAATGAAAAGAAAGAGGAGAGGAAGATGGAAAATAGAAGAGAGGAAGGACGAGAGGAGAAGAGAAAGAAAAGAGATAGGAAAAAGGACAATGGGAGAGAAAAATAAGAAAAATAGGAAGTAAGAGAGAAGACAGGAGGGAGCAAAACACATAGGTAAGTATCCTGACACCTACCAGTAAATAGGTACACAAGTGTTAGTTGACTGGGGATTTGCTATAATAATAATAATAATAATAATAATAATAATAATAATAATAATAATAATAATAATAATAATAATAATAATACTAATAATAATAATAATAATAATAATAATAATAATAATAATAATAATAAAAATCATAAATATAATAATAATAATAATTACAAATATAATAATAATAATAATAATAATAATAATAATAATAATAATAATAATAATAATAATAATAATAATAATAATAATAACAATAGAAATAATAATAATGGGTCTGGTTTAAGTGTTTGTCTATGGTTTACTAAAATTTTTGCTTAACCGCCTCAAATAAACTATTCTCCGCATACATTCAAAATTTTCTATATTATGTATTCACGTTTTTCTTTCAAAAAAATATCGAAGCAAAAAAATTGAAATATATACATTCTGTTACCTTATACTGATTTATATTAAATTATATTTTGGATAAAACTCATTTCAATATTATTTTGGAAGGCAAGATTTGCATATATGATTTTTTTTTTTGATGAATGTTTTCAGTTGTCTAAAACAAAAGTATTTTAATTCAGGAGTGGCGTTTGCTTAAAATCCGGAACCCTATATAAATCTGGAAGCCTATATCAATCTGGAAGCCTATATAAATCCGGAACCCTATATAAATCTGGAAGCCTATATCAATCTGGAAGCCTATATAAATCTGGAAGCCTATATAAATCTGGAAGCCTGCGTAAATGTAGTGGTCTGTATAACTCTGAAGAAACTACATAAGCCCGGAAGCCCAAATAAATTTGGAACCCCCTGACGCACAAACACACATGCCTTATTCGGCAAGAAAAGCATTACTATTTAAGCCAAAATTGCAAGTTTTACCCATTTGGCACGACATATATATATATATATATATATATATATATATATATATATATATATATATATATATATGTGTGTGTGTGTGTGTGTGTGTGTGTGTGTGTGTGTGTGTGTGGAAAAACTGATAATGGAATAAATCAAGAAATTTGTAAATAAAACGATAATTGGGAGACAAAGGAACGCACAAATTTAAGAGATGGATAATGAGGGAGCTGGAATAAGGTCAATAATTAGGGAAGAAGGGGAAAGGTGTCGATAGATTAAAATTATAATTACAGAACAAGGGCGAAGTGAGAAAGAGAGAGAGAGAGAGAGAGAGAGAGAGAGAGAGAGAGAGAGAGGAAGGAGAAATGGAGAAAAAAAAGATTTAAAGACAACTTCTTAACTCACAGTGGCAGAATTAAGCACTAATCCCTACTAGAAATATATCCTGGGGTCTCACGATGACCCAAATAGCTATCGTCATCATTAAGTCTCGTCACCTGAGTACTGGGTAAGTAGATGGGTTGACAGAAACCATCCAGGGAGGTGGAGCAACCATCATGGGAGGTACAGTAACAATCCAGGGAGGTGCAGCAACCATCCAGGGAGGTGTAGCAACCATCCAGGGAGGTGCAGCAACCATCCAGGGAGGTGCAGCAACCATCCAGGGAGGTGCAGCAACCATCCAGGGAGGTGCAGTAACCATCCAGGGAGGTGGAGTGACCATCCAGGGAGGTGGAGCAACCATCCAGGGAGGTACAGTAACAATCCAGGGAGGTGCAGCAACCATCCAGGGAGGTGCAGCAACTATCCAGGGAGGTGGGGTGCCCATCCAGGGAGGTGTAGTAACCATTCAGGGAGGAAACATTTTTAGTTATAAAAATTATTATAATCATAAATGCTAATAATATAGTATTGATATTTTTATATTATTTATTATTATTATTATTATTATTATTATTATTATTATTATTATTATTATTATTATTATTATTATTATTATTATTATTATTATTATTATTATTTTGTTATTATTACTGTTGCTTATTATAATGGTGATAATAGTAGGTTACAAACGCAGGAGGAGAGAGTAGAGCCCTTGGGGACCCCTGTGGGACTCCACACCTTGGCACTCAAACCACAAGGGTGAGGTGGGTGACCCTTAAGGGAAGACCTCAAGGTACAAACGTATCTTTTATTGTTCACATCTACCCAAGGCTTACCTAGAGGCTTCCTCGCTACCTCCAAGCCAACCCAAGGGTTAAACCGCATCATAATTCTTCGACTTTCTTCTGTTATCAATTTGGCAAATATTTGCAAGCAGTTGTTGTACCTGGTAATGTTATTTTTGTTGTTGTTGTTGTGGGTTTTGTTGTGGTTGTTGGTAGTACGGTTGGCGTAGTTACAAGACAGTGTTCACATACATGGGCCTGACTAACACTTTTTTTTTCCTTTGGGGATAGTTTACACCGTCTGAAAAGCCTCTAGCTTACGCAAGGAGTGATTTCAGGGTCTAGATTTGGGATTAATCCCTCCAGAAATATACAGTTGTAAATTATAATGTATCTTTTTCTCCTACATTTCAAGGAGTG
Organism: Cherax destructor; assembly: GCA_009830355.1. Taxonomy (NCBI): domain Eukaryota; kingdom Metazoa; phylum Arthropoda; class Malacostraca; order Decapoda; family Parastacidae; genus Cherax; species Cherax destructor. The sequence continues at coordinate 407,247 of WNWK01000065.1, read as the reverse complement.
CAGTTCTAGGGGTTTCAAGTGTTCCCAGTAATTTATGGGCCTGACTGAATTTATACGAGCAGTGAAGGTTCTCAGTACATTCTGCAGATCTGCTATTGCGCTGTTATTATGCAACAGTGTTCTAGCCTGGAGAGAACAAGGGATTGCAGTTTGCTGTAGAGTTACATGTCGTGTCAGTATCATATATACACTTGTGTAGTGTATCTTTCCTTTTATACAGCTGGTCCCTTTGCGTGTGACGTCACGGTACCCGCTGACGTCAGAGGCTCAGCGCATGTGCACAGCCTCTCATAGAGGCACTCCCTCACTAACGTTAGACCTACAGGCGAGACAGACGGGTGGCTGGACTCTCCTTCACTTACTGTAAATATACCGTAACCATCCAACAAGGAGTATCTTTGACCTCCTATATATCTCACCCAAGACCCACGCGACATACATTCATTAAGGTCACAGTAAATCTTTTAGCTGATTTAACCAGGTCTTCCAATGGCCCAGAGAAAACAGTATAATGTTCAATGAGGACAAATTATAGTGAGAGGAAAGAAAAACCTGGATCGGTTTTCAAATAAATAAATCATCTGCTCAACAGAGAGAATATGAATGTGAGAGACTTATAAGTGATAATGTCAGATGTTATGTTCAAGGATCACAACAGTAATACTCTAATAACCGCAAGGAAAACCATGGGCTGGATAACTAGAACCTTGAAAGAGAGAGAGAGAAAGAGAGATGCCTTGGTTGGAATATTTCTGTTTACTAACAGCACCTTTCAAAGCAGGTAAATTGGAGAAACAAAGAATGTGCAGTGAACCTTCATTGCTAATATAAATTCAGTCAAGCACATAAATTACTAGGAGCACGTGAAGTTCCTCAAACTGTACTCTTTGGAACATAGGCGAGAGAGATAAATCATCATTTACACCTGGATAATTCTGAAGGAATTGATTCCAAATCTGCCCACCGAAATTACGCCCTACAATAACAAGAGGCTCAGCAGACCGTGCAGAATACCCACAATGAAAAGCAAGGATGTAATAAGGACTGAAGAAGCCACGCATAGCGAAACGTTTCCTTTAATAAATGTCTTGAACTGTACATAAGTGTCTTTTTCCACAAGGATGTAATAAATGTAAAGGGACCAAGACTTTTCATCACTCTTCCTATAAACCCATAACTGTCTTCAAGAGGAAGCATAATAAGTTCCTCAAATTAGTACCTGATCAGCTGGGCTGCGGTTCTTGCATTGGATTGTGTGCGACTAGCACTAACAGCCTTGTTGATCAACCCATGATCTAGTCTTGGGCTGTGCTGCGGGGGACTGACCTCCAAAATCGTCTTCACATAGTGTAACGTGGGAACTCATGAGTGACAAGCACATATATTGTACTCGACCTCGGGAGACCTCCCTCCCTGGAGGCCACACGGGGAAGGGGAGGGCGAAGAAGCAGGGGTACCGGAAGTGGAGGTTGATGATGGGGTGAGGAGAAGGGAAAAAGTGCAATAGGTGGGGGTGAGAAAGAGTGAGGAACAAGGAAGGGACTCAACTCTGGATAATTCTAGTCTCATCGTAACCTGACTATGGACGATATATAAGTTATATATACACCTGTGCAATTAACAGGATATTTACCGAGGTTACTTTTGGCTCAGCAAGCAGCTTTGCTGAACCAACACAAACAATGAAACATATGGACAAAGAGTACACAAAGAGTACACAAAGAGTACACAAAGAGTACTCAAAGAGTACACAAAGAGTACACAAAGAGAGTCCAGAAAGCGGTGCATTCTTAAAGTCAGTAGGAGTATTAGTAGTTTGTCTGTAGGTATTACTAGAAGTAATAGGAGAATAGTAGTAGTAGTAGTAGCATCAGTAGTAGTAGTAGTCGTAGTAGTAGAGAGTAGGCAGTGGTAGTCATCTCCGGCCATCTGACCTTCCATCTCCGGCCACTTAAACCTTACATCTCCAGCCACCTGACCCAATATCTCGCCACCTGACCATACATCTCAAGCCACTTGACCTTACATCTCCAGCCACTTGACCTTACATCTCCAGCCACCTGACCTTACATTTCCAGCCACCTGACCTTACATCTCAAGCCACTTGACCTTACATCTCCAGCCACTTGACCTTACATCTCCAGCCACCTGACCTTACATCTCCAGCCACTTGACCTTACATCTCCAGCCACCTGACCTTACATCTCCAGCCACCTGACTTTACATCTCCAGCCACTTGACCTTACATCTCCAGCCACCTGACCTTACATCTCCAGACACCTGACCCAATATATCGCCACCTGACCTTACATATCCAGCCACTTGACCTTACATCTCCAGCCACTTGACCTTACATTTCCAGCCATCTGATCTTACATCTCCAGCCATCTGACCTTACATCTCAAGCCACTTGACCTTACATCTCCAGCCACTTGACCTTACATCTCCAGCCACCTGACCTTACATCTCCAGCCACTTGACCTTACATCTCCAGCGACCTGACCTTACATCTCCAGCCACCTGACCTTACATCTACAGCCACTTGACCTTACATCTCCAGACACCTGACCTTACATCTCCAGACACCTGACCCAATATATCGCCACCTGACCTTACATCTCCAGCTACTTGACCTTACATCTCCAGCCACTTGACCTTACATCTCCAGCCACCTGACCTTACATCTCCAGCCACCTGACCTTACATCTCAAGCCACTTGACCTTACATCTCCAGCCACTTGACCTTACATCTCCAGCCACCTGACCTTACATCTCCAGCCACTTGACCTTACATCTCCAGCCACCTGACCTTACATCTCCAGCCACCAGACCTTACATCTCCAGCTACTTGACCTTACATCTCCAGCCACCTGACCTTACATCTCCAGCCACCTGACCTTACATCTCCAGCCACTTGACCTTACATCTCCAGCCACCTGACCTTACATCTCCAGACACCTGACCTTACATCTCCAGACACCTGACCCAATATATCGCCACCTGACCTTACATCTCCAGCCACTTGACCTTACATCTCCAGCCGCCTGACCTTACCTCCATTACATATCCTCTGAATCCAAGCATTTAATTGTTTGTATTGATTTGACAAAACTCCTAATGAGTGAAACATTGTCTTGACCGAGTTCTTGGTGTGCGAAACATTGTCTTGACCGAGTTCTTGGTGTCCGAAACATTGTCTTGACCGAGTTCTTGGTGTCCGAAACATTGTCTTGACCGAGTTCTTGGTGTCCGAAACATTGTCTTGACCGAGTTCTTGGTGTCCGAAACATTGTCTTGACTGAGTTCTTGGTGTCCGAAACATTGTCTTGACCGAGTTCTTGGTGTGCGAAACATTGTCTTGACCGAGTTCTTGGTGTCCGAAACATTGTCTTGACCGAGTTCTTGGTGTCCGAAACATTGTCTTGACCGAGTTCTTGGTGTGCGAAACATTGTCTTGACCGAGTTCTTGGTGTCGAAACATTGTCTTGACCGAGTTCTTGGTGTCGAAACATTGTCTTGACCGAGTTCTTGGTGTCCGAAACATTGTCTTGACCGAGTTCTTGGTGTCCGAAACATTGTCTTGACCGAGTTCTTGGTGTCCGAAACATTGTCTTGACCGAGTTCTTGGTGTCCGAAACATTGTCTTGACCGAGTTCTTGGTGTGCGAAACATTGGCTTGACCAGGTTCATGGTGAGCTAGCACCAACAGCCTCATTGTTCATTTAACATTTTCTGCTTTCCTCTGCTCTCTGCAGTATTTACATGCTGTAATGTTTTTTATGTAGGTAAGATAGTCAGTATTTACACGTGAAGTCTGGGATATGTGAGTCTTCTTGTATTCTTGATATAAAAATCTTAATCTACTCTCCTATATTTCTCAGCGTCAAAAATTGTACTTGATTAGCTATGCTTGCAGAGGTCGAGTCACAGCTCCTGGGCTCGGCCGTGAGAGTGGAAGTATAATATACATTCCATTTTTTATATAGAGCATGAGCAGCTATCATTAGCAGTCAAAACAAACTTTGTGTCAGTCGCAGGACAAATAAAGCAAACATACAACAAGGACAGAACAAACCCACGTCAACCCCTCACACGACCATCCACTCCATTAACCCCCACACCAAGGATACCAGGGAAAGGGGCAGAGCTGGAAGCGATGCCAAGGGAAGGGGTAGAGCAATAATTTCTAATAGGGCAAGATGGGCAAGGAGAAATGGTCTGAATGCTGTTATTTTATTCAATTGTTTTGGGGTTATCGCCCCCTGCTGCCCGGTCTTAGACCAGTCTTCCTAATTAGTGGAAAAATACTTCAAAAGAGTATTTTATCATGGAATGTATGGTAAATTAAGGTAAATATATGAGGAAATTAAGAGGAAGTTAGTAAAATTTGATGAGAGAGGGAGAGAGAGAGAGAGAGAGGAGAGAGAGAGAGGGAGAGAGAGAGAGAGAGAGAGAGAGAGAGAGAGAGAGAGAGAGAGAGAGAGAGAGAGAGAGAGAGAGAGAGAGAGAGAGAGAGAGAGAGAGCACCAAAAATCCTTCCAGATTGCAAAATGTTTAACAGACTTCGTGACCTGATGTATGCCTGTGCAAATGTACATGAATTGGCTACTTTGTTATGTACACGCTTCTAGTACCGGGTAGGGCCCTTCCCTTTGTCCCAGAACAGCCTGAATCTTGGTGGCATGGATTCAATAAGAGATCCTGGTCCATGTTGACATCATAGCATCACCCAGTTGCTGACAATTTGTTGGGTGTACATTCATGCTGTGAATCTCTCGTCCCACCACATCCCAAAGGTTTACGCCAAATTCTGACGCTACCACCTTCATGTGGCAGCAGAAATCGCGATTCGCCAGACAAGGCGACGTTTTTCCTGTTTTCAACTGTCCAGTTTTGGTGAGCCTGTGCCCACTGTATCTTCAGTTTCGTGTTCTTAGCTGACAGGAGTGGAACCCCGTGTGGTCTTCAGCTGCTGTACCCCATCCACTTCAAGGCTCGACGTGTTGTACATTCAGCAGTTGTAATATGTGGTTATTTGAGTTACTGTCGCTTTCCTGTCAGCCTGAACCAGTCTGGCCATTCTCCTCTGACCTCTCTCATTAACAAGGCGTTTTCACCCACAGAAGTGCCACTCACTGGATGTTTTGTGCTTTTCACATCTTTCTCCATAAACTCTAGAGAATGTTGTGCGTGAAAATCCCAGGAGATCAGCAGTTTCTGAGATACTCAGACCACACCGTCTGTTTGACACCAACATTCATTCCCCAGTCATAGTCACATTCTGATGTTCAGTCTTAATAACAAGTGAACCTCTTGACCATGTCTGCAAGCTATTAAACATTAAAGTGCTGCCACGTGACTGGCTGATTAGATATTTGTCTTAACGAGCAGGTGTAAAGGTGTACCTAATGAAGTGGCCACTGAATGTATATATGCTCCTCTGTATTTACAAATTCTGGGTGCAGTGGAAAATAGAAAACCATTTGTAAACATTTCTAGGCCAAAACGGGAAAGAAAAAACAGCATAATTTGCAAAGGCTTCTATGTGAAGGTTTCCAGGGTTAAAGAAAAACATAAGAATGCTGTGAGAAGGAAGGAAAAAAAGACCGAGGTGTGAAGTGAAGAAGAGAAGGAGCAAGAGCAAGTAATCTACACATGTGACAAAAAAAGGGCCGAGAACGAGGCGAGGAAACACCCAGACCACTTTTGTCTCTGGTAAACAAGACTCTTGGCAAGTCAGGAAATAGGCAAACCTTCTCCCACAACACAGAGAGAGAAAACATCCCCAAGAAGAGTGTCTTACAAACTCATCTCGAAATGAGATTAAAGAACCAAGCAAAAAAAGAAAACATATATCTGGCATTTGTAGCAGGTAGTGGGTCTGTTTTCTTTGGAAAACTTTTCTCTACGTTACGGCAATATTTTTGATATCTGCTGGTAGGAAGTTGAAGAGTCCTGGATCACGGATGTTGACAAAGTGTTCTCTTATTGGCACCCCAGCTTTCACTGGGTTTACTCTGCATTTCCTCCCATGTCTTTCACTTCAGTAAGTTGCTGTGGTAGTGTGCAGACCGGAGACCTGACCCTCAGATATATTCTATCTACATGTCATCAGATATCTCTCGTCTCCGTTTCAGAGAAAATATTCCCAGAGATTTCAGGCGCTCCGAGGAGTTTAGATGTTTTATTCACTATTTGCGGTGAGTAAACGAACTCTGTACTGTGGGCACAGAATAATACCCGATACCAGAGAGCGTAAGTTATATAATAAATATTATTAATATTAGGGAATACGAAGCTAGGAGATTAAAAGGAGTGGAATAAGAAGCAATATTCAGAGGACTGAAAGAGAGTTTAGGTGATTTTGATAGAAAGACTGGAGCATATAACTGGAATAGAAGAAAGGAGGAGTAGACGTTATCCCCGGGAAAGCTGGAGGGAGGGAGCATAGGAGGTTTTGAGAGCAAGGATGCTGGACATCCAACAGGCTTGTGTGTTACATAGGAGTGGAGGCAAGTGGTTTTTATGACTTGACGTGCTGTTGGAGCGTGGGTAAGGTAACATTTATCAATAAATTTAGAGAAACCTGTTAGCTGGATTTGAGTCCTGGAAGCTGGAAATGAAATGCCTGCACTCTGAATGAGGGGCGGGGAAGCTGCACTTCAGAGAGCTGTCTGAACTGTGCTGGACGCACGCTTCTGGCAAAACAGTGATTAACAGTGAAAGTGTTTTCTCATTTTCGGGTCACATTTCCTCGGTGGTAGACGGACGGTGTGCTTAAAAAAAACGCTGTCACCTTCAAAATTAAGAACGAATATAGCAAAAAAATAAAGGAGAAAATACGAAATGTGAGAAGTAGAAGTCTATCGTGCAGGAAAGTCCTTCCAACTCCCCGCTAGAGAGCACTGAGAAAGTTAGTCGACCGTAGTGGTAGTGGTGGTGGTGGTAGTGGTAGCGGCGGTGGTGGTATGGGTTGTGGTCGTGTTGGGTGGTATATACCTATGATATGAGTGGGTGGTATATACCTATGATATGAGTGCCTGTTCAACCAGGCTGTTGCTGTTAGCGGCCTGCTAACCTAAACATCCATCACAGTCTGGTTGGTAGGGCACCTGGCAGAGGCACTGATTCAGTGCCTCTGCCACTTCTATGGTGGCAATATTTCTGAAGTTCGCTGATAGCAGGTTCAACAGTCTTGGACTACGGATGCTGACCTATTGCGTCTATGCTTTTCGCTGGATTTATTTAACTTTCTCTCATATCTCTTACTCCAATAAGCTGTTCTGTTAGTTTGAAGATTTGGGACCAGGCTATCCAATATTTTCCAGGTGTTTATTATCAGGTATTTCACTGTTACTTGCGCCAGAAACAACATGCTTTACTGAATCTATCTCTGTGTGTTCTCCAGTGTTGAACTAATCTATCTCGGTGTGTTCTCCAGTGTTGAACTAATCTATGTCTGTGTGTTCTCCAGTGTTGAACTAATCTATCTCTGTGTGTTCTCTAGTGTTGAACTAATCTATCTCTGTGTGTTCTCTAGTGTTGAACTAATCTATCTCTGTGTGTTCTCCAGTGTTGAAATAATCTATCTCTGTGTGTTCTCCAGTGTTGAACTAATCTATCTCTGTGTGTTCTCCATTGTTGAACTAATCTATCTCTGTGTGTTCTCCAGTGTTGAACTAATCTATCTTTGTGTGTTCTCCAGTGTTGAACTAATCTCTCGCTGTGTGTTCTCCAGTGTTGAACTAATCTATCTTTGTGTATTCTCCAGTGTTGAACTAATCTATCTCTGTGTATTCTCCAGTGTTGAACTAATCTATCTCTGTGTGTTCTCCAGTTTTGAACTAATCTATCTCTGTGTGTTCTCCAGTGTTGAACCAATCTATCTCTGTGTATTCTCCAGTGTTGAACTAATCTATCTCTGTGTGTTCTCCAGTATTGAACTAATCTATCTCTGTGTGTTCTCCAGTGTTGAACTAATCTATCTCTGTGTGTTCTCCAGTGTTGAACTAATCTATCTCTGTGTGTTCTCCAGTGTTGAACCAATCTATCTCTGTGTATTCTCCAGTGTTGAACTAATCTATCTCTGTGTGTTCTCCAGTGTTGAACTAATCTATCTCTGTGTATTCTCCAGTGTTGAACTAATCTATCTCTGTGTGTTCTCCAGTGTTGAACTAATCTATCTATGTGTGTTCTCCAGTGTTGAACTAATCTATCTCTGTGTATTCTCCAGTGTTGAACTAATCTATCTCTGTGTGTTCTCCAGTGTTGAACTAATCTATCTATGTGTGTTCTCCAGTGTTGAACTAATCTATCTCTGTGTATTCTCCAGTGTTGAACTAATCTATCTCTGTGTGTTCTCCAGTGTTGAACTAATCTATCTCTGTGTATTCTCCAGTGTTGAACTAATCTATCTCTGTGTGTTCTCCAGTGTTGATCTAATCTATCTCTGTGTGTTCTCCAGTGTAGAACTAATCTATCTCTGTGTGTTCTCCAGTGTTGATCTAATCTATCTCTGTGTGTTCTCCAGTGTTCAACTGAGGACAGAGTAATATTGTTGACTACGGTGCTCATCATCAACTCCAATACTGAGGAACTAATTACATCATCTTTCGTACATAGTTCTACTGTCTTCCCATTATGTCCATGGATTTGTATTTATAAATCCACTGGATGGCGAAAAGTCTACAAATAAAGATACCCAGATGTTGCACATGTGGCTTCTTCCTCAATATTGTTGCTATGTGAGCACAAGTGATTTAAACAGTGCCATCACTGGCGTTATTTCTTTTATATTGAAGGTCTTCATTATTCACCCTCTTATTTCTCTGACTGTTGCTGCATTTGTTTAATTGAGTTTTCTAAATTACATTTCATCTGACATGATTATTCCTAAGTCTTCTACCATTTTTTTTTTTATGTTGTGTGAGATGGTCAATCAGCATTCTGCCTTCTTTGCGCGTTTTGAGTTCTTTGTTCTTCTTATATATGAAGAACAAAGAACTCAAAACGAGCACAGAACGAGTCTTGCAATGGCCAAATAAAAACATGGTGTTCAGTAGGGAGAGAATTCTCTCTCTATTGAACATTGTGTTTTTATTTGACCATTGAAAGACTTTGTTGACATCTATATCTTCTGCTGGGACGACTTTCATACTTATTTTGGTAGCGTTCACAAAGGATAAGAAGCTGTGACTAGTGTTTTTATAGCAGCTGTATGAGAAACAGTAATGGTGCTAGGACCTTGCCACAGCCTGGTCAACCAGGCTGTGGCAATAATCTGGTGCAATAATCGGATGTCAAAAAAGGCTTTCATTAGTCAAATCAAAATACAATGTTCAATAGAGAGAGAATTATCTCCCTATTGAACATTATGTTTTTATTTGACCATTGAAAGACTCGGTATGCAGAACGCTGATAGACAATCTCACACAACCAAAAAATAGATAAAAGACTTAGGAATAATCAAAGGTATATCAGAGGTATATCAAAAGTGTCATGGGTAATGATTCTAATACCTTATTAGAACTCCACCATTCTTAGTGTTTTGTTTGTTAGATAACTGAATATTCATAGAGTAATTATTTTAATGCTTGTCTCTTCATGAGCACAGTTGTCAAACGTCTCTTAAAAATCCGGGTAGATCACTTCTGCATTCTTTTTCCTGCAGCCTCAGTGGTTCTGTCATAGTGATCTTTCTGGTGTGACAAGCATGATTTTCCTTCTCTCAATCTACGTTAACATGGATTGTTAACATGGAATGTTAACATGGATTGTTAACATGGATTGTTAACATGGATTGTTAACATGGATTGTTAACATGGATTGTTAACATGGATTGTTAACATGGATTGTTAACAGGCTTTTCAGTGAAAATAGTAACTTGAGATTATAAAACACTCTGAAATGCTTGTAGTGTGAAGTCAGTGTTGCTGGTGTCTTTTTTTTTTTTTTTTTTTGCTATTCTTTGTGAAGAGGAGGTAAGTCTGTTGTTTCTAAGTGTGTGGAGTTTTACCTGCGTCTAAGTTGCTCTAAAGATCACTGAGTGCTCATGTTAATGTTACTTTGACTTTCTTTACAACACATACTTCTACGACACGCACTCCTACAATACATTCTCCTACAACACAAACTCTTACGACACACACTCCTACAAAACACACTCCTACAATACATTCTCCTACAACATACACTCCTACAACACACACTCCTACAAAACATTCTCCTACAACACACACTCCTACAACACACACTCCTACAAAACATTCTCCTACAACACAAACTCCTACAACACACACCCCTACAACACACCCCTACAACACACCCCTACAACACACACCCCTACAACACACACTCCTACAACACACTGCCAACAAACATACGTTATCCTGTCAAGGTGATTTCTGAGATAATGACAGGAAATGTTACCTAAGACATTGCTGCCCTCACATCTCTCATCACTCTCATCAAGTCTCCATGCCCTCACATCTTTCATCACTCTCATTCTGTCTTCCAAACCCTCACATCTCTCATCACTCTCATCAAGTCACCATGCCCTCACATCTCTCATCACTCTTATCTAGTCTCCATGCCCTCACATCTCTCATCAAGTCTCCATGGCCTCACATCTCTCATCACTCATCCAGTCTTCCAGGCCCTCATATCTCTCATCACTCATCCAGTCTTCCACCCCCTCACATCTCTCATCACTCTCATCAAGTCTCCATGCCCTCACATCTCTCATCACTCTCATCCTGTCTTCCAGCCCCTCACATCTCTCATCACTCTCATCAAGTCTCCAGGCCCTCACATCTCTCATCACTCTCATCCAGTCTTCCAGGCCCTCACATCTCTCATCACTCTCATCCTGTCTTCCATCCCCTCACATCTCTCATTACTCTCATTAAGTCTTCCAAGCCGCGTGTAATGTAACTTTCTCAGTCATTCTCATGCACAGAGAAACTGGTGAAAGTACAGAGATGTGCCTTCAGGTTGGAACAGGAAATGAGAAACAAAAAATTTCGAAACCCTTACGATCTGCAAATGAGAAATCACAATGAATAAAAACATCACAATACCGTGGTTGCAACAATTCACCAAAAACGACGTTTCACTCCCTCCTAAGCCATTCTAGAGCCACAAAAGTGAAAGATGGAATTAGTATGAGAAATAGAAGATACGATTACACCCATATTATTAGCAATATTATTTTGAAATTCAACGTCTTGCAACTGATCTTAAGATTCTTATATCAAGCTGCTGCCCCTATTCACCTAGCGGTAAGTAGGTACCCCCTATTCACCTAGCAGTAAGTAGGTACCTGAAGTTCACCTAGCAGTAAGTAGGTACCTGAAGTTCACCTAGCAGTAAGTAGGTACCTGAAGTTCACCTAGCAGTAAGTAGGTACCTGGGCGATAAAGCACAACAGGGCACAATACCGTGACTGGAACAATACACAAATAACCCACACATAGGAGAGAGGAGCTTACCACGACGTTTCGGTCCGACTTAGACCATTATGTGGTCCAAGTCGGACCGAAACGTCCGATGTGGGGTTATTTGTAAACATACCTGGGTGTTAGTCTCCTGTCGTGGGTGGCATCCTGGGGTGTGGTAATATATCTTAGATAATGTTGATACGAGCTGAGGTACCAGCTCTTAGCCTGTAAAATTAATCTCTGCAAAAAAATATGAAGAAAAAAGTCGATAGGAAAATAATCCACTAATGTAAACAGCATGAAAGCATTACATTAAGGTAACTGACAAGAAAATGTTTGGCTGAAGGAGGAAAACGACCTTAACGGTACCAAGCCAGCAGGAAAACTGCACCTGAGGTACCAAGCCAGCAGGAAGACTGCACCTGAGGTACCAAGCCAGCAGGAAGACTGCCCCTGAGGTACCAAGCCAGCAGGAAGACTGCACCTGAGGTACCAAGCCAGCAGGAAGACTGCACTTGAGGTACCAAGCCAGCAGGAAGACTGCACCTGAGGTACCAAGCCAGCAGGAAAACTGCACCTGAGGTACCAAGCCAGTAGGAAAACTGCCCCTGAGGTACCAAGCCAGTAGGAAAACTGCCCCTGAGGTACCAAGCCAGTAGGAAAACTGCACCTGAGGTACCAAGCCAGTAGGAAAACTGCATTTGAGGTATCAAGCCAGCAGGAAGACTGCACCTGAGGTACCAAGCAACCAGGAAAACGGAACCTGAGGTGCCAAGCAACCAGGAAAACTTCGTTTAGAATTGATTACTTTGTTTAGATTCATCACTTAGTCGTCTTATTACGAAATCGTATTAAGACGGTTACAAACAAATCACAGAATGGGTGGGGCATTGATGGGACCTGAGCTAGAGCACGACACAGCGACGCTGGTGTGGATTTCGTCTGTAAAAGCATGTTTTTGTAGTCACAGTGTGTGGCCCATGCTAACCTCCCTATGGTGCATCGTCTTTTAATATACCTTTATTTTTTATGAGTTTAGAGAATCTTTATACTCCCGGAGCCCAGCAATGGGCCAGGCTCGTCTGGTGATAGCCTGGTCAATCAGCCTGTTGATATCTTGAAGATTTCCACACTTGTTTCAGCAGTGTTTCTGTAAAAACCCGCATTTGTGGTCACAATGGTGGCCCCATGCTAACCTCCCTATTGTGTATGGAAATATAGCTAGTTGGGTGAATTTTATTAAAGTCAGTTAGTCAAGTGGTTAACGCACTGGCCTGTGAGTTTTAGCACTCACTTGCCTTGGATTCAAACCCCACCCGGCCCCTGATTTCTATAAAGACAATCATGAAACAGGACAAGTAAGAGTAAGTCAATCTTCATTTTTCACTTCCTCTTTTCGTATGCATCTCTTCTCTTCCACTATCTTCTCTTCTATTCTATTTTGTTCTCTTCTTTTTTTCCCTTCGTTGTCTCATTCTTTCTATTCCTCCTCGTTTTTTATAATCTTTTTATTTACGATAGCCAAATGTTATTGTATGATTTAGCAGTTCACGATTATCGATCGCATAGTTTACGATTACTAAAGAGTGGATTAACGATGATCAAAGAAGAATTTACGAGAACCAAACAACGCGTTAACGATAAATAAGGGATTTACGATGACCAAACAAGGAAATTTACGATGACCAAACAAGGGGATTTACGAGAACCAAACAAGGAAATTAACGGGTACTTAACATTGGGATTTACTAGGAACAAACAATGGGATTTACGATGACCAAACATTGCGATTTACGAAGACCAAACAGTGGGATTTACGAGTACCACAACAATGAGATTTACAAGGACCAAACATCAGGATTTACGAGTACCAAAACAATGGGATTTACGAGTACCAAAACAAGGAGATTTATGAGAACCAAACAATGGGATTTACGATGACCAAATAACAGATTTACAAGGATCAAACAAGGGGATTTACTATGACCCATAAGCCTACGATGCTTACTGTCATCAATACAATATTGAGGCTGAGACTATCATCATTAATATTATATTTAGGGAACTTAAAGATACATTCCTGGGTTTTTGAGAACGCTGAGTCATTCCTGAGCTTTAAGAACGCTGACAGGTATTACCGAGTCTTTGAGAACGCTTAAAGACCTTCTTGAGTAAATATGAATGCAGGAAAAGAAATTGTTTTGTCTTGAAGAATGCTGACACTACTCTGTCTTTGAGAATGCTGACAGACGCTTGCATCTTTGCTGACCCTCTTGTGCGTCTCTCAGAGCGCTGACAGACACTGGCTTCCAGCAGCTTACAGAAGAAAGCCATACGGTTCACGATCTCTTTCTTGCAAGGATCCTACAGAGATGGAGCAGACTGCAAAGGGTCGCTTCCAGCCCATTCTTGCATTGTTGCTTGAAGGATTCACACGCAGAGAGAAGGGAGGAAGATTGTGAGGGCGTGCTTCTTCCCATCACCCCATTTCCCCATCCCCCCCACCACCCACAACGCCCCCCAAACACCACCCCCCTGATCCGGTTCCAACAAAGCGGCCCACCAAGAAAGCTGCGATCTAGTTTTTACGGCGGAGTGAATGTGCTGGAGGGTGAGGTGCGGTCACGACTCCAGCGTAAGGTGCCTCTACACATAATAATAATAATAATAATAATAATAATAATAATAATAATAATAATAATAATAATAATAATAATAATAATAATAATAGTAGTAATAATAATAATAATAATAATAATAATAATAATAATAATAATAATAATAATAATAATAATAATAATAATAATAATGTTTATTTGTGCATGACGAATTTGATAACTAAATTGTCTCTGTGTTTCACTATCATGCTTGTTTTCAAGCGTCTTCCTTGGAAGACGCTTGACCCCAAAAAAATCATCATAGGTCAGAAGGAAGAGGAGAAGGAGGAGGAGGAGGAGGAGGAGGAGGAGGAGGAGGAGGAGGAGGAGGAGAGAATAAGAAAATAATGTTAATTGGAGTATTAACCTGGAAGATTTAATGCGCCTGAAGAGGGTCTCCAGTAGACCCGAAATATTCCTATTTTTTTAGGTGCTGTTCAGTGTGGGTTACTATACTGTACTGTTCGTACGGTCAGTGTGTGGTTCACTCAACCCGTTTTAGGTTCGAACCCGCGTATTTCAGGTTCGAACCCTGGTGTTTCAGGCTCGAACCCATGTGTTTCAGGTTCAAACCAGTGTGTTTCAGATTCGAACCCGCGTGTTTCAGGTTCAAAGCAGGGTGTTTCAGGTTCGAACCCGCGTGTTTCAGGTTCGAACCCGCGTGTTTCAGGTTCAAAGCAGGGTGTTTCAGGTTCGAACCCGCGTGTTTCAGATTCAAAGCAGGGTGTTTCAGGTTCGAACCCGCGTGTTTCAGGTTCAATGCAGGGTGTATTAGGTTCGAACCCGCGTGTTTCAGGTTCGAACCCTGGTGTTTCAGGCTCGAACCCATGTGTTTCAGGTTCAAAGCAGGGTGTTTCAGGTTCGAACCCGCGTGTTTCGGCTGAGTGCCGAATGCTAGAAACAATTATACTGCCCCTCTGGGACTACACACCTGTACATCCACACACCTGTGTAACCAAACACCTGCAGTAAGGTGATGTGTAGAATAAGTAATGTGTACATCATGTCACAGTAATTTATAAACATCAAAGATGTTTTTTGGTAAGATGTTTAGTTAGGTTGTAGAAACTGTGGTTGTTGTTGTTGTTGTTATGGAGACGCTGACGAGTGCTGAGTCCAGGCATCTTCTCTCAGAGCTGAGTCCAGGCATCCTCTTATCTCAGAGCTGAGTCCAGGCATCCTCTTATCTCAGAGCTGAGTCCAGGCATCTTCTCTCAGAGCTGAGTCCAGGCATCTTCTCTCAGAGCTGAGTCCAGGCATCTTCTCTCAGAGCTGAGTCCAGGCATCTTCTCTCAGAGCTGAGTCCAGGCATCTTCTCTCAGAGCTGAGTCCAGGCATCTTCTCTCAGAGCTGAGTCCAGGCATCTTCTCTCAGAGCTGAGTCCAGGCATCTTCTCTCAGAGCTGAGTCCAAGCATCTTCTCTCAGAGCTGAGTCCAGGCATCTTCTCTCAGAGCTGAGTCCAAGCATCTTCTCTCAGAGCTGAGTCCAAGCATCTTCTCTCAGAGCTGAGTCCAAGCATCTTCTCTCAGAGCTGAGTCCAGGCATCTTCTCTCAGAGCTGAGTCCAGGCATCTTCTCTCAGAGCTGAGTCCAAGCATCTTCTCTCAGAGCTGAGTCCAGGCATCTTCTCTCAGAGCTGAGTCCAGGCATCTTCTCTCAGAGCTGAGTCCAAGCATCTTCTCTCAGAGCTGAGTCCAGGCATCTTCTCTCAGAGCTGAGTCCAAGCATCTTCTCTCAGAGCTGAGTCCAGGCATCTTCTCTCAGAGCTGAGTCCAAGCATCTTCTCTCAGAGCTGAGTCCAAGCATCTTCTCTCAGAGCTGAGTCCAAGCATCTTCTCTCAGAGCTGAGTCCAGGCATCTTCTCTCAGAGCTGAGTCCAAGCATCTTCTCTCAGAGCTGAGTCCAAGCATCTTCTCTCAGAGCTGAGTCCAAGCATCTTCTCTCAGAGCTGAGTCCAGGCATCTTCTCTCAGAGCTGAGTCCAGGCATCTTCTCTCAGAGCTGAGTCCAAGCATCTTCTCTCAGAGCTGAGTCCAGGCATCTTCTCTCAGAGCTGAGTCCAGGCATCTTCTCTCAGAGCTGAGTCCAAGCATCTTCTCTCAGAGCTGAGTCCAGGCATCTTCTCTCAGAGCTGAGTCCAAGCATCTTCTCTCAGAGCTGAGTCCAGGCATCTTCTCTCAGAGCTGAGTCCAAGCATCTTCTCTCAGAGCTGAGTCCAAGCATCTTCTCTCAGAGCTGAGTCCAAGCATCTTCTCTCAGAGCTGAGTCCAGGCATCTTCTCTCAGAGCTGAGTCCAGGCATCCTCTTCTCTCAGAGCTGAGTCCAAGCATCTTCTCTCAGAGCTGAGTCCAGGCATCTTCTCTCAGAGCTGAGTCCAGGCATCCTCTTCTCTCAGAGCTGAGTCCAAGCATCTTCTCTCAGAGCTGAGTCCAAGCAACTTCTCTCAGAGCTGAGTCCAGGCATCTTCTCTCAGAGCTGAGTCCAGGCATCCTCTTCTCTCAGAGCTGAGTCCAGGCATCCTCTTATCTCAGAGCTGAGTCCAGGCATCTTCTCTCAGAGCTGAGTCCAGGCATCTTCTCTCAGAGCTGAGTCCAAGCATCTTCTCTCAGAGCTGAGTCCAGGCATCTTCTCTCAGAGCTGAGTCCAGGCATCCTCTTCTCTCAGAGCTGAGTCCAAGCATCTTCTCTCAGAGCTGAGTCCAGGCATCTTCTCTCAGAGCTGAGTCCAGGCATCCTCTTCTCTCAGAGCTGAGTCCAAGCATCTTCTCTCAGAGCTGAGTCCAAGCATCTTCTCTCAGAGCTGAGTCCAGGCATCTTCTCTCAGAGCTGAGTCCAGGCATCCTCTTATCTCAGAGCTGAGTCCAGGCATCCTCTTATCTCAGAGCTGAGTCCAGGCATCCTCTTCTCTCAGAGCTGAGTCCAGGCATCCTCTTATCTCAGAGCTGAGTCCAGGCATCCTCTTATCTCAGAGCTGAGTCCAGGCATCCTCTTCTCTCAGAGCTGAGTCCAGGCATCCTCTTATCTCAGAGCTGAGTCCAGGCATCTTCTTATCTCAGAGCTGAGTCCAGGCATCCTCTTATCTCAGAGCTGAGTCCAGGCATCTTCTTATCTCAGAGCTGAGTCCAGGCATCCTCTTCTCTCAGAGCTGAGTCCAGGCATCCTCTTCTCTCAGAGCTGAGTCCAGGCATCCTCTTCTCTTAGAGCTGAGTCCAGGCATCCTCTTCTCTCAGAGCTGAGTCCAGGCATCCTCTTCTCTCAGAGCTGAGTCCAGGCATCCTCTTATCTCAGAGCTGAGTCCAGGCATCCTCTTATCTCAGAGCTGAGTCTTATTTTCTTGTTTTCTGAGATGCTTCCTTTATACACCTTCCTCCTCTTAATATTACTCAGTGTAATAAACTCAGGTTAATTTATAAAGAACAACTCGGTGAATTAAGGAAACAATGGGGGACTCGAACTGCTGTCCATACTTATATGTCTAGTACTGAAGCTACTCAGCCCCGTGACAGTGCTGGTGGGGAGAGTGCTGGACCCTCTATACACGTGGATCAAGGAATCAGTCCCCATTATTTCTTCTGTTTGTTTACTGTACTGTTGACGGTGTTATTGTAGTCTGTGGAGTTCTATCTCTCTAGTGTCACTGTTATGGGTGGTGGGTGGAGGTTGTCATGGGTGGTGGGTGGAGGTTGTCACGGGTGGTGGGTGGAGGTTGTCAAGGGTGGAGGGTGGAGGTTGTGACGGGTGGTGGGTGGAGGTTGTGACGGGTGGTGGGTGGAGGTTGTGAAGGGTGGTGGGTGGAGATTGTCACGAGTGGTGGGTGGAGGTTGTCAGGGGAGGACAGCAGCTGGAAGATTGAGACTTTTTTAAGAGGTTGAGGGTGGAGGGAGGGAGGGAGGGAGGGCGGGAGGAAAGAGGAAAGTATGTAGGGAGGAAGGGGAGGGAAGAAGGGGGAGGAGTGGTAGGGAGAGGGAAGGGTGGGGGACGGAGGGTGAATTTGCAGTGCTGGAACCAGGCGATGATTCAGCACTCCCAGCATTGTGGCTGTCATGTACACTGCACCTCAAACACACACACACACACACACACACACACACACACACGCACACGCACACACAGGCTTGGTCCAGAAACTGGCTCCTGGAGTTCAACTCCACCAAGTGCAAAGTCATGAAGATTGGGGAAGGCAAAGAAGACCGCAGACGGAGTACAGTCTAGGGGGACAGAGACTACAAACATCACTCATGGAAAAGGATCTTGGGGTGAGTATGACACCAGGCACATCTCTTGAGGCGCACATCAACCAAATAACTGCTGCAACATACAGGCACCTAGAAAACCTAAGAACAGCATTCCGACATCTTAATAAGGAATCATTAAGGACACTGTACACCGTGTACGTTACGCCTATATTGGAGTATGCAGAACCAGTTTGGAACCCACACCTAGCCAAGCACGTAAGGAAACTAGAGAAAGTGCAAAGGATTGCAACAAGACTAGTCCCAGAGCTAAGAGGCATGTCCTACGAGGAGAGGTTAAGGGAAATCGACCTGACGACACTGGAGGACAGGAGAGATAGGGGGGATATCATAATGACATAAAATACTGAGAGGAATCGACAAGGTGGACAGAGACAGAATGTTCGAGAGATGGGACACAGCAACAAGGGGTCACAGTTGGAAGTTGAAGACTCAGATGAATCACAGGGATGTTAGGAAGTATTTCATCAGTCACAGAGTGGTCAGGAAGTGGAATAGTTTGGGAAGTGATGTAATGGAGGCAGGTTCCATACATAGCTTTAAGAAGAGGTATGATGAAGCTCATGGAGCAGGAAGAGTGAACTAGTAGCGACTACAACCACAATTAGGTGAGTACAAACACACACACAGGGATTGAAGAAACTTTATGTATACTTACTGAGACATACCTACCTTATGGTGTAAATAACCTTCAATATTATTATTATTAATATATTATTATTATTATTATTATTATTATTATTATTATTATTATTATTATTATTATTATTATTTTATTACTTCATAATTATGATTATATAACTTTAAAAAACATCATAATTAAATGGAAGGGGAGAAAGAGCACACTGACAAAGAGAAGAAAGAGGCCAAAAAAAAAGAAAGCAAAAAAAATAAAAAATAAACATTAGAGAAGGGAAGATAACTAGGAGACAAGAAAGAAGAAGGGGAAGAAAGACGGGAAGGCAGTAAAATTAAAAGAAGAGTAAGGGATGGAAAAGAGGGTATAAGGAAAGGAGGAAGAGGAGGTGGAAGAGGAAGAAAAGGAGGAGCAGAAAAGGCAGAGAAGAAGGAAGGGAGGTAGTGACGATCAGATATGAGACGGGTCGTGCTGGCAGGATGGCAGGATGGCAGGATGGCAGGATGGCAGGATGGCAGGATGGGTCCTGCTGGTGGGAATTACACGACTCAAGTACGCTAGACTTCTTCTCAGCCTGATTACCTAGGAGCTAGTGTGACACACACACACACACACACACACAGGAAGTGGAATAGTCTGGAGAGTGATGTAGTAGAGTCAGGATCTATACTTAGCTTTAAGAAGAGGTATGATAAAGCTCATGGAGCAGGGAGAGAGTGGATTTAGTAACGACCAGTAATGAGGTGGGGCCAGGAGCTATAGCTCGACTCCCTGCAGCCACAATTAGGACAGGCTGCTGGTCCAACATCTGGTTCTTGGAGTTTAACCTCACCAAGTGCAAAGTCATGAAGATTTGGGAAAGTCAAAGAAGACCCAAGACAAAGTACAGGCTAGGGGGGCCAAAGACTGCAAACCTCACTCAAGGAAAAGGATCTTGGGGTGAGTATAATACCGAGCACATCTCCTGAGACACAACTCAACCAAATAATTGCTGCAGCATTTGGGCGTATTGCAAACCTAGGAACAGCGTTTCGACACCTTAGTAAGGAATCGTTCAAGAGTCTGTACAACGTGTACGTCAGACCCATACTGAAGTTTGCAGCACCAGTATAGAACCCACACCTGGTCAAGCACGTCAAGAAATTAGAGAAAGTCCAAAGGTTTGCAATATGACCAGTCCCACAGCTAAGAGGTATGTCCTACGAGGAAAGGTTAAGGGAAACGTACCTGATGACACTGGAGGACAGTAGGGATAAGGGGTGACATGATAACAGCATAAAAAATACTGATAGGAATTGAGAAGGAACTGACAGATAGATGAATGAGACAGACAAAGGTGAGTGAGGCGGACAGACAGGTGAGTCAAGCAGACAGACAGGTGAGTCAAGCAGACAGACAGGTGAGTCAAGCAGACAGACAGGTGAGTCAAGTAGACAGACAGGTGAGTCAGCAGCACCGAGAAACCAGAGCATAAAAATAACGAAGAAAATCAACGACAAAAATATTAGCTAAAGATGACATTTGTTATCTCTCTTCCGTCTCCTCCTCCCACTCTTTCCCTCCCCCTCCCCCTCCCCATCCCCCTCCCCCTCCCCCTCCCCCTCCACTATGTCACGCCGTCAGATATCATGAAATCATTACCTTTAATAGCGTGCTATAAACGGCTCCTCCCTTTAATTGCTCCAACCAACCAACTACGCCCTCTATACGACCCCAACCTGGCTTCCATGGTGGTACTGAGGCTTCCATGGTGGTACTGAGGCTTCCATGGTGATACTGAGGCTTCCATGGTGGTACTGAGGCTTCCATGGTGGTACTGAGGCTTCCATGGTGGTACTGAGGCTTCCATGGTGGTACTGTGGCTTCCATGGTGGTACTGTGGCTTCCATGGTGGAATAGTAGATTTTGCTGTTGTATTTTATGGTACATAGTGGAGTCCTCGGTTCCCTGTTGAGTTTCCGAGTTCTATGGTAGGACTCTCTCTCTGTCTCTCTCTCTCTCTCTCTCTCTCTCTCTCTCTCTCTCTCTCTCTCTCTCTCTCTCTCTCTCTCTCTCTCTCTCTCTCTCTCTTCGTATTTCCTCACTTCCAGGTAAACAGGCTGTACTTCCTGCTATTGTGTGTGTGTGTGTGTGTGTGTGTATGTGTGTGAGTGTGTGTGTGTGTGTGTGTGTGTGTGTGAAACTTTGTAACTAGACCTCAGTTTGTTGTCTTCACGTACAGAACCTGTCACGTTTGTTAGAACCCGTGGTTGAGTGGTCTTTGTTGTGGTGGTAGTTGTGATGATAGTGGGCTGGTGTGGTATTGTTGTGGGCTTGTAGTGGTGGTGGTGGTATTGTTGTGGGCTTGTAGTGGTGGTGGTGGTATTGTTGTGGGCTTGTAGTGGTGGTGGTGGTATTGTTGTGGGCTTGTAGTGGTGGTGGTGGTATTGGTGGTGGTGGTATTGTTGTGGGCTTGTAGTGGTGGTGGTGGTATTGTTGTGGGCTTGTAGTGGTGGTGGTGGTATTGGTGGTGGTAGTGATGGTGGTACTGTTATGTTAACTGCGTTGTGGGACTGTGACCTCTATCAACCAGCAGCAAAAGGCAAAGACCACAATTTCACTTCTCTTACCTCCAGTTTTCACTCATTACCTGTCAGGTACACCTGACAACACTACCATCGCAGGTTCCTACACACACACACACACAGCACAGTAATTCTTCAGTCATAGAGTTGTCAGGAAGTGGAATAGTCTGGAAAGTGAGGTAGTGGAGGCATGATCCATACAGTTTTAAGAAGAGATATGATAAAGCTCATGGAGCACGGAGAGAGTAACCTAGTAGAGACCAGTAAAGAGGAGGGGCCAGGAGCTATGACTTGACCCCTGCAACCACAATTAGGTGAGTGCACACACACTCAGGTTGTTTCAACAGGTCACATTCACATATTCAGAAATCTTCCCTGTGAGGATAGACTGAGGGTCCTGAATCTGCACTCTCTAGAAAGGCGTAGAATTAGGGGGATATGATTGAGGTGTATAAACGGAAAAATGGAATAAATAATGGTAATGTAAATAGCGTGCTAAAAATATCTAGCCAAGACAGGACTCGCAGCAATGGTTTTATGTTGGAAAAATTCAGATTCAGGAAGGATATAGGAAACACTGGTTTGGTAATAGAGTTGTGGATGAGTGGAACAAACTCTCGAGTACCGTCATAGAAGCTAAAACGTTGTGTAGTTTTAAAAACAGGTTGGATAAATACATAAGTAGGTGTGGGTGGTGTGAGTTGGACTTGACTAGCTTGTGCTACTAGGTCAGATGCCGTGCTCCTTCCTTAAGTGGATGTGACCTGACCTGACTAGGTGGGTCATTGGTTTCTGCCGGGAAGTGACTTGGATCTGCCTCGCATGGGCCAGTAGGTCTGCTGCAGTGTTCCTTCTTTCTTATAAGAACATAAGAATGGAGGAACACTGCAGAAGGCCTACTCGCCCATACAAGGCAGGTCCTTGTATGTAAGTGGAAGATGGGTATTAACAAAGGGGACACAAATAAGGTCTTCAGGACATCTCTCCAAGAGAAAACCCGCAACAATGGACTCAAATTAGACAAGTTTAGATTTAGAAAGGATACAGGAAAGTATTGGTCCGGAAATAGGGCAGCTGATGAGTGGAACAGTCTGCCCAGCAGGGATATTGAAGCCAAAACCCTGGGTAGTTTAACTGCGCTAATTTTCCTATGTTCAGTGTGAAAGCGCTCTAGAGGTCACTGCTCTCTCGGTTTTATAACACTTGTCATTTCCTGTCAAAACACTGCTGTTACTACTGTAGCAACAGCAGCAGCTGCTGCTGTTGCTACAGCTGCTGCTGCTGCTTCTGTTGCTACAGCTGCTGCTGTTGCTACAGCTACTGCTGTGGAGAGAAACGTGACCTGCCTAGTAAAACTTCTCTTGCAAGAGTCAGTACGTTGTTTATGGTTATTTCTTGAGAGACGTTTCGATTGATGAAGTCTCCCCACTCTCTGGTGGAAACTTATCATTAAACTGCCATAAACCGCATGTTGTGGCTTATTAACATGTCGACATATAAAAACATTGATATACAAACCTCTCCAGTGAATGCACTCTGAACACTCAACTTGTGAAGTACAGAATAAAAAATAACAAGTCACAATGCCCTGGCTGCAACAATTCACCAAAAAAAACAACACCTAAGAAAAGAACCTCACGACGTTTCGGTACCCAACTGGACCATTGTCAAATCTGGGAAGCACATTCTCGATTTCACTGAATTTTGCGTTGATCGAGGTTTCCTAAGCAACAGATTTTGAGTTAACTTATAGAGGTGATAAGATAGGGCAAGTTTACTTATAATAGATCAGAATGTTCCTTTAATAAATCCATTATTTTTACCACTCAGATTAGTTATCACTTATCTAGCTCTTTTTTTTCAAAGGGGTAAAGCGAGACCGTCAATCTACCTTGATTAATAATATCGTAGTGTTCATGACGTCTTATTTGCTTGCATTTTTTAAAGAAACTGTAATTTGTTTTAGATACTTGGCGATTTGTGAATTTTAGAAAGTGCTTTAGAGAGAGAGAGAGGAGCTGACTTATGTTATGACGGATCAGCTGATTTATGTTATGACGGATCAGCTGATTTGTGTTGTGATTGATCAGCTGATTTGTGCTATGATGATATGTGTTGTGATGGATCAGGTGATTTGTGCTATGATGATTTGTGTTGTGATGGATCAGCTTATTTCTGTATTTTAGAAAGTGCATTATAGAGAGGATAGGTAGACAAATAGATAGATAGATAGATAGATAGAGAGAGAGAGAGAGAGGTGGGGGGAAGGTACACAGGGGTTACAGAACATTAAGGAATCAATACAGTGCGAGACAGTTATGTTCACGGGTCTTATCATGTACGACTGTCAGCACGCAAGGTGCTGAAATTAGTGGCCCTGGGCACCCAGTGCCAAGGTGTTGGCACTGTGATTACCAGCACATATACCCCTTAATTCTCACCAGTAAGGTAAGAATGAGAGAAAGGAGGGAATAGGTAGCTAATGAATTTCTCCGAGAAAAGAAGACGAAGAAGAAGAGAAAACCGTAAATCATCAAAAATAAACTTTTCAAATCTTTCTTAAGGAATGCATAAATCCTTCCTATGACAAGAATTCAGTATTGGTTTAACCACGTTTAAAATCTTCTCTTCCACCTCCTCCTCCTCTTTTTTTTCCTCTTCTCACCTCCTCCACCTCTGTGTCTTCGTAAAGCTTGTAGCTTTAATACTTAAGTATTTTCACTCATAACGACATTGTTTACACTATAACAGCCTTAAACTTAGTCTAGTTATACTTCAAATATTACCATTTAATAAAGTCCGAAATTGTGACTGGAAAATTATAATTTCTCATACTTTTTTCGTAAAAAATGTATTTAAAATAGTGTTTCACTACATTAACTTTTTGTGTGTCACCTTCAATCATCAGACTGTCTGTGACTTTCTTCTAACAGACTGTTACACCAACACGCAGATTATCTGTCTGTAACAGACCACTAACAGAATATCTGTCGCCCTGTACTAACACAGACTCTTGGTTACTGTACACTAACACACAGACTGTCTGTGCTTCCACACGCTAACACAATATGTCACTAGCAGCCTGTCTATCATCTTCTCCCAACACACAGACAGTCCGTCACTTTCCTTTAACAGACTGACAGTCACCTTTCACCCAGAAAGTGTCACACGACCAGCTGCACCAACCTGCCGGGGGAGAAAGAAAGTAGAATTAATACACATCTGTCAAAACACTGCTAAAAGTATATATACACACCAGGTGTCACAGGATATATATGTCGTAACGAATAGGTAAAACTGGTCAATTAGGAAGAACTCATTTAGAATTAAGTCCTTTTTAAAATTTTCTCTTATACATTTAAAGATATATATTTTTTTTTCATTTATGTTAATATAAAAATTTATGATTTTGTACCAAAAGAACCTTAGGAAACTTACCTAACCTTATTATAACAAGCGCAATTTAATTTAGATGAATCCAACTAAATATATTTTTATATAAGTTTACAATATTTTAATAATAAACAAGCACAATGAAATATATATATTTTTCGTTAGCTTTAGAATGTTTTTTGCGAAATTAGTGCATACACAAATTTTCGCTTGCCCTATTAGGCAAGAAGAACCTTGCTATTTAAGCCAAAATCGCAAATTTTACTTATTCGGCACGACACACACACAGAGGTGTATATCTCCGCGTATATACACTCAGAGCTTACTTTATTGCCTCTTTTAGGTATTAAAACTAACTAACCAACTAACAAGTAAGCACATTTAACAAACAAACCCAAGAACTAACTAAGGAATTTTAGCCCTAAATTCTTCAGAAACTCTCTAAACTCTTCCAACATCTCCAACAATTCATCTCCAACAATACATCCGCAACAATGCATCTCCAACAATACATCTCCAACAATACATCTCCAACAATACATCTCCAACAACACATCTCCAACAACACATCTCCAACATTTACAAAAAAATGGGACCAAGTGAGCAATTTTCAGTTGTCTAAATTTTCCATTAAAAATTTCTCCCCCTCCCCCCAAAAAAAAGACATTAAAGTATATAAACTATATAAATAATTGACTATGGTCGGTTTTTATTTAGCAAAACTCACACTTTTTTCATTGTTAATAAAAAAAGTTGTTAGGTATTAATACTCCTTTTTTTTTAGAGTGGCTTTTATTAGCGTTACGACTATTGTTTATGTTAGGACTACAGTTTGTCTTATTATTATTATTATTATTATTATTATTATTATTATTATTATTATTATTATTATTATTATTATTATTATTATTATTATTATTATTATTATTATTATTATTATCATTATTATTATTATTATTATTATTATTATTATTTTTTTATTCTTTATCTTAGTAGTAGTAGTAGTTATAGTAATAGCATCAGCAGTAGTAGTAGTAGTAGTAATAGCAGTAATAGTAGTAGTAGTAGCAGAAGTAGCAGTAGTAGTAGAAGTAGTAGTAGTAGTAGTTTTACTAGTAGTATCAGTATTAGTAGTAATAGTAGTAGAAGTAATAGAAGTAATAGTAGTAGTAGTTGTTGTAGTATTAATATTACTAGTAGTAGTAGTAGTAATATGGTTATGAAGAAATAATTATTAAAATTACTTATAACTACTAAAATAGTATTTTAATATATATATATATATATATATATATATATATATATATAAACGTATAAAAGGCAAAAAAAATCTTTTTGTTAAGTTTAAAACGTTTACAATGTCACCTGAGGAGAAGGAGGAGAAGGAGAAGAAGGAAGAGGAGGATAAGGAGGAGGAGAAGGAGGAGGAGAAGGGGGAGGAGGAGGAGAAGGAGGAAGAGGAGGAAAAGGAGGGGAGGAGGAGGAGGAGAACGAGAAGGAGGAGGAAAAGGAAGGGAAGAGGAGGAGGAGAACGAGAAAGAGGAGGAGGAGGAGGAGGCGAAGGAGGAGGAGGAGGAGGAGAACGAGAAGGAGGAGGAGGAGGAGGAGGGTGACTTCAAGACGAGCCTCGAGAGAGATCATTGCCCCTTCTCCACAAAGCCACTGTGACCCCTAACGAGTCGCATCAATCCAGGGTATGTATTTACCTATGTGTAATCACCATTGTGTATGCCAGAGCAGCAGAGCCGTGACGGCAGTGTCTTCACTGATGTTTTTATCTTATAACTGAACAAGATCTCCAGTGGTCGTTCCACTCACTCCTCTTTATCTTATCATTCTTCCATCACTTTGCGAAGAAATGGTATAAAACCCAGGCACGGTGGATACAGGAACGAATTCGGTATAATGTGAGTAGAAGAAACCCACTGTGTGGGCGAAACGTTGTCTATAAAGGATCACTTGTTTACTCCATTTGTGTTTTTATCCTTCAACATCTTTGTAAAAGGATTTTTTTAATAGCATTTCTTCGACTCAATTTTGAGATGGAAGGTTTGATTTTTTTGGGGTGGAGGGGTTTTAAGTTCAAAGGTAATAAAGTAAAGAGTAAGGGGTGTGGGTAAATCCCAAGATAAGGGATTAAAAAAGACCGAGAGGTGGGATTTAGTACTCTGGGAGGGATGTAAAGAGGAAGAAGCTGGGGTACCTAGGGAAAGGGTAAAAGGGGAATGGGTAAGGGGGGGTTAAAGAACCATGGGGAGGGGTTAAGGGGAGGGAGGCAGCGACCGTGACCTTCAACTGGAGCTTGTGGTAAGGGAAGAGGTTAAAAAGGTCTGGCCCGGATGCTGTGGTTCTTACAGGTGTGGTGGGAAAGGTGAGGATTTAATGAGATGGAGGGATAGAAGGAGGGGGAGAAGGAGCAGGAAAGGGAGGGGCAGGAGGAGGCGTGTGGGTGTGTACGTGTGTGTGTGTGTACTCACCTAGTTGTACTCACCTAGTTGTGGTTGCAGGGGTCGAGTCAAAGCTCCTGGCCCCGCCTCTTCACTGGCCGCTACTGGGTCACTCTCCCTGCGCCATGAGCTTTATCATACCTCTGCTTAAAGCTATGTATAGAGCCTGCCTCCACTACATCGCTTCCTAAACTATTCCACTTCCCGACAACTCTGTGACTGAAGAAATACTTCCTAACATCTCTGTGATTCATCTGAGTCTTCAACTTCCATCTGTGTCCCCTTGTTGTTGTGTCCCATCTCTGGAACATTCTGTCTCTGTCCACTTTGTCAATTCCTCTCAGTATCTTATATGTTGTTATCATGTCTCCCCTATCTCTCCTGTCCTCCAGTGTCGTCAGGTCGATTTCCCTTAACCTCCCCTCGTAGGACATACCCCTTAGCTCCGGGACTAGTCTTGTTGCAAACCTTTGCACTTTCTCGAGCTTCTTCACATGCTTGGCTAGGTGTGGGTTCCAAACTGGTGCTGCATACTCCAATATGGGCCTAACGTACACAGTGTACAGGGTCCTGAACGATTCTTTATTAAGATGTCGGAATGCTGTTCTTAGGTTTGCTAGGCGCCCATATGCTGCAGCAGTTATTTGGTTGATGTGCGCCTCAGGAGATGTGTCTGGTGTTATACTCACCCCAAGATCTTTTTCCTTGATTGAGGTTTGCAGTCTCTGGCCCCCTAGGCTGTACTCCGTCTGCGGTCTTCTTTGCCCTTCCCCAATCTTCATGACTTTGTGTATGTGTGTGTGTGTGTGTGTGTGTGTGTGTGTGTGTGTGTGTGTGTGTGGGAAAGGTAGATAGCAGGTGGCCATATGCTCAGCATCAACAACATCCACACAGGGCACACCACAGGCGTGAGAAGGGACTCATACGAGCAAAGGAATCACATGAAAACAAAGGCAGCAAGTGAAAGGAGCAGAAGAAATGGAAAGAGAAAAGGGAGAGGACGCGAGCAACACATGAGACCCTCAGGAAGAATGCCTTTACAGAAAAGAGAAGTAAGAAACTCTTGTATAGGAAAGAATCATGAATGATGATAATAATAATAATTTTAATAATAATAATAATAATAATAATAATAATAATAATAATAATAATAATAATAATAATAATAATAATAATAATAATAATAATAATAATAATAATATAATAATAATAATAATAATAATAATAATAATAAACAATTATTTAACATTGTATATCTAATCCTGTATGCATATTTAGTATAATAATTGAAGATCTATTTGATACATTTCTTTTTATTTAAGCACTTCTTAAAAAACTTTAAAATAATGACCAGAAAAAATATCTCAAACAGTCGGGGGCTTATCTGCATTCAAAATAAATTTTATTTCCACAACCTTAAAAATTTAAGGGACCTGTTTGTATTAATGAGATTCTAAACCAATCAGTTTTAAATTCTAAAACGATTTGTAATGTTTTGTGTTTGTGACCTCACGTTAAACAAGTCTTCAACTCAACCCTTCAAGTTACCCCGAGCCTGGTTGGAAATAAGTCACTCTGACTGACCTTTTTGGGTTATTGTGGGTAAAATACACATATGTTACCATGTATGACATTGTGCACCTGTGTCGTACATAGGATGACATATGTGTACCTGTACGTGTTTCTTGCATATACATCTCTCCAGTCTCGAGGAACTTACCAAAGTGACCAACCCATCTTCCTAGCAGAATGTGCCTTAATAAAGGAAGTAAAGAATGTTAATAGTGAGAATTGTCACTATACTACAGCTTTGATTTTCCAGCAAATGCATGATTTATAATATGTACACCTGTCTTATATATATATATGCAACCACGAAACAAGTGGAATTAATGTGATTAACAAACCGCTGATGGCCGAGGATCGAACCTGTGTTATTTTAGCCAGCCTCGTGGGAAGCAAGTCAAAATTCACAACGCTCTAACCACTGGACCATACAATCCTTCAAACATCATGTCCCTAGCGGAACTAGGTATGTTTCATGATGCGAGGACACACGTGACCGTGGTAAACTCAGAGATAATTTCATAGTGGCAAAACAACCAGGCGGGGGGGGGGGAAATGAATGATACGTCTAGGCCTTTCGTGTTGCAATCAATTCACTATCTGGAGCTTGCAATGTTGTAAGATAGAGGAGGAGAGTCCGAGCAAATACGATCACAGGAAGCGCCTGCGCAGGAAGGATCGCATTTGCTTGGAACTCATCTTTTCTGCAACATTGCAAGCTCCTGATGATGTGTTGATTGCAACACGAAAGATCTAGAGCTATCATTCAACTCCCCATGATTGTATATATATATATATATATATATATATATATATATATATATATATATATATATATATATATATATTATATTTATATATATAATATTGCCTCACGGGGATGGAACATTTGTCCTCACTCCACGAGAGCCACAAGACAGCCAACTATCTTCTACCTCCTTTAATCCATCTTTCGTTCTTTTCCTCCTGCCTCATCCCAGGGGCCAAGAAAGACTTTCACTCGCTGTAATCACCAGCAGAGAGAAATATCAGCAGTCTTTCACCCCCAGCTTCCCCAGCGAGCTTCCCCTGAGAGCCACTGGTATTTTTCACTGCTTCTCTCTCTGTTTCTTCCTCGTTTTTCTATCTTTTTTTTTTTTCTACAAGGCACTTGTTACAAGCACTCTCCACCTGGGAGCCTGATGAAGACTGTGGATGCCCGGTGGGGTTTGTACTTCTGATAGATTTTCACTGTTTTTTTTTATTTCAGCAACACCGTCTGTGGTTGGACTTCCTTGGCAATAGTTCATTTAGCCAGGCTATTGCTTTCTGCAGCCAGCAGGCCTACATAGCTAACACCATGCATGATGTTGTCCAATTTCCTCTTGAAATCTCCAATTGTTCCGGCAAAATTTCAAATATTTGCTGGTAGCAGGTTGAAGAATCTTGTGCCATGGATGGAGGCAGTGTTCTCTTATTGTGTCAATGGTTCCCATCTACTTCTTCCCACAT
Organism: Cherax destructor; assembly: GCA_009830355.1. NCBI lineage: Eukaryota > Metazoa > Arthropoda > Malacostraca > Decapoda > Parastacidae > Cherax > Cherax destructor. The sequence goes on along the minus strand of WNWK01000065.1, from coordinate 376,803 downwards.
CTCTGTTCGGTATGTTGTTATAGCAGGGTCCAGATCGAGGACCTAACCCTCTAACGCTGTTCTATATATATATATATATATATATATATATATATATATATATATATATATATATATATATATATATATATAAATATATATATATATATATATATATATATATATATATATATTATTATTATTAGGCCTCTCTCTCTATCTTACAAAAAGTGTTATTCTTTCAAAATCGGTCACAGGTATATCCGGTCTTACATCTGTGACTGAATATACCCGTGACCGATTTCGAGTGTTCTTCTACTTTCGTAGCCCGGCCAGAGTCTTTGCTAATATCAAATAATCTGTGCTAACTGTAAATGTATTCCTCTCGTTTTACGAGTATCATCATTGGCTTCATTTTTCTTGTATAGTTATTATAGTCCATCTTTCATTTTCGTAACTAAATTGTAAGTTGCTTGTGACTTTTACATTTGCTTTGATGTGCACTCTAAAGGTTAAGTCCTGTGGCATTGATGTTCATCGATCTCTTTCTTGTTTCTTCCACTCTGCGACTGGATTTGGCGACTAGTCTTCATGTTATTATAATGGAATGGGTCGTGGAGAAAGTGTAAAGTTTATTGAAAAGTTCAGTCCAAGGGAACGACATTTCCTTGAACGGATTTTCTACTCATTTCTGCAACATTGCAAGCTCCTGATGGTGTGTTTGTTGCAACAAGAAAGGCTTAGAGCTATCATTCAACTCCCCCATTGGCTGTTTTGCATCTTGTATCTCTTGTTTGCGATTATTTCATATATATATATATATATATATATATATATATATATATATATATATATATATATATATATATATTGATAAGTTTCTCCATAGGTGGTTGTTGGTGATATGCATGGCATATCACCAACATGCTGATTAGGTCATATCAGGAGGCTTGCTCTGGGACCGGGTCGCAAGGGCAATGGCCCATTTGAAACAGGTACTGCAGCAGCAGGCATCTAAGGATGCATTCCTCGCTCGCCTAAAAATTAATCTCCAAAAGGACTGTCTCCAGCAGTAAGTCTGAGGAGTAACCACTCGTTACAACTTAACGACTCAGCCACTGAGTGAAACAGATTTATATTTTGTCTGAGAGCCTGACGTCAAGGATGGTGGAACAATGGTAAGAGCGAGTCCTGTGTATTACAGCCTAGTTTTACAACGTTCCTTTTATTTTGTCAACTTCCAACGTCACTTCCTGAATGTTTCCAGCATATATATATATATATATATATATATATATATATATATATATATATATATATATATATATATATATATATATATATATATATGAATCAGATTATCAACAAAGTCTTCATGTATCTATATCTGTATCTATCTATCTATATATATATCTATGTATATATATATATAGATATAGATATATATATAGATATATATATATATATATATATATATATATATATATACATAGATATATATATAGATAGAAAGATACAGATATAGATACATGAAGACTTTGTTGATAATCTGATTGCATTTTTTTCTTTATCGTCTACTAAGGTGACTCACATTTATTTTGTTATCTGCAGGGGATAATACGAAACTGTGACAGGTGTTTTTCTCTGTTATGAGGTAGACCAGCAGAGGTTCATGGACCGTGCCTGGAATTACTGACCTTTATTTTTTTACCTAGACTGGACCTTGTTTTGTTGACTACCATCCATTTTTTGTTCTGTTGTTTAGAAATTCTGAATTATCCCTTTGCTAACTTTCCATGTGGTAACCATTGACCTTGGTTTAAAGGATATCAATCCATAGTCACATCTGAAAAATCAAAATAGACCACATATGCATTTTCTTTTCCTTTCACAGCTCCATTGATTTGTGTCATGATCCAATGGAGAGAGAAGCATGATCTTCCTGCTCTAAATACAGTTTGACTTAGATTATACAGGTCAGGCTTATCATTAAGCTGCCTTCTGGTCATCCTTTCTTAAACTTTTATATTGTGTGTTGTTAATGTTACTGGTTTGTAATTGTTTGTCATCGCTCTGCTGGCTTCTGCGTGAAGACGGGCTGTGTCGCAAAGACTAGCTGTGTCGCGAAGACTAGCTGTGTCGCGAAGACTAGCTGTGTCGCGAAGACTAGCTGTGTCGCGAAGACTAGCTGTGTCGCGAAGACTAGCTGTGTCGCGAAGACTAGCTGTGTCGCGAAGACTAGCTGTGTCGCGAAGACGGGCTGTGTCGCGAAGACGGGCTGTGTCGCGAAGACGGGCTGTGTCGTGAAGACGGGCTGTGTCGCGAAGAGGGGCTGTCTCGCGAAGACGGGCTGTGTCGTGAAGACGGGCTGTGTCGCAAAGACGGGCTGTGTCGCGAAGACGGGCTGTGTCGCGAAGACGGGCTGTGTCGCGAAGACGGGCTGTGTCGCGAAGACGGGCTGTGTCGCGAAGACGGGCTGTGTCGCGAAGACGGGCTGTGTCGCGAAGAGGGGCTGTGTCGCGAAGACGGGCTGTGTCGCGAAGACTAGCTGTGTCGCGAAGAGGGGCTGTGTCGCGAAGAGGGGCTTTGTCGCGAAGAGGGGCTGTGTCGTGAAGAGGGGCTTTGTCGCGAAGACGGGCTGTGTCGCGAAGAGGGGCTGTGTCGCGAAGAGGGGCTTTGTCGCGAAGACGGGCTGTGTCGCGAAGAGGGGCTGTGTCGCGAAGAGGGGCTGTGTCGCGAAGACGGGCTGTGTCGCGAAGACGGGCTGTGTCGCGAAGAGGGGCTGTGTCGCGAAGAGGGGCTGTGTCGCGAAGACGGGCTGTGTCGCGAAGACGGGCTGTGTCGCGAAGAGGGGCTGTGTCGTGAAGAGGGGCTGTGTCGTTAAGAGTTGCTGTGTCGTTAAGAGTTGCTGTGTCGTTAAGAGTTGCTGTGACGTAAAGAGGGGCTGTGTCGTGAAGAGGGGCTGTGTCGTGAAGAGGGACTGTCTTGAAGAGGCGCTATGTCGTGAAGAGTTGCTGTCTCGTGAAGAGGGGCTGTGTCGTGAAGAGGGGCTGTCTTGAAGAGGGGCTGTGTCGTGAAGAGGGGCTGTCGTGAAGAGGGGCTGTCGTGAAGAGGGGCTGTGTCGTGAAGAGGGACTGTGTCGTGAAGAGGGGCTGTGTCGTGAAGAGGGGCTGTGTCGTGAAGAGGGGCTGTCTTGAAGAGGGCTGTGTCGTGAAGAGGGGCTGTCGTGAAGAGGGGCTGTCGTGAAGAGGGTCTGTGTCGTGAAGAGGGGCTGTGTCGTGAAGAGGGGCTGTGTCGTGAAGAGGGGCTGTGTCGTGAAGAGGGGCTGTGTCGTTAAGAGGGGCTGTGTCGTGAAGAGGGGCTGTGTCGTGAAGAGGGGCTGTCGTGAAGAGGGGCTGTCGTGAAGAGGGGCTGTCGTGAAGAGGGGCTGTGTCGTGAAGAGGGGCTGTGTCGTGAAGAGGGGCTTTGTCGTGAAGAGGGGCTGTGTCGTGAAGAGGGGCTGTGTCGTGAAGAGGGGCTGTGTCGTGAAGAGGGGCTGTCTTGAAGAGGGGCTGTGTCGTGAAGAGGGGCTGTGTCGTGAAGAGGGGCTGTGTCGTGAAGAGGGGCTGTTCCTGCCTTTTTAAGACCTCTGGAAGTTCCGCTGACTCAAAGTTCTTCGTGTTAAGTACATACTGCAAGCTTGCTAATGGTACTTTGCGTTTATTTATGAATAACACATTCCAAGAATCAGACCGAGGTGGGTAATGGAAAGAAATATAGATAAATGGTTCAGAGAACCGACAAGTTGATAAATTAGGCACATGTGCAACACTTGGGTATCTTTATTGAAGAAACGTTTCGCCACACAGTGGCTTCATCAGTACAATACTAAGAAGAATAGTGAAGACCAGGAGTTTGAGGTCGATTACATCAACTCCAGGCTTTGGGACTGATTACCTCAAACTCCTTCTGATCTTCACCATTCTTTGTAGAGGACTGATGAAGCCACTGTGTGGCGAAACATTTCCTCAGTGAAGAGACCCATGTGTTGCACATGTGTCTAATTTATCAATGGGACGAGATACCCACGTCACAAGAGAGACACAAATGCCTTATACTGAACCATAACTGAAGACTTCTCGCTCTCACAGTGGTCTTTATCCAGTCATAAATAGATAAGACTGGTATGAGGGGGCCAGATTATGCGGTACTGAGGTGAGAGAAAGATCAAGCGAGGTGCACCTCAGCGCACATCGACTCTCAGATGTTTATCTAGAGCCTCTTCCGGGGGCCACCGTCCCCGCGGCCAGGTCCCAGACCAGGCATGCTGGTTACTGGCCTGATCGATCAAGCTGTTAGTACTCGCTGCCGGTAGTCCAACGTATGCATCACAACTTGGCTGATCAAGAACTGGTTTGAGAAATCTGTCGAGTTCCTTCTTGAAGACAGCTAGCGGCTTGGTGGTAATATCCCTTATGCATGAAAGGAGGGTGTTGAAGAGCCGTGGTCCCCTAACACTGAGTTCTATCTCTCTCATTGTCCTCATCATCATATAGTAGCAGGCTGCTCCAAGATATAGATTGTCTGTGGTGTTCCGAAATGTGCTTATTGAGGTCCTTGGAAGACAGTCTTTATAAACTATATAGTATCAAGTTTATCTGTGACTTGATAAAGGCCTCTGTCTGGGCGAAATGCCGTCAATAATACAGGTTAGAGGCAGTCTAATTTTCGCAGCTGAGAACAGGCCCAGTGATTAAGGCTAAAAATAAGCCTAACGCCCATAGCTGAGACCTGGCTGAATGATCTGAGCTGCGATCAGACCGAGTGATCACGGATGAAACCAGCTCTAATATTTAAATATCAGTACTTGCCTGATGATCACAGTTGATATCAGGCGAATGATCATAGTTGCTGGGATCGTGGTAGGAGGATAATTGGAAGGCGATGGGTGGACTGGAGGGCAGACAATGGGCCGGAGGAAGGGGTAAAAAGGGCAAGGACGTGGGTTGATTAATGACTCTCTTGCCACGAACTATGAGACCGCCATCCCAGCCGCTGACCAAAAGCATCTCAGATCCCCCGGGATGACACATAAACCCGGGGATTGCTATCTAAGCTTGCATCTGGCTGTGAACATGGAACTCTTCAGATTTGTCTCAGTCTTTCCAACCTCTTGAGCTCTCTGGATTCCAGGACCGTCCCAAAGTGAGCTCTAAAACTCACAAGTTCTGAGAAGTTATTTCAGATGAGGACAAAGATACGAGCAACCAATAACAGACATCTATATCCTCTAAGCTGTGATGTCTCTTATGTCTTATTGATAGAACTTATAGTAATTAGAGAAAAATATAATGTTTAGAAACTAGCAATGCGGATACTCACTGAATTGTGACGTCCACACATTTCTGACAGCATAATCACTGATTGAATGACAGTGAATGTGTTTCTTTCTTTAGGCCACCCTATATATATATATATAACAACAGTGTGATATGGCCACTACAATGACACAGACTTACAGAACCAAGGCTCGACCCCTGCAGCGACAAAGAAATGAGTGCAAATGTACAAAGTTGAAGTATCTGCAGTATAGCAGTGCCAGCGATGCGTGGCACCAGTGCGGCACCAATAAGCGTCAGGGTACACACAAAGTCTGACCTACAAGTCTCAGGTGTCACTGCAAATCACAGATACGAGGGCAAATGATGGGTTTCCAGAGTGAGTAAGGTGCCCTTGCTGGCTTACCCAGTACACCGCAGGTCACAGGCTGACCTTACAGGCGGCCCAAAAAACTGTACATCACAAAATAAGTCTCCCACAGTTTTCAAAAAATGACCTTTGAGGCAGCCCAAAGAATTTCGGGTCGCAAAAAAAAAAAAAAAACATTTGCAGGTACCATGGAAAATTGAAGGGTCACTCAAGGAATTTAAATTAATACACACATATCTTTACCTGACTCATGAACAATTGAAAGTTACGCAGAGTACACGGAATTATAGAGTACATGGCTACACAAAGAAATTTTCAGGTCGTACAATGACATACAGGTCACACTTTAACCTAAAGGTTACAATAAGTACCTTAGGCCACAAAGGAACAGGAGGTCATGACAAGTTTCATGAGTTATCAACAGGAGTTTAGAGTTAAGAGAGTGAATCTCACGTCGTGACCTGAAAAACACAACAACTGGTGGTAAGAAGTCAGAAGCGGATACACCGAGAGAAACTCATGATTGAGGAAGAGTCAAATGATACAGGAAGACCAGACAGGTCTTTAAGACCTGCAGGTCCCCAGGAGGAGGTTGAGGAGGAGGAGGAGGAGGAGGAGGAGGTTGAGGAGGAGGAGGAGGAGGAAGAGGTAGAGAGGCATGGGTCACCTTGCATTTCAAACCATGTCACCCATCAGATCCAGCTTCTGTGTCGTAATATTATCAGGTTAGGAGAGAGAAGACCGGAGACGGAGTACAGTCACAGATGTGAAAATTTTAAAATATATAACAAAACTTGATCATAAAGTAAACCAAAAAAACATGTCTCCAGAAGTACACATAAACCACATAACATCTTCAGAATGCATGAGGTTAGTGAACTTCAGCATAGTCTGCTGGGACCCTAACAAGTAATCTTTGTGTATGACATGTGTAGAGTCTAACATAGAGTCCCCAGCACCAACATACAGCCCACACATGGTCAATAATTCAGGAAAGAAGGCCCAGAGCTTTGCAACAATACCGCTCTTGGAAGAGGGAATTGAACTATGAGGAGAAATAGAAACTAAACCTAATTTTAAAAGAGAGAAAGATTGGGGAGGAGACATAATCACGACGCCCAAAATACACAGAAAATTTGACAGGATGGATAGAGACAGATTGAAATGGGACACAGAGACAAGGAGGCACAGAAAGCTGCTTAGAAAGTCAGTGCCGGATCAGCCGGGCTGTGGTTCGTACGTTGGACTAGGTGTGGCCAACAGTAACAGCCTGGTTGATCAGGCACTGATCCACCACGAGGCCTGGTCAAGGACTGGGCCGCGGGGGCATTGACCCTCGGAACACCCTCCAGGTAGACTCCAGGAAGACCCTAGCACACACTATTCGGTAAGCACTGTCTAGATCAGTTGAGTCCCTGGGGACTCAACTGATCTAGACAGACCCCGGCAGCTCCGGGGACTCACCTGGTCTAGCCAGTACCCCGGGGACTCACCTGGTTTAGCCAGGATCCCGGGGACTCGCCTGGTTTAACCAGGACCCCGGGGGCTCACCTGGTTTAACCAGGACCCCGGGGGCTCACCTGGTCATTACCTCATCAATGCTAATATTTTGCAGAGTCGCTCTGATTTATGTTATTATACTTATTATATGTGACCTCTGACCCAGCACACACACACACACGATACGATAAAGCTCTTGGAGCAAGGAGAGTGGCTCTAGTAGCGACTAGCGAAGAGGTCGAGCCAGGAGCTAAGACTCGACCCCTGCAGCCAAAAAATAGGTGAATACAAAAAAGTGAAAACACACACACACACACACACACACACACACACACACACACACATACACACACACAATCAGTGTATTCACAAAAGAACTCATTTTCATTGTAAAAAGTCAGAAGTAAACATTGCAGAAAAGGAGAATACTGAAATAACTGAAGAGGAAGTAAAGAAATTACTTCCTGGTAAAAAAAAAAAAAATCAATAAACCAGAGAGGATATCACTAATGGTTTGAAAAGAATGGGGGGGGGGAAAGTTACAAGGAGAACACAGTTGTGATCGAGTGATGTCAGAGGCTGCCACAGAGGAAAGCTGTTCCACTGCGACTGACTCAGAAACTTACACTGATAATGAACTATTTACATAACAGTGTTCTTGTAACAATACCAATCAGCTGTTTATGAAGACAGGATTCAGTCACAGACACAAAAAAAATTACAATGTAGCTTATGTGTGTTGATGAGTTATAATATTAGTGTTTAGCAAGGTATGATTGAATTTAGACAGGTTGAAGTAACTATGAGTTATTAACATTAGACAAGTTCAATGTAACAAGACACTGTGAAGCTGTTATAGAAAGACATAGATGCGTTCATTGTAGTTATATACACTTCCACAAAAAAACACTAATTTTAAACTATTACAGTGGATGAGAGGACTTGAGAGGAAAATATAGAAGTATAAGGTAAACTATTACAGTGGATGAGAGGACTTGAGAGGAAAATATAGAAGTATAAGGCAAACTATTACAGTGGATGAGAGGACTTGAGAGGAAAATATAGAAGGAAGTGAATGTAGATTAATGACAAGTAATGGAAACTGGAGAAAGCGACACCATGAAGAACATAGAGGGTAATAAAATATTGAAAGTGTTACACAGAGGAACCCGAGGAAACAGTAGAAAAAAGACTAGTCACTGGGAGATTATATGAGCGACACTGTAACTCATATAGTACACTGTAACTCACATAGAACACTGAGTAATTTATATAGCACACTGTAACTTATATAGTACACTGTGAGTAATTTATATAGCACACTGTAACTCATATAGTACACTGTGAGTAATTTATATAGTACACTGTGAGTAACTCATATACAACACTGGAGAATTATGAAATTATTACTTAGGACAAAATTTGGTGTGGAGGGAGAGTTAGGGAGAGAGAGAGAGAGAGAAGGTCCTCAGTAAGGTCGGAATCGTAATAGATGGGGGTGAGGTTCGACAAGGTAATAAGCGGTGTATCTTGATGGAGGAGTTGATGATGGTGATGTTGGTGGTGGTAGTAGTGGTGGTGATGATAGTGGTTGTGGTGGTGGTGGTAGTGGTGGTGGTGGTGGTAGTGGTGGTGGTGGTGATGGTAGTGGTTGTGGTGGTGGTAGTGGTAGTTGTGGTAGTGGTGGTGGTGGTAGTGGTGGTAGTAGTGGTGGTGATGATAGTGGTTGTGGTGGTGGTGGTAGCGGTGGTGGTGGTGATGGTAGTGGTTGTGGTGGTGGTGGTAATGGTGGTAGTGGTAGTTGTGGTAGTGGTGGTAGTGGTGGTGGTAGTGGTGGTGATGTTAGTGGAGGTAGTGGTGGTGGTGGTGGCAGTGGTGGTGGTGGTGGTAGTAGTGGTGATGGTAGTGGTTGTGGTGGTGGTAGTGGTGGTGGTGGTAGTGGTGGTGGTGATGGTAGTGGTTGTGGTGGTAGTGGTAGTGGTGGTAGTGGTAGTTGTGGTAGTGGTGGTGGTGGTGGTAGTGGTGGTGGTAGTGGTGGTGATGTTAGTGGAGGTAGTGGTGGTGGTGGTAGTGGTGGTGGTGGTAGTAGTAGTGATACTGGTAGTGGTGGTAATAGTGGTGGTTGTTGCGAGTATGAACGTGGGTGAACGAGTTAAAGTGTAGGTGGGCAGTTGGGTGGGTGAGGAAGTGGGTTAGGTTTTCTGGTAGGTGGGCTCGGGCACCAAGTGGGCCAAGGGTGAAGGAAGAGGTTGGAGGGATGTTTTCCTATGAGGTTAAGGGGTTGAGGAAGGGTGGGAGGGGAGAGGGAAGTTGGAGAAGTGAGGGGGACGAGAGAGAGGGAGGGGACGAGAGAGAGGGAGGGGGTAAGGGGAGGGGAAAAGAGTCTGGGTAAAGGGGATCCGGAAGGCAACATTGGCATTTAAAAAAAAAGAATAAACATAAGGGAGAGAGAGAAAAAAAATAATGGATGAAAAATATGGAGTGAAAGGGGGAAAGAAGTGGAAATAAACAAAGTGAAAAAAAGAAAATCTTGAAAGAATAGTAGTTGTTGATAAGTAAGATAACAAAATGCACTGCCTCTTGTGGTGGCATCTTGAGATGCTGTGATCTGCAAGATGCTGTGATCTGCAAGATGCTGTGATCTGCCTCCACCAGTCTGGATACCAGCACAAGGTTATGTGACTGTCACCTCTACCCTAATTATCTTGTTATATTTTAATCTCTCTCTCTTTCTCTCTCTCTCTCTCTCTCTCTCTCTCTCTCTCTCTCTCTCTCTCACACACACACACACACACACACACTCTCTCTCTCTCTCTCTCTCTCTCTCTCTCTCTCTCTCTCTCTCTCTCTCTCTCCACACACACACACACACACACACACACACACACACACTCTCTCTCTCTCTCTCTCTCTTCAACGGAGCATAAAATACAGGAACTACTGAATGAAGCGGATTATTAATCTGAGAGACACAGGAGCGATAATGTCAGAGGATCTTACATAAAAGAATCACACCAAGGACACTACAACAAGTGCAAACAATATGTACAGATAAACCACACGTAGGAGACTGAAAACTATGGCGACGTTTCGGTCCAACTTGAACCATTAACAAGTCAGACCGAAACGTTGTCACAAGTTTCAGTCTCCTTAGTGCAGGTTATGTGTATTGTTCCAGCCACAGTATTGTAAGTTCTCGAAGAATATTATAGAATGAATAACTAGAACTTTCAAAACAAGAGAAGTCAAGCCAATGACATTACCCTTAAAGGCAGGCGAAAATGCAGATCTAGAAAATGTATATATAAGGTGGGTGGAAAGTTCCACAATTGAAAAGCAGGGATGTAATGTAAAGGGGCCAAAATTCTTCAACGGGAGAATTGCCAAAAGACTCATGACTATCTTCAACAGGAAACTTGACAAATGTCTCAAGTTAATTCCGGATCAGGTGGTGTCTACGTTGTATTGCATGGTGCTGGAACCAGTAGCCTGGTTGATCAAGCTATCCAGGAGGCCTGGTCTGGGACAGGACCGCGATGAACAATGGTGTAGTGGTGGTATGTTGTCCACTAACTATTTGCTGCAAAACTCCGGTTCTAGTGATAGTGCATTAGCTATATCTTGTGGGTCTTGACCTGAGACTAACGGAGCACCGTCGTCTGCAGACAACAGAAGCTGACACTTGACACTGATGGCCATGTTTTTCATATAATGTAAAAAACAGACAACGAATATGCAAGTAGATAACGTCCATTGTGTATTGTGAATTGTTCCAGTCAGAGTATTGCTACTTATATTTCTGAAGACATACTTTCAAGGTATTATTTTGCTTCTACAAAGGAATTATAGGAAGAAGGGGAAGGGGGAATTAGAGAGCTTTTCTTCAAGAACACAATACTTCTCTTATAATCTTCTCTATAAAAGAATTCTGGTGAATTACAGAGAGTTTTTTTTTTTATCCAAAACACAATAATACTTTTGTTCTCTACGAAGAAAACATATATTGAAATTGAATTTTTTCTCGATAAAAACTGAGTTAAACCCACAGCGGGAGTCCGCTCTTCACCTGTCAATAAACACTACATCTGAGTGCTGACACTGATCCCCCAGCATCACTTGTACACAGGTGTACCAAGAGGGGTAGGTGCTATGAGAAAGTTGAGTGAGACAGTGTAGTATGAAACAGGTTGAGTGAGACAGTGTAGTATGAAACAGATTGAGTGAGACAGTGTAGTATGAAACAGATTGAGTGAGACAGTGTAGTATGAAACAGGTTGAGTGAGACAGTGTAGTATGAAACAGGTTGAGTGAGACAGTGTAGTATGAAACAGATTGAGTGAGACAGTGTAGTATGAAAAAGGGTGAGCGAGACAGTGTAGTATGAAACAGGTTGAGTGAGACAGTGTAGTATGAAACAGATTGAGTGAGACAGTGTAGTATGAAACAGATTGAGTGAGACAGTGTAGTATGAAACAGGTTGAGTGAGACAGTGTAGTATGAAACAGATTGAGTGAGACAGTGTAGTATGAAACAGGTTGAGTGAAACAGTGTAGTATGAAACAGATTGAGTGAGACAGTGTAGTATGAAAAAGGGTGAGCGAGACAGTGTAGTATGAAACAGGTTGAGTGAGACAGTGTAGTATGAAACAGATTGAGTGAGACAGTGCAGTATGAAACAGGTTGAGTGAGACAGTGTAGTATGAAACAGGTTGAGTGAGACAGTGTAGTATGAAACAGATTGAGTGAGACAGTGTAGTATGAAACAGGTTGAGTGAGACAGTGTAGTATGAAACAGGTTGAGTGAGACAGTGTAGTATGAAACAGATTGAGTGAGACAGTGTAGTATGAAACAGATTAAGTGAGACAGTGTAGTATGAAACAGATTCAGTGAGACAGTGTATTATGAAACAGATTGAGTGAGACAGTGTAGTATGAAACAGGTTGAGTGAGACAGTGTAGTATGAAACAGATTGAGTGAGACAGTGTAGTATGAAACAGATTGAGTGAGACAGTGTAGTATGAAACAGATTGAGTGAGACAGTGTAGTATGAAACAGGTTGAGTGAGACAGTGTAGTATGAAAAAGGGTGAGTGAGACAGTGTAGTATGAAACAGGTTAAGTGAGACAGGTGGTATGGAAAAAGTTGAGTGGGTAAGGTGGTGGGGACAGGTTGAGTGGGTCAGGTGGTGGGGGCAGGTTGAGTGGGTCAGGTGGTGGGAACAGGTTGAGGGGGTCATGTGGTGGGGAACAGGTGGTGTGGGTCAGGTGGTGGGGAACATGTGGTGCGGGTCAGGTGGTGGGGAACAGGTGGTGTGAGTCAGATGGTGGGGACAGATTCCTTACAGATCACATAGAACAGTTTGCACTGGAAACCTAGTCAATAAAGACTTAGGAGTCTGACCTGGGAGCCGGGACTCGACCCCTTCAAACACCAACAGGCTAGTATGAGTGACCCAACAGTATTTTCTCTGCATACACTGTTGTAGTTAACGGTAATGAGAAGTGCTCTAATTTTCTTTTGAGAAACATCGCGTCCAGAACTTCAATCTGGTGAAGAAAGTTGTACATTAAACAAACTAAAATTAGTCATTTACCTCATTCATTCACCCAAAGTTATTCACTCCAACCAGTTATTAACCCCCTTCCCCAGGTACCGACCTCAGGTACCGACCCCAGGTACCGACCCCAGGTAGTTACTCTAGGTACCTGCCTCTCATGAGAGATTTACTGTTTCTGTGTACCAGTAGGTACCTACTATCACCCGTAAACTCACCATCACCAGTGACTCCATCACCAGGTACCTAGCACCACCAGTGAACCCAACACCATGTACCTAGCACTACAGGGAACCCACACAGGGAACCCACCACCACAGGGGACCCACCACCACAGGGAACCTACCACCACTGGGGATCAACCACAAGAGGGGACCCACCACCACTGGGGACCCACTACCACAGGGGACCCACCACCACAGGGGACCCACCACCACAGGGGACCCACCACCACTGGGGACCCACCACCACTGGGGACCCACCACCACAGGGAACCTACCACCACTGGGAACGCACCACTACAGGGGACCCACCATCACTGGGGACCCACCACCACAGGGAACCCACCACCACAGGGGACCCACCACCACGGGCGTCTACACGCGCAATTTGAGCGCAACTGCTCACAATCGTCGCGTAAAAACGCTGGTTCACTTCCTGCAACCTTAAAAACTCGACCCCTGGACCTCAGAGGCCCCAGGGTACCCATGGGTGCAGGTGCGGGGGTGGTGCTTGTGGTGGTGGTGGTGGTGGTGGTGGTGGTGGTGGTGGTGTTGGGGGTGGTGGTGGTGGTGATGGGGTGGTGCTAGTGGAAGAGGCGGGTGGGGGGTGGTTATGCATGTTGCAGGTGCGGGGTTGGTGCTTGTGGTGGAGGTTGTGGGGTGGTGGTAGTTGTAGGGGCATGTGGAGGGGGGTACTGGGGTAGTTCCTGTGATGGTGGTGATGGTAGTGGTAGTGGTTCTGCGTGTTACAGGTGCTAGGGGGGCTGGGGATTTCAACACACTGCTGATACACACAGCTCATTCATTCCGCCATTAATTTTTAAAGGGGTGGAGGAGTAAGCCAGTGGAAGGCCTCGGTCAGATGACCAAAAGCTCCAACGGCCGCGTCAGGAAACACTTGTCCTGTTTCTTGACGAACCTTACCTAACCTAACTCTACCTTGGAAAACAAATACATACAGACATATGTATATACATATGATTAAAACAAACACTGAAGAAACTACATGAAAAACACTTTAAATCAAGGAAGATAATAAGTATTTAAAACCTAACTATCCCTTAAATAGTACTAACTAAAATTTAAACTACCCATTAACAACATTAACCATTATCAACATTACCCATTAACAACACTAACTATTAATAACACTACCCATTACCAACACTAACCATTAATAACACAAACCAATAATAACACTACCCATTAACAACACTAACCATTAATAACACTACCCATTAACAACACTAACCATTAATAACACTAACCATTACCAACAGTATCCATTAACAATAACCATTAACAACACTACCCCAGGCACTGTATTATCATCTTCAGTGACCCCAAGTCACTGTATCATCATCTTCAGTGACTTCAAGGCACTGTATCATTACTTATAGTGACCCCAAGGAGCTGTATCATCACTTATAGTGTCTCTAAGGCACTATATCATCTACAGTGACCCCAGGCACTGTATCATCACTTACAGTTTCCCTAAGACACTGTATCATCATCTTCAGCGACCCCGGAAACCTTGACTTCCACATTTTGTCACTGGAGAGATGCACCGACTCCTGGGATCAAGAGCCCCGGCATCAAGGCACCTCAGAGGGACTGAGGGGGAGATGGCAAGTCTCCGGTGAACTGCAGTTAAAACAATAACTTTTGCCTCACCATCTGTCCGTTCATTACCCTGGGCGCAGACATGTTAGTGCCCCGGGCACTAACAGCACTCCACGTCCTTGTGTCGGAGGTCGCAGAGGTGGTGGTGGAGGGCACCGGGGGGGTAGTGGAGGGCACCGGGGGTAGTGGAGGGCACGGGGTTGGTCTGGAGGGCACAGAGTGGTGGTGGAGGGCAATGGGTGGTCCTGGAGGGCACGGAGAGGTGGTGGAGGACACGGAGTGGTGCTGGAGGTCATGTAAGTACTGGAGGTCACGGAGGTGACCTCCAACGCCTCTGTGACATCTGCCTAGTGCTGGAAGGATGCTACTGGTGTTGAAACATAAGTGCTGGCTCTGGAATGCACTTGAGAATGCTGGAAGCAACCCTAAAGGATTCTGCATGGTTACTCATGACGCAAGAATATACATGGTGACACTTGAATATACATGGTGACACTTGAATATACATGGTGACACTTGAATATACATGGTGACACTTGAATACAAGTGAAGGTGGTAGAAAATGTCAGTGCTGGAAAACACGAAGCAGCAAGACATAAATATATACTGTAAATAATGTTGAGGTGCTGAAGGAGTCTCTGAAATACTCGAGGAGGTGCTGGAACCTCATTGTCGATGCTGAAACCCACTGAGGTGGTGGGAATGCTATATGTGTTGCTGGAAAGACGATGGGTGGTGCTGGAAGAAGGCAGGTAGTGGAGGCGCTGGAAAAAAAAGTGTTGTTTGGTGGTGGTGGAACATGTGGAGGGGTTCCTTGAAGACAACAGGTGAGAGTACAAGAAGGAAACAGATGAACAACGTTCTTTTCCACTCACCTGAGTGATAGAAAGAGCAAGTTAAAATTGAAAGACGCCACAAGGTAATGAGGAAGCATTACTATGTGTAGAGAAGAGAGAGAGAGAGAGAGAGAGAGAGAGAGAGAGAGAGAGAGAGAGAGAGAGAGAGAGAGAGAGAGAGAGAGAGAGAGAGATACATGTGGTAGTTCTTGGAAAATACAGATAAAAGAATACTTTATTTTGCACATCGAGGCTGTCTGCCTAGGACTATCTTCTCCTTTCTTAATTAGGCTGGTTGAGGCAAAGATAGTAAAGCAGAAGGCTCTCTTCCCACCTTTTCCTTTCGGCCACTGCCGGCACGAAACAAGAGAAAACATACCATATCATATTGGAAATGAAAAACTGCAATGGAATATTTGGTCAGAGAGATAGAAGATAATGGGGCGTTGACCCTCGAAACCCTCTCCAGGTATACTCCAGGTGTACCACTAGTAATGTACGTGAACAACAGTATATGCGGAGCAACTTCAAAGCAAACATCAGGATTCCAGTGGCCATTGTTTGGATAAAACTTTGCCTAGTTACTAGTAGAATCCAGTATTTGCAGTGAGAATGTGCAGCCAGTTCTTGAAAGAATGAGTTGTGATGGAGCCCATAACTTCCGTAGGGAGACTGTTCCAGTGCTCCATAACTCTGAAAACATGCTCCTGCCCACAGTCATGGTACACCTTATTCCCCAAAGTTTTGTGCCGCTGTCTCGTGTACCCGAATAATATTACACTTGAAAAAGAGACTCGTCCTTGCACATATCGATTTCGTTAAATGTAAAGATGACTAAATGTAGATGCACTGAGGCTGAAGAAATATATTTCAGAAAAGGTGGGAAATACTTGCATAGTTCTTAGGTAGTTTGTTAAGTCTTTTCCACTACCAATGAGCTGGGTAAATATTGATGAATGTTTGTATGAGGTCCCATCCAAGACTCCCTTTACTGAGATAAACAGCAGGTTAAGTTGAGGACAACACATTCAAGAAGAAGGTCTGACAAAAGCATTGCTCAGTGTTAGTATTATTCCAGGAGTTAACTGCTCGAAGTTTCTTGCTAAGAAGCCAAGCATATGGCTGGCCTTGTAGCTTGCAGCAAGACATTGCTTAGTGTATTTCAGATCATTGCTTATGATTGCTCCAAGGTCTTTCTCATCGTTATCTTTGTGAGAGGGGTGTCCATATAGTTCGTTATCGTATTTTATATTCAGCGTGCTTTTAGGATTCTCGAGGAGATGGTCAGTCATGCAACAATGCACAACACTCTCCACTAATCCATCCCGTCTTTAAAAGATTGCTTGTACTGGAGTGCCGCGAGGTGTGTATCTCTCACTGTGTATATACCAAGAGTTTAATTTAAATTTTGACTTTAAGGATTGAACTATTTTTGATTGGTGGTGAATGGATGACATGCATCCTTAATGGCTCTCGTGTCTCGATAGACTTTAAACCCCATTAACCAACCAACCGAATGCCGCCTGACTGACCACAGATTCGAGGTTCTCAGAAACACTGAATTATTACAAGCGTTCGTTACGCTAAAAAAAACCTCGCGTTTTGTATTATCATATCCAAAATACATTACTCTGCACTTATTCACATCGAAGTTCACCTCACACGCCTCTGCATAGTTTGACAACTTGCCATGAATACAGCACATCTATGGAGAGAGAGAGAGAGAGAGAGAGAGAGAGAGAGAGAGAGAGAGAGAGAGAGAGAGAGAGAGAGAGAGAGAGAGAGAGAGAACGAGTCAACCAACACATTGAAGATGAGAAGTAAAGGTCTGGGAGCCAGTTCACCTGCTGGCCCCCATCCCCCTCACCACTCTTACTTCCCCTCCTCCACCTGACCCCTTTCTTGCTCTCATTCCCTCTCCCATTTCTTCTCTCCCCATCTGAGTCCCCCCTTTTGACCTTATCCCCCCTACCCTCCACCTCCTTCCCTAGCACCTCCTGTCCTCCTCCCTCCTCCATTCCTTGCCCTTACGACCCTCCACCAGACTAACCTCCACCTCAGGGGAGTAATTTAAAGAACCCAAGCCACAATTGGCAGGACGTGGAGAGGGCAAAGGTGATGAGGATCATGAGGGAGTAGCAGAGGAAGTAAGAGGGAGAGAAGGAGGGGAGAATTATAGGGTAAAGAAAGGGAAAGACTGGAGAAATAATGGGAGGAGAGGAAGAAGGAAGGGAGGGAGAAAGAGATGATAGAGGTAGAAATGAGACAAAAAAAGAACAATACAACATAGAAGAGCTGACATGGATAAGAGAAATAAAACGCAAAGAATAGAAAGTTGGCAACAATAAATACGAACAAGGAAAAGAAAAGCGAGATAAGCGAAGAGTAAAAAATAAAACTGAAAAGAGAGGGGAAGTAAAAATAGAGGACGTAAAAGAGAATATGAAAGAAAGGAATGAGAGAAACTCTAGATGATATTCAATGTATACAAGACAATATAAGGAGAGCAAGAAAAACTTCGGAGACAAAACTGTAATTCCTATGTAGATGAAGAGGAATAACACCGTGATGGATCCTTTATTTTACCAGTGAAGTGGCCAGTTGTGCACCCAATAACCATCCTGTGGATGATAGTGGCCAGTTGTGCACCCAATAACCGTCCTGTGGATGATAGTAGCCAGTTGTGCACCCAATATCCATCCTGTCGATGATAGTGGCCAGTTGTGCACCCAATATCCATCCTGTCGATGATAGTGGCTAGTTGTGCACCCAATACCAATCCTGTGGATGATAGTGGCTAGTTGTGCACCCAATATTCATCCTGTGGATGATAATGGCCAGTTGTGCACCCAATATCCATCCTGTGGATGATAGTGGCCAGTTGTGCACCCAATATCTATCATGTGGATGATAGTGGCCAGTTGTGCACCCAATATCCATCTTATGAATGATAGTGGGAAGTTGTACAACGAATATCCATCCTGTGGATGATAGTGGCCAGTTTTGCACCCAATATCCATCATGTGGATGAGAGTGGCTAGTTGTGCACCAATATCCATCCTGTGGATGATATTGGCTAGTTGTTCACCCAATATCCATCCTGTGGATGATAGTGGCTAGTTTATTGTGCAACCGATATCCATCCTATGGATAATAGTGGCTGGTTGTGCACCCAATATCCATCCTGTGGATGATGGTGGCCAGTTGTGAACCCGATATCCATCCTGTGAATGATAGTGGCTAGTTGTGCACCCAATATCCATCCTGTGGATGATAGTAGCTAGTTTATTATGCATCCAATTTCCATCATGTGGATGATAGTGGCTAGTTGTGCACCCAATATCCATCCTGTAGATGATAGTGGCCAGTTGTGCACCCAATATCCATCCTGTGGATGATAGTGGCCAGTTGTGCAACCAATATCCATCATGTGGATGATAGTGGCCAGTTGTGCACCCAATATCCATCCTGTGAATGATAGTGGCCAGTTGTACACCGAATATCTATCCTGTGGATGATAGTGGCCAGTTTTGCACCCAATATCCATCATGTGGATGATAGTGGCCAGTTGTGCACCAAATATCCATCCTGTGGATGATAGTAGCCAGTTGTACACCGAATATCCATCCTGTGGATGATAGTGGTCAGTTGTGCACCCAATATCCATCCTGTGGATGACAGTGGCCAGGTGTGCACCCAATATCCATCCTGTGAATGATAGTGGCCAGTTGTACACCGAATATCTATCCTGTGGATGATAGTGGCCAGTTTTGCACCCAATATCCATCATGTGGATGATAGTGGCCAGTTGTGCACCAAATATCCATCCTGTGGATGATAGTAGCCAGTTGTACACCGAATATCCATCCTGTGGATGATAGTGGTCAGTTGTGCACCCAATATCCATCCTGTGGATGACAGTGGCCAGGTGTGCACCCAATATCCATCCTGTGGATGATAGTGGCCAGTTGTGCGCAAAATATCCATCCTGTGGATGATAGTAGCCAGTTGTACACCGAATATCCATCCTGTGGATGATAGTGGCTAGTTGTGCACCCAATATCCATCCTGTGGATGATAGTGGCTAGTTTATTGTGCACCCGATATCCATCCTGTGGATGATAGTGGCTAGTTGTGCATCCAATATCCATCCTGTGGATGATAGTGCCTAGTTGTGCACCAATATCCATCCTGTGGATGATAGTGGCTAGTTGTGCACCCAATATCCATCCTGTGGATGATAGTGGCCAGTTGTGCACCCATTATCCATCCTGTGGATGATAGTGGCCAGTTGTGCACCCAATATCTATCATGTGGATGATAGTGGCCAGTTGTGCACCCAATATCCATCTTGTGAATGATAGTGGCCAGTTGTACAACGAATATCCATCCTGTGGATGATAGTGGCCAGTTTTGCACCCAATATCCATCATGTGGATGAGAGTGGCTAGTTGTGCACCAATATCCATCCTGTGGATGATATTGGCTAGTTGTTCACCCAATATCCATCCTGTGGATGATAGTGGCTAGTTTATTGTGCACCCGATATCCATCCTATGGATAATAGTGGCTGGTTGTGCACCCATTATCCATCCTGTGAATGATAGTGGCCAGTTGTGAACCCGATATCCATTCTGTGAATGATAGTAGCTAGTTGTGCACCCAATATCCATCCTGTGGATGATAGTGGCTAGATTATTATGCATCCATTATCCATCCTGTGGATGATAGTAGCTAGTTGTGCACCCAATATCCATCCTGTGGATGATAGTAACCAGTTGTGCACCCAATATCCATCCTGTGGATGATAGTGGCCAGTTGTGCAACCAATATCCATCATGTGGATGATAGTGGCCAGTTGTGCACCCAATATCCATCCTGTGAATGATAGTTGCTAGTTGTACACCAAATATCTATCCTGTGGATGATACTGGCCAGTTTTGCACCCAATATCCATCATGTGGATGATAGTGGCCAGTTGTGCACCCAATATCCATCATGTGAATGATAGTTTCCAGTTGTGCACCCAATATCCATCCTGTGGATGATAGTAGCCAGTTGTACACCGAATATCCATCCTGTGGATGATAGTGGTCAGTTGTGCACCCATTATCCATCCTGTGGATGATAGTGGCCAGGTGTGCACCCAATATCCATCCTGTGGATGATAGTGGCCAGTTGTGCACAAAATATCCATCCTGTTGATGATAGTGGCCAGTTGTGCACCCAATATCCATCCAGTGGATGATAGTGGCCAGTTGTGCACCCAATATCCATCCTGTGGATGATATTGGATAGTTTTGCACCCAATATCCATCCTTTGGATGATAGTGGCTTGTTTATTGTGCATCCGATATCCATCCTGTGGATGATAGTGGCTAGTTGTGCACCCAATATCCATCATGTGTATGATAGTAGCTAGTTTTGCACCCTATATCCATCCTGTGGATGATAGTGGCTAGTTGTGCACCAATATCCATCCTGTGGATGATAGTAGCTAGTTGTGCACCCAATATCCATCCTGTGGATGATAGTGGCTAGTTTATTGTGCACCCGATATCCATCCTGTGGATGATAGTGGCTAGTTGTGCACCCAATATCCATCCTGTGGATGATAGTGGCTAGTTGTGCACCCAATATCCATCCTGTGGATGATAGTGGCTAGTTGTGCACCCAATATCCATCCTGTGGATGATAGTGGCCAGTTGTGCACCCAATATCCATCCTGTGGATGATAGTGGCCAGTTGTGCACCCAATGTCCATCCTGTGGATGATGGTGGCTAGTTTACTGTGCACCTGATATCCATCCTGTGGATGATAGTGGCCAGTTGTGCACCCGATATCCATCCTGTGGAGGGTACTAGTAACTAGGACCGGTAAGAATACATTTGGTTGTATATTGACAATTTACATTTCATCTGTTACAAGAAAATACGTATATGATATTTGCTTTAAATGTCTGGTGTCTTATTTTTATTAGTAAAATACCTGGATATATCACATAGATTATTGTACTGTACATCTCTATCTTTATCAGCAAGTGTACAATGAAGCAAAGAGTGTTCAGGAAAGTGGAGAAGATAGTATGGAGGCGAAGAGTGAAGGAGAGAAAGGAAGGAGAGAAGGGAGGTAAAGAAAGAGGGAAATCTTGTTCATCAGTAGTCCAGGTCGTGTAGTAGTCGTAACTTTCCCTTGGGTGCCCCTGTCTCTTACTCCCAAGTTCAGCCCTCACCACGCCCTCACCACGCCCTCACTGCACCCTCGCTACACCCTCACCCAGCACCTCCACACCCTACCTGGAGTCTACCTGGAGGGCATTCCGGGGGTCAACTCCCCCGCGGACCGGTCCACGACCAGGCCTCCCGGTGGATCAGGGCCTGATCAATCAGGCTGTTACTGTTGGCTGCACGTAGTCCCTCGCCACACCCTCAATATACCCTCTCCCAGCACCACCACGCCCTCACCACACCCTCACCACGCCCTCACCACGCCCTCACCACGCCCTCACCATGCCCTCACCACACCCTCACCACGCCCTCACCACGCCCTCACCCAGCACAACCACACCCTCACCACACCTCACCACACCCTCACCACACCCAACTCCTCTTCAAAAAAATTCTTCAAATCCAATCCCGATAATGAAGGCGGTAGTGCCTACTTCGAAGTGTATGCCGCAACCACCAACAGCCTGACTGATCAAGCCATTAACCAGGCTCACAAGTGTGGAAGGGAAGCACAGGTGTGTGGGCGTATATGTGAGATTAGCGTGGGCGTGGGCCCACCACGCCCAGCTTCCTGTCAGAGTGGGTGGAGGTGCCACATCTCCCTCCTGGCCTGATGACTGAGGCAGGTGTGTATTACAACCTTTTAATACTGACACGATGGGGCAGTGCAGGTACACACACACACACACACACACACACACACACACACAGGATCCATACACAGCTTTATGAAGACGTATGATAAAGCTCATGGAGCAGGGAGAGTTACCCAGTAGCGACCAGTGAAGAGGCGGGGCCAAGAGCCAGAACTCGACCATGGAATACACAAATACTGAGTACAAGTCGGTGAGGATACACAACAAAGAGGGTTGCAACAGGAGGTAAGATCCAGCCCTGGATGTCAGAAACCAGAATAAAACTGGACCATAAAGGTTTAAATACTGGGACAGTTAATGTGACTCGACTCCTGTAAGGACAGGCAGGTGAGTACGACGAAGTACCTCAGCACACTCACTGGAGGAGAACCAGGGCAGACAAAATCACGACGTACACGATACTCGGAGAAGTTAACTGAGAGTAGATATAGTACGAAATAATATGAATTTAGTGCAAGCACTGGTGGCACTCATAGAGGCGGAACCAGGAGCCGAGATTGAAACCCCCAGAACCACTTCTAGGACAATACAAGTCCCACTAGACAAGCATGAAAACCCAGAGATTAATTCACTGAGCAATTAAACGGATTACACGAAGTTTATTAAGAAGAAAGAGGGAAGAGAACATTATGGAACACGCCGAGGATGAAGGGGAAGAGGAAGAGGAGGAGGAGGAATCAATAAACACGAAGAGACAAGAGAAATTTGACAACCACAGTGACTTTGAAAAGCAATTAGGTAAGGGGAACCATTGCACTTGACGTAATTAATCAGTCACCAGAGCAATAACCAAGAGAAAAGGTGTGATGTAAATGAGGAACAGTAAACGGGCAGAGGAGGGGAAGAGGGTGGGAGAGAACTGGAAGAACAAAGAAAAGAGAAGTAAAGGGTGTAAAAAAAATGTAGGTACAATTAGAGAGGAGAAAAATAAAGTGAATGAAGGAGAATAGAAAAAGAAAGGAGGTAAAAGGAGAAGGAAAGTATAGAAGACACAATGAAGGAAATCAGAAGGAACAGATAGACAAAAGAACAAAGTGGAGAAAATTAAAATGATAGTCAAAGAAGATATAATACAATGAAAGAAAGAATGTAAGAAGATGATATGATTATTTTTTGCTGTTTTCTTTTATCTTTTTTTTTTAGCTTTTCTGATTTTTTTATACCAAAACTTTTTGTATGCCGAGGGCCTAGTGGATAATAGTAGCAGGCCTAACGGGAGGCGGCGTTGTAGAGAGACTAAAAGAAGATAATCTGACGACCCTGGAAGAGACGAAGGGGAGAACACAACGATGTACAAAATACTCGTAGGTATTTATAGAGTAGATAAAGACAGACCTTTTTTATAATGGGAGGACCAGGTACAAGGGCACCTAGAAGGACTACGTACAAGGGCACCTAGAAGAACTAGGTACAAGGGCACCTAGAAGGACCAGGTACAAAAAACAGAAATAGGTTATAAACACTGACGAATCACATGGATGTTAGGAAGTACTTTTCTCGGTCTGAGAATAGCAGAGGTGGAAAGAGCTAGAAGTGGAGGCTGACTCAGAATATATTTTGAAGAGTAGATATGACAGGACTCAGAAACCAGAAACAGTAATGCCGGTTGATGAGGCTTAAGAGGCGGTCCAAGAGCCAGGACTCAACTCTCACAAACACAAACTGGTGAGTACACACACAATCACACACACAATCACACACACAATCACACACACACACACACACACAGTGGGCGCCTGTGACGAGCGGTGTACCGCAGGGGTCAGTCCTAGGACCAGTGCTATTCTTGCTATATGTGAATGACATGACGGATGGGATAGACTCAGAAGTGTCTCTTTTCGCAGATGATGTGAAATTAATGAGGAGAATCACATCGGATGAAGACCAAGCAGGACTTCAAAGTGACCTGGACAAGCTTGACATCTGGTCTAGCAACTGGCTTCTCGAATTTAACCCCACCAAATGCAAAGTCATGAAGATCGGAGAAGGGCAAAGAAGACCGCTGACAGAGTACAGGCTAGGTGGACAAAGGCTACAAACCTCAACAAAGGAGAAAGACCTTGGGGTGAGTATAACACCAAGCACGTCTCCGGAAGCACACATCAACCAGATAACCGCGGCAGCATATGGGCGACTGGCAAACTTAAGATTAGCGTTCCGTTACCTTAACAAGGAATCGTTCAAGACACTGTATACCGTATACGTCAGGCCCATACTAGAGTATGCAGCACCAGTCTGGAACCCACACCTGGTCAAGCACGTCAAGAAACTAGAGAAAGTGCAAAGGTTTGCGACAAGGTTAGTTCCACAACTCAGGGGGCTGTCTTATGAAGAAAGGCTGAGGGAAATAGGACTAACAACACTGGAGGAAAGAAGGGTCAGAGGAGACATGATAACGACATACAAAATACTGCGGGGAATTGACAAGGTAGATAGTGACAGGTTGTTTCAGAGAGGGAACACAGAAACAAGGGGACACAACTGGAAGCTGAAGACTCAGATGAGTCAAAGGGATGTCAGGAAACATTTCTTCAGCCACAGAGTAGTCAGGAAGTGGAATGGACTAGAGAATGATATAGTGGAGGCAGGAACCATACATAGTTTTAAGACAAGGTATGATAAAGCTCATGGAGCAGGGAGAGCAGAGACCCAGTAGCAGACAGCGAAGAGGCGGGGCCAGGAGCTGAGTCTCGACCCCTGCAACCACAATTAGGTGAGTACAATTAGGTGAGTACACACGGGCCCGGGTTCAATTCCCGGCGGGGCGGAAACATTTCGAAGTGTTTCCTTACATACACACATACATACAACAGGCCTAGTGTCAAATCGACATGTGCCTAGGACAAAATGGTAACTAACTAACACAGCACCAGTTTGGAACCCACACCTGGTCAAGCACGTCAAGAAATTAGAGAAAGTGCAAAGGTTTGCAACAAGACTAGTCCCAGAGCTAAGGGGATTGTCCTACGAAGAAAGGTTAAGGGAAATCGGCCTGACGACACTAGAGGACAGGAGGGTTAGGGGAGACATGATAACGACATATAAAATACTGCGAGGAATAGATACGGTGGACAGAGACAAGATGTTCCAGAGATGGGACACAGAAACAAGGGGTCACAATTGGAAGTTGAAGACTCCAATGAGTCAAAGGGATGTTAGGAAGTATTTCTTCAGTCATAGAGTTGTCAGGAAGTGGAATAGCCTAGAAAGCGACGTAATGGAGGCAGGAACCATACATAGTTTTAAGACGAGGTTTGATAAAGCTCATAGAGCAGGGAGAGAACGGACCAAGTAGCAATCAGTGAAGAGGCGGGGCCAGGAGCTATGAATCGACCCCTGGAACCACAAATAGGTGAGTACAAATAGGTGAGTACAAATAGGTGAGTACAAATAGGTGAGTACACACACACGAGGGGACACAGAAACAAGGGGTCACAATTGGAAGTTGAAAACTCAGATGAGTCAAAGGGATGTTAGGAAGTATTTCTTCAGTCATAGAGTAGTCAGGAAGTGTAATAGTCTAGCAAGTGATGTAGTGGAGGCAGGAACCATACGTAGCTTTAAGGCGAAGTATGATAAAGCTCATGGAGCAGGGAGAGAGAGGACCTAGTAGCGATCAGTGAAGAGGCGGGGGCAGGAGCTGAGTATCGACCCCTGCAACCACAATTAGGTGAGTACACACACACACACACACACATTATATGTCATTGGTGTGTGGGTGAGTCTGTGGGCGTGTGGGAAAGATAGTGGACGGGTGAACGCATGAATGAGCGTGTGAGTGGGAATATAGGCGGGTGGGCGTGGTAGTGGGCGTGGTAGTGGGCGTGGTAGTGGGCGTGGTAGTGGGCGTGGTAGTGGGCGTTGGTGTGGGCGTTGGTGTGGCAAGATAAGCTCCATGCTGTGCCTACAACGCTGAAGAGTCGATAAAATCAAGATCACTCAATGTAAATCCTTTAATCAGGAAACATGACGTAGAGAGAGAGAGAGAGAGAGAGAGAGAGAGAGAGAGAGAGAGAGAAGAGAGAGGAGAGAGAGAAGAAAATAGAAGAGGAGAGAAGAGAAGGGAAAAGTACATTGGATTACATGAGAAAGACAGATAGTAGAGGACTTTAGAATCCTCACTGAGGCTATCTGCTGAGAAGAACTATTTTCGTCTAGATAGATTAAGGACTATCATATATTAATAGACGTGTGAGTCAAGGAGAGTAAAGCAGAAGGCTCTCTCCCCACCCTACACTTCCTCCGGCCACTGCCGGCATGAAAAAAAATATTCTACACCACACTGGAAAAAGAGGCATTGAATTTACAGGAGAGATGAAAGGGAGTGGAAGACGTAAGCTCTAATTCCTCTAGATTGGTAGTGTTACTATCATAACTACTATTAGTCACTACGCACCACTACTCTGACTATCACAACCATCTTCCTCTACTACAACTATTGTTAACTTGGTTCATTGTCAGTCGATCGTCTTAATGCAGCTGCTGGACAAACGTCAGGAATCCGCTGACTCTTTTGCTGGCTGATGTTTGTGCATATTTCTGTACTGTGCTTTACGAAGTGTTATATGGTGTTATTGTGTGTTATTAGTGTTATGTCAAATGTTATTATGTTTTGTGTATGTGGCGTTAATGTGTAATTTGGCACTGTGTTATTTGACGTTATTGTAGGTTATGTGTTGTGTTTGCTAGGAGAGGGTTGACTCCAGGTAGTCAGGTCTAAGCCGGGGAGTGACATTGACCTGCCTCGCATGGGTCAGTAGGCCTGCTGCAGTGTTCCTTCTTATGTTCTTAATTTACATCCATAATGGTTACACAACAAAAGCACAAAAAAATAAAGTTAAAAGAACATTATTTGCATTCTTCTTGCAGTATGGGACACCCATAACATCCCAGTTGCAACATACTGTTAGATACGACTATGTAACTGATGTAATGACGACCTACGTTTTAATTTTTGCCTATTAAAACAATTTAAAAATACTGAAAATTACGAATCAGCTCGCTCAGAAATCTATAAAGAATATTGATATCTGAACATTATTATGAAGAACCGACATTAATCTGCAACATATTGAAAAGTCATGCCGATAACTTCTTAAATAACATAAGCAGACACACCATCGTTTCTTAAAACTAGAGCTGCGTTACAATCACCCTTTTGCAGCAGAGCTCAGTCGCTCACTGACTCATTGTTGTGGTTTAGTTACGGAGACACACTAGTGTTGCCACTATTTAAAATTCACTAAAAATTATGTTTTATGGATATAACACAGGAAAAACACATACACAAAAAATTATTAGTTGCATACTCTTCCTAACATGACGTCGGTCATAATGTCATAAATCTGAATTAGCAATTAGCTGAAAACTAATTAGAAATGAAAGAAGTGATTCGTCAACTAAAATATTTCTCACTTGTAGGAAAAAATTATTAGATTATTTCTAAGATTTCCGATGTTTTTCATTTTTTTTTAATTCCCGCTTTCGGAAAGTCTTCCTCCGGATGCTGGTGAAGGGCTTTTGATCCAAGGAATTAAAGCTACCCCTCTCCTTCCTTAGATCAAACATGATTGCCTACCCTTCCCCAAGCGCTGTATGACCCCCGCGGGTTTAGCACTTCCCCACGACGACCTTTTATCCTGAACGCTTTAATGTTGTGTTGACATTACGATATAAATTACTCGTGAATCTCATTCATTAAACCCGGCCCTTTAAACTACGATGTTTAACCCCGATATTTAAACCTCGCATATTTAACTCTTGAATATTTATACTATGTTATATAACCTCGTTATTAAACCTCAGATATTTAACTCAGTTAATTAACATTATGATAGTTAACCTCGTTATTATAAGTTAACCATATAACACCGTCCTTAACGCTAGGCCTCTTAACCTCGTTATAAAAACACAATAAGGAAAGTCTTATAATTATTGTCATTTAAACTGTGAGATTTAATTTGTAGATTTAAACTGTCATTTAAACTGTTGCTGACTGTTGTTCATGTATTTATCTGCAGGTGTTGTTTACTGAGTTATGTGGTGTTATTGTGTGTAATGTGGTGTTATTGTGTGTAATGTGGTGTTATTGTTTGGTGTTATTGTGTTATGTGGTGTTATTGTGTGTTGTGTGGTGATATTGTGTGTTGTGTGGTGATATTGTGTGTTGTGTGGTGTTATTGTGTTGTGTGGTGTTATTGTGTTGTGTGGTGTTATTGTGTTGTGTGGTGTTATTGTGTGTTGTGTGGTGTTAGTGTGTTGTGTGGTGTTATTGTGTGTTGTGTGGTGTTATTGTGTTGTGTGGTGTTACTGTGTGTTGTGTGGTGATATTGTGTTGTGTGGTGTTATTGTGTGTTGTGTGGTGTTATTGTGTTGTGTGGTGTTACTGTGTGTTGTGTGGTGATATTGTGTGTTGTGTGGTGATATTGTGTGTTGTGTGGTGTTATTGTGTGTTGTGTGGTGTTATTGTGTTGTGTGGTGTTATTGTGTGTTGTGTGGTGTTATTGTGTTGTGTGGTGTTATTGTGTGTTGTGTGGTGTTATTGTGTGTTGTGTGGTGTTACTGTGTGTTGTGTGGTGTTACTGTGTGTTGTGTGGTGTTATTGTGTGTTATGTGGTGTTATTGTGTGTTGTGTGGTGTTATTGTGTGTTGTGTGGTGTTATTGTGTGTTGTGTGGATTTATTGTGTGTTATTGGTGTTATTGTGTGTTGTGTGGTGTTGTGTGTTATGTGGTGTTATTGTGTTATTTTGTTTCATGTGATTCTGTTGTGTGTTATTTGGTGTTACTGTGTGTTATACATTATACATTAATCTATTATTGTGTTAAATTGTGCTATGTGGTGTTAGTGTGTTACGTGGTGTTAGTGTGCTGTTATGCGTTATTAATGTGCATTACGTGGTGTTACAGTGTGTTATGCCTAGGTGTCTTCCTTACGCACCCAGAGTACTAAAGGCCCATGCGTAGGATGGAGAGAGAGAGAGAGAGAGAGAGAGAGAGAGAGAGAGAGAGAGAGAGAGAGAGAGAGAGATAATGAGGAGGATGAGAGGTTAAACCGTTTTTTATTATCCCGGAAACTTAAAGGATTATATGAACTTTGGAATCAAATTTGCCTCCTCCCATCACCTGATTACCCATCAGCCCTTCCCCTAGGTCACCTTCTCCTATGTTCTCCCTTCCCCTAGGTCCCCTTCTCCTATGTTCTCCCTTCCCCTAGGTCCTCCCTTGCCTTAGGTCCCCATTGCCCTAAGTCCCCCTTCTCCTAGGTCCCCCTTTCCCTAGGTCCTCCCCTCCCCCTACGTTTACCTTAAGATACCCCACTCCTAGGTTACTTCCCCCCCTTCCCTCCTCAGG
Organism: Cherax destructor; assembly: GCA_009830355.1. Taxonomy (NCBI): domain Eukaryota; kingdom Metazoa; phylum Arthropoda; class Malacostraca; order Decapoda; family Parastacidae; genus Cherax; species Cherax destructor. Next base: position 347,166 of record WNWK01000065.1, on the reverse strand, counting down.
TTTAGGTTCGGGAGTTACAGGTGGTTTAGGTTCAAGAGTCACTGTTTGCTCTCTACAAATTCAATGTTTTCTAAATTGTTCTCCAAACAAGCAATGCTCTCTCCATGTTCTCCAGAGAAGCAGTGCTCTCCCCATGTTCTCCAGAGAAGCAACACTCTCTCCATGTTCTCCAGAGAAGCAATTTACTCAGCCTTGAATAGAGTCAGCATAACAAGCAACAATCTTCCAGTCTTGAGAGTAGACATCCCCTCACATTACAGTCTTGTGCTTGCTATCCAGCCTGTCACTATCTAGCCTATCATTATCCAGCCTAGTTCTATCCAGCCCGTCATTATCCAGCCTATCATTCATCTTGCAGTTGTGATAGTTGCTCCATTGTGCTATTGAAGAACGAGATGAACGGCAATGATTTTTAGGTTCCTTGCATTCTTACTCCCAGGTTTTTTTTTCACTCAGAGCCCACTGTCAATTACATTATTTCGTTCCAGCCAAGTAGAAAGTAGACACTACTGTCTCCATCAGGTAGATAGCAGATGCAACTACCCCAGCAGACGCTATCACACCCAGCAAGTAGATAACAGTAGCAACCATCCCATCAAGTAGATAGCAGGCACTACTATTCCCAGCAGGTAAATAGCAGACGCTACTAACCCCCGCTGGTAGAAGCAACTACCTCAGCAGATAGATAGCAGACGATTCTATACCCAGCAAGTAGATAACACACGGTACTATACCCAGCAAGTAGATAACACACGGTACTATACCCAGCAAGTAGATAACAGACAGAACTATACCCAGAAAGTAGATAGCAGATGTAACTATCCCTAGCAGGTAGATAGCAGACGCTACTATCCCAGCAGGCAGATAGATGCTACTATCCCAGCGGGTAGATAGCAGACGCTATTATCCCAGCACGAATATAGCAGACGCTACTATCCCAGCACGTAGATAGCAGACGCTACTATCCCAACACGTAGATAGCAGACGCTACTATCCCAGCACGTAGATAGCAGACGCTACTATCCAAGCAGGTAGATAGCAGACGCTACTATCCCAGCAGGTAGCAGGTAAGGTTGAATCAATACCCGAGCCACGAGGGAGGGAGGATCCAGGACGCTTGCTCCGGACTCAGAATAAACAAAACCTTCCCTTGGAATGACCCCCTTCCCTCCCCCTAATCCCCCTTTAACACATGGTAAGGGGAGGGGAAGGGGGGAGAACTGATAGTCAGCAGAGCCGTGGTTGGGGTGGTTGTTCGTAACTACTAATGTACCACCACGAGAACAAGAGATTTCTCACACTGTGAGACGACACAATCAATATCCAGGAGGACGGAAGAGGTGTGTGTGTGTGTGAGAGAGAGAGAGAGAGAGAGAGAGAGAGAGAAATCCCTCTCTCTCACTCTCTTTTGTTACTCAGGGTTTTACAAGGTCAGGTTTTGGGTTTCTAACTTTATTTACAAGCTAAGAGCTGTTACCTACATCAGCTCATTTGAAAGCCTTTTTATTGTTACGAGATATACAAATAAGGAACAGGATGAAGGTGGAGCCAGCTCTCTCTTTCTCTTTATTGCTCTCTCTCTCTCTCTCTCTCTCTCTCTCTCTCTCTCTCTCTCTCTCTCTCTCTCTCTCTCTCTCGCTCTCCAATACAATAAAACATTTCTACTAAACATTCCCAGCATCTGCCCTTTTCCCAAAGTCAGCTCAGGCAGATGTTTCCCCACCCTCGATGTTTTGCCCTGCCGACGTTTCTTGCTTGAAACTTTTAATGATTGCTGGGCGCACACCGTGTAATTTGTGGCCCCGAGATGTATGAAGCGAAATAATTCTGTCCCAGCTGTTGCTTGGTGCACTGGGTGTGTGCACTGAGTGTGTGTGAACTGTGAGTGGCCTCAGTGTGTGCACTGAGAGTGTGCTCATTGAGTGTGCACTGGGTGTGTGTGCACTGGGTGTGTGTGCACTGGGTGTGTGTGCACTGAGAGTGTGTGCATTGTGTGAGTAGACTGCCAGTGAGATTACTTATGAAAGATTATGCGATGATGGTGGTGATGGTGGTTGTTGGTGGTGGTGATGATGGTGATGGTGGTTGGTGGTGGTGATGGTGAAGGTAGTAATAGTGGAATTGAAAGTGGTGGAGGTAGTGGTGGAAGTGGTAGGGATGATGGTTGTGGAGGTAGTGGTAGCTGTAGTACTGGAGACTTGTGAGGGTTCTTGCTAGGGGAACCTGTGAGTGGCCTTGCTGGAGGACCTGTGAGTGGCCTTGCTGGGGGACCTGTGAGTGGCCTTGCTGGGGGACCTCTGAGTGTCCTTGCTGGGGGAACCTGAGTGTCCTTGCTGGGGGATCTGTAAGTGTTCTTGCTGGGGGACCTGTGAGTGTCCTTGCTGGGGGACCTGTGAGTGGATTTGCTGGGGGAACCTGTGAGTGGCATTGCTGGGGGACCTGTGAGTGGCCTTGCTGGGGAAACTGTGAGTGTCCTTGCTGGGGTACATGTGAGTGTTCTTGCTGGGGAACCTGTGAGTGTTCCAGCTAGGGATCTAGTCTACAATTTTTAAGTGGTAGTGGTTGGCTGAGGCCACTTTACGTAAGTGGTTTCGGCCTCTCTTTTGACTAATTATATAGTTTGCTTCCCCATCCCATCTCTCTCTCTTTCTTTCTCTCTATCTTTCTCTCTATCTCCCCTCTCTGTTTTGCAGGCTTTGAACCTGATCTATGCCGAAGTGCCAGATCAACCAGGCTGTGATGGGTATGTGGGATACAACGCCACCGATAGCAACAGTCTGCTTGAGCAGGCAGCCAGCCCTGGCCCTCTCGATACCGATCACAGGTATATCACAGACCATCAAGTATTTTCCACATATATGAAATACTTTCAGATATCTCTCACTTTTCCGGTGAGGTTCCATTAGTTGAGATGTTTTAGTGGGTGGGTAGAGTACAGGAGGATGTGAGAGGGAATAAGTGGAGAGTACATGGGAAAGGCAGATAGCAGAGGTCTTGAGAGTCCACATGCAGTTTACAAGCTGAGAAGAACTCTGCTTGAGTCTGGGTTAATTAAGGACTACCGTGTATCTTACATGTGCAAGAAAATGATTTTGAAAAAGGACAAGTTGAAGAATGGGTCACTTGTGTAATATCTGGGAATGTTTATTGAGAAGCCGGTGGCTCCTTCACTCCACTGTTATTCTCTGTATTAGACTGATGAAGCCACTGACTGGCGAAACGTTTCCTCGATAAAGATTCACAAATGTTGCACAAGTGTCTGGTTCATCAGTACGTGTATAAGACAAGGATAGGAAAGCAGAAGATGGAGGAAGAGGAAAAAACAGAGAGAAAGAGAAGGACGAAGAAAGGAAAAAAGGAAGCAAAATGGAAACACAGAAGAAAGAGGACTAAAAAGGGAGGCATGGAAAGAAGGAACAGGGCAAAAAAATGGTGGTAGAGAATAGGAGGAGAAGAACAAGCAACTGACTTAGAGAAAAGAAGAAAGATACAGAACCCAGAAAGAAATAGAATGAAACAGTGAGCAGAAAAGCGCAATTTGAATTTTTCACTGAGCACATAAATTCTTTTTTTTAAAGAGCCGCTGGCAGTGTAGTTACAGTTTAGAGTGATATTACTCTCGCCTCTGTAGTTTAGCTTTGTTTGTGCCCCAGTAAGCAAGCCATGATAGGCAGGCAGGCGAACAATATTTAATCATTTACCCAACTTCCACCTTGAAAGCCCACGTAAAACATGCACTTGCCTTCAGAGAAGAAGTGTCTCGTAATTCAGCAAAATATGAAGACTTTGTTGTGGTAGAGGGAGTTGAGGAGAGAGTGTATGCTGTGTGTGTAGTTGATTATAATGAAACAATAAGAAGCTTTCTTCCCACCACAGCATTTATTCGATGCTTAATCCATAAAACTTATTTTCTTACGAAACTATCAAGGAAAGATTTGAAAAAATCTATAGATTTTTATGATAAGAGATCTAAGCTTCGAAATCGAAACTGACCTTTGAAAATAAACCTGATCTTTCAAAGAACTTGTAAAAAAAACTCGTGTTAAATACAGATCTGAAGTTTTAATGGTTTAGAGTAAAAGTGGACTTGAGAAGTGGGTATAATTAGTGTTTGTTCACCTGGAGGTGAGAGGAGTGTAGAGAGAGGCTCTGAGAACCTTCAAGTGAATATTTAATCAACTTGAGCCAAATGAGAAAAATACTTTTATTGAGAGTTAATGCAATGGTGGAAGACGCAGTTGTTAAGTGTAACAATAGATTAGGAGAATCATAACATTGATGCTATACAATACTGGCAGGTTGATAGCACATAACATTGATGCTATACAATACTGGCAGGTTGATGGCACATAACATTGATGTTGTACAATACTGGCAGGTTGATGGCACATAACATTGATGCTGTACAATACTGGCAGGTTGATGGCACATAACATTGATGCTGTACAATACTGGCAGGTTGATGGCACATAACATTGATGCTGTACAATACTGGCAGGTTGATGACACATAACATTGATGCTGTACAATACTGGCAGGTTGATGAATGAGACACCTGTGTCACACCAGCTCGTTTTAACAGTTCAGTTGAAAAAGTCAATTGATGGAGACGCGTCGTCATAAAAAAAATACTCAGGTGTTAGTGCCAAATAATAATAATAATAATAATAATAATAATAATAATAATAATAATAATAATAATAATAATAATAATAATAATAATAATAATAATAATAATAATAATAATAATAATAATAATAATAATAATAGTAATAATAATAATAATAGAGAAATTAATTGCTATTAGAAAGAGGTCTGGAAATAGGCATTACGTGATTCAACAAGCTATTAAAAATAATCCTCTATTTGGGAACCATTTTAGAACATTTATAGGCCTTTTTGCAACACCTATCCCGGGTAGGCCAGTGGATGCTTAATCACTGGACAAATCATCATATGCCTATCACCTGCCAAGAAACGGAGCGGTGTCAGAAGACACCGTCAGGAGACACCGTCAGGAGGCACCCTCAGGAGGCACCGTCAGGAGATACCGTCAGGAGACAGCATCTTGTTTCCTGACGAACAAAACACCACCAACGATAAGTCAGCATCTTCCTTAACATAAAGTAAAAGTATTTTATTACAGGGAAGTATTCTCAAAGCGGAGAACGAACCAAGCCAAAAATTCGGAGATTCTGACGTGGCCAAAAAAAAAAAAAAAAAAAAAAACTGGAGCTGGTGAGTGTATTATCCGATTGCTTGTGTAATGGCTTCTGTCAGTCCTGCCAATACTCAGTGCCGATACTATCAGGCCACTTCTGCTTATCCCATTCTTTGCTATTTGTCTTCCTTCTATGAGGCAGAAACAAAGTTTCAGAATTTAAAATGATTCCAGAGGTGATTTTATCTCTCTCTCTCTCTCTCTCTCTCTCTCTCTCTCTCTCTTCTCTCTCTCTCTCTCTCTCTCTCTCTCTCTCTCTCTCCTCTCTCTCTTCTCCCCTCTCTCTCTCTCTCTCTCTCTCTTCTCTCTTTCTCTCTCTCTCGCTCTCTCTCATACATTTATTCCAATGATTATTCTTAAGACCTCTTATATTATTCTTACATTTATTCTCATAATTCCTTTAATTCTTATAGTTCTTCCTGGTTATTCTATAAATTGTTTATCTGGCAGCTTAGATAATCAATTTCCAGCTTTGAATCCAAGTGTACAGGAATTTTCATCTTTTTCGATTTAGAGGGAAAAAGGACGTCTTGACGGTGGTGAGGCTCTCTTGATCCAAGGACCTGGAGCTGCCCTCCCCTCTCATGAATGGAATATCTCAAGCATCTTTCAGCTTAATGCATTTCTTCTTGAAGGAGCTAAGATGTGAAGCTGTGTCTCTCTTAGAGCTCACTCGCCTGACTCTCTACCCATAAAGAAGTAAGAGTTTTGGGAGGTATGAGTGCTAGCCAATACTCTCAGGAGAGCTGAGACTCTTGTGCCTAGGAATGAGGCTGTTCTCCCGGCGCATTTGTATCCAAATTGATTTTGAATTTTGAGTAAGGGCCTCGCTGGAAGCTGTGGGGGCAATATTGAGTTTGGGACCGCTTGAAGGAAGGTCACTCAATATATTGTGTGTTTGTCCCTGTCTGTCTGTATGTCTGTCCGTTTGTCTGTCTGTCTCTCTAATTGAAGACACTCCAAGTCTCTTCAGAGAGGTTTCAATAGCATTCCAAGGGAGATACCACTCACTATGTATCCACTGAAGGAGTATTGGATACTACACTCAATACTACATTGTACACATGTAAACCAGAGATGGAAGATCTCTTGAGCACCTGTAGTGTTCATTTTAGAGAATGTATACGGTTGAACAGGTAAGCAGAACCAGGTGACTACAAAACTTGTCACAACGAACACGAGACCAAAGCCGTTTGGAAAGTGTGGACTGGAAGCCTGTTAAAAGTTGCGCACTCTGGTATCATTGTTGGTGTTTTTGGTAGACACAAACTATCCACGGGGGTAGGCTGGAAGACAGCAACTATCCAGGGAGGTAGGCTGGAAGGCAGCAACTATCCGGTGAGGTAGGTTGGTAGACAGCAATCAACAAGGAGGTAGGCTGGAAAACAGCAACTATCCAGGGAGGTAGGCTGGGAGACAGCAACTATCCAGGGAGGTAGGCTGGAAGACAGCAACTATCCGGTGAGGTAGGCTGGAAGGCAGCAACTATCCAGGGAGGTAGGCTGGAAGGCAGCAACTATCCAGGGAGGTAGGTTGGTAGGCAGCAACTATCCAGGGAGGTAGGCTGGAAGTCAGCAACTATCCGGTGAGGTAGGCTGGAAGACAGCAACTATCCAGGGAGGTAGGTTGGTAGGCAGCAACTATCCATGGAGGTAGGCTGGAAGTCAGCAACTATCCGGTGAGGTAGGCTGGAAGACAGCAACTATCCAGGGAGGTAGGCTGGAAGGCAGCAACTATCCAGGGAGGTAGGCTGGAAGGCAGCAACTATCCAGGGAGGTAGGTTGGTAGGCAGCAACTATCCAGGGAGGTAGGTTGGTAGGCAGCAACTATCCAGGGAGGTAGGCTGGAAGTCAGCAACTATCCGGTGAGGTAGGCTGGAAGACAGCAACTATCCAGGGAGGTAGGCTGGAAGGCAGCAACTATCCAGGGAGGTAGGCTGGAAGGCAGCAACTATCCAGGGAGGTAGGCTGGAAGGCAGCAACTATCCAGGGAGGTAGGTTGGTAGGCAGCAACTATCCAGGGAGGTAGGCTGGAAGGCAACAACTATCCATGGAGGTAGGCTGGAAGTCAGCAATTATCCAGGGAAGTAGGCTGGAAGGCAGCAACTTTCCAGGGAGGTAGGTTTTTAGGCAGCAACTATCCAGGGAGGTAGGCTGGAAGGCAACAACTATCCAGGGAGGTAGGCTGGAAGGCAGCAACTATCCAGGGAGGTAGGCTGGAAGGCAGCAACTATCCAGGGAGGTAGGTTGGTAGGCAGCAACTATCCAGGGAGGTAGGCTGGAAGGCAGCAACTATCCAGGGAGGTAGGCTGGAAGGCAGCAACTATCCAGGGAGGTAGGTTGGTAGACAGCAACTATCCAGGGAGGTACTCTGGCAGGATTGTTAATCTCTTTATTCTCATAAACATGTAAGATGATACAGATGATACAGGTGATACACATTCCTATGTATGATTTCTTATTTAAATGGCCAGGTTTAAGATCGGGCCGAGGGGGCGATGACCCCCGGAACCATTAGCAGATATTACATTTATTAAAGATATTACATATATTAACAGATACTAATAATATTAGCAGATGTTACATGTATTAACAGATATATTACATATATTAACAGATATTATACATAACATATAATAGATATTACATATATTAACAGATATCATAAGTGATAATAGTAGAATTACCGACAAAATGTTTGGTAAATGGACACAGTTTTAACTAATGTGACATTTTATTGTGGCAACATTTCGCTCCGGGAGAGAGAAACGTCGCCACAATACAATATCACATTAGTTGCATCTGTGTCCTTTGCCTAACCACAGATGTTACACATATTAACAGGAGAACATTAGGTCGTAACAGTTGGATTTGCTTCATGTCAGGACCAAGGTTCGAGTCACCGTTCATTCTTCTGTTTTATTCATATTAACAGATATTAACAGGCGTTACAAATATTAACATATGTTACAAATATTAACAGATATTGCCAGATGTTACAAATATTAACATATATTAACATATGTTACAAATATTAACAGATATTAACATATGTTACAAATATTAACAGATATTACCATATGTTACAAATATTAACAGATATTGACAGATGTTACAAATATTAACAGATAATAACATATGTTACAAATATTAACAGATATTAACAGATGTTACTAATATTAACAGATGTTAACAGATGTTACAGATATTAATACATATTACAGATATTAAGAGATATTATAAAGTATGACAGATATTTGCAGATATTAAAAGTTATTAGTGATATTAATATATATTAAAATATATTACAGATATTAACTGGTATTAAAAAATATTACAGATAGTAACAGATATAAAAAAAAATACAGATATTAACAGATATTAATAGAAATTACGGATATTAACATATATAAACTGATATTACAGATATTAACAGATATTAACTGATATTACAGATATTAACTGATATTAAAAGACATTACAGATATTAACAGATATTAATTCAGAGCCGAGATGAGGACAAACATTTTAACATCTGATTTAACATTTTTATATCAACTTAGCCTTTGTTAACAGTTTGATTGACACTTGAGTTAAATTCATTAACAATTCTAAAACAATTCCCGGCACTAATACGTATTGCCTCGAGTGCATTATACTAATTCGGATCACTTAATAACGTTAGCTCCCGTATTTTTTTTTTTACGTGTGCTAGAATATTTTCCAGGGTAATTTATGTTTTTTAATCTGTGTGAGTTCTGCTGTGTTATTGAAATTTTGTATCAACACTGGGTACCATGATGGATAACTGTGGTACCATGATGGATAACTGTGGTACCATGATGGATAACTGTGGTACCATGATGGATAACTGTGGTACCATGATGGATAACTGTGGTACCATGATGGATAACTGTGGTATCATGATGGATAACTGTGGTACCATGATGGATAACTGTGGTACCATGATGGATAACTGTGCTACCATGATGGATAACTGTGCTACCATTATGGATAACTATGCTACCATGATGGATAACTTCAGTACTATGATGAATAATTACACTACCATGATGGATAATTGCTCTACCATCATGTTAATTATACTATGATAGATCATTTAATTATCATCTCAGATAATTGTGCTATCATAGATCATTTCACTAACATGATAAATAATGGTACTACCATGATAGATAATGGTACTACCATGATAATGATACTACCACGATAGATAATTGCACTAACGTGATAGATTATGGCACTGCAGTGATGTATAATTGTACTGTTATGTTAAATTATTCTACTTTCATAATAGAAAAATAAGTTCGGCTTCGAATGACGTACCTGTGGCAAGTTGCAAGTGGCTTTCTGCAATAGACCTGGAACTAGGCGTGACGCCAAGCTCCCTTGTCCACCGTCTGGTCAACCAGGATGCAATACAGAGCCATCACAGCCTGGTTGATCAGTTGCTGTTGGTAATGGTCGAGCATCCTCTACACTTGTTTCGGCAGTATTTCTGGTCTCTGCTGGTAGCAGGTTGATATCTGTTGGTAGCAGGTTGATATCTGTTGGTAGCAGGTTGATATCTGTTGGTAGCAGGTTTATATTTGTTGGTAGCAGGTTGATATCTGTTGGTAACAGGTTGATATCTGTTGGTAGCAGGTTGATATCTGTTGGTAGCAGGTTGATATCTGTTGGTAGCAAGTTGATATCTGTTGGTAACAGGTTGATATCTGCTGGTAGCAGTTTCAAAAGTCTTCGACCACGGATGTTGATACAGTGTTCTCTTATTGTACCCTTGGAATCCCAACATTTCACTGGATTTATTTATCACTTTCTTCCATATAACTCACTCCAATAAGTTACAATAATGTGTAGATTGGAAACCTAACCCTCAAGTATCTTTTATTTAGATATTATGAAGTATCTTTCATTTATATATCATCTTCAGTATTCTTGAGAGTATAAAGTATTCTTAGTGCTTCGAGGTGTTCCCAGTAGAATGGATGGTATAATGAGTGTATGTGGGGAGTAAACGATCTCTGTTCAGAGTCTAGTTCTGATGCCTTTCCTGTGTTCACAGGAGCTGTCAACACAGTAATGCATTTCCTGTGTTCACAGGAGCTGTCAACAAACAGTAATATAGCAAACGAGAGAACAATTGATTTAAATGTTCTTTCAGTAACGTGACTTGTTAGGAATGTTCTTGCTATCGGTTCTGTCTTTCTCTTGGTCTTTGCTTCATCTAACATATTGTCTTCTTTAAACAGTAAATCATCTGACATTATTTTCCTAATTGTTTTTAGATGACTTTCCCAGTCTATGAGGTGGTCGTCTAGTCTTTTGTATCCTCTGCCGATTTTGAATTCTTTACTGTTTACATATCAAAGCAATTAGAATCTGTCACCAATGACTTTTATGTTACTGGTCTTTTTCCTACTTGAAGCTTTTGTTGATATCTGCTTGCTTTTGTGTCTTCTATCCAGGCATCTTTCCATGTTTAATTTGGCATCGTCCGAAAGAAGGATGATACGAAGCTGTGGTCAGTGTTTACAGCTGTGTCAGCTGTGAGCATCAGAAACTGGAAGGGCACCACGACTACGCCTTACAGAACTTAATTTTTAATTTTTCTAAGGCTAGATGTTGCTTTACTACCTCTAGTTAGTGGTAATTATTTTAACTTGGGAGTCTAAATATTATGACAACGTTTCAGTTGGACTTCGTCTGATTCCGACTGAAACTCTGCCCTAAGTTTGTCAGCTGCGTGTGGGTTGTCTGTGCATTCTTCCACCCACGGACTGACCCCTTTTCATCCTTTTAGCAGTAATTATTTTCTATGATAACCACATCCCCACGAAAGATAAGTATATTACCATGATAGATAATTACCCTCTCCTGATAGATAATGACATTGCTATGCTAGGTAATTACATTACCATGTTAGATAATTACATTACCATGCAAGATAATTGCTCTGACAGCCTTCACTGAGTCGACAAATTACATCAGTATCAAAGGTCTTTATCATTTAGTGCTGCATGGATATTAAGGTGCCGTAAAGTTCATTCCAGCGTCACTTAACACGGTAATGTCGCCTTAGAGTCTCCGCCCCTTTATTACGAATGGAGGTAAAGCATACTATTGACCATTTTATTTTACTCTTTATTAATACTTATTTTCCGCTTTGAGGAAGTTGTGTAGGTGTACACAGGAGTGCGTACATTTATTGTTTGGGCGTACACACACACACACACACACAGCTGTTTGGTATGTATGTACATTTACCGATGACTGTACACACACCTTCTATTCCATGTACACACACACACACGCCTTCCACTGAATGTACACACGCCTTCCACTGAATGTACACACACCTTCCACTGAATGTACATACACCTCCCACTGAATGTACACACACCTCTCCCCGGCAGAGTATGTACAAAATTACAAACATTTCAACAATATTTATCTATTATTATTATTATTATTATTATTATTATTATTATTATTATTATTATTATTATTATTATTATTATTATTATTATTATTATTATAGTTGTTGCTGTTATTATATTTCCAAAAATCATCACTAATTATACTAAACCTCCGCTCGATATAGAATATTTCCGCTTATTACCCGCTTTAGATAATTCTTCAGCGCGATATTACACGGGTGCCTTTGGCAGCAATTTTACAAATGATTATCATCTGGTGGAAAATGTATCTACAATATAAGCATTTACAAACGTCAATGCTGATGACATCATTTACTTCATTACTTGGTCGTAAATGTGGATCACATCATTAAGTACATCATCAGGTCGTTAATGATGCCTAAACAGGTGCAAGCCTTGTCTCGCCCCTATCATTAATACCACTAGCAGCTCCTTAATACCACTACTAGGTTATTAATACCACTAGCAACACATTAATACAAAATACTAGGTTATTAATACACTACCAGGATATTAATAGCACTAGCAGCTCCTTAATACCTCTAACAAGTTAATACCACTAGCAACTTCTCAATACCACTACAAGGTTATTAATACCACTAGCAACTCCTTAATACCACTACCACGATATTAATACCATCAACAACTCATTAATACCATTACCAGGTTATGAATGTTACTAGCAACTTATTATTACCAATACCAGGTTAGTAATATCACTAGTAACTCATTAATACCACAACTCATAAATACAATTACCAGTTTATTAATACCACTATCATCTCATTAATACTGCTACCAGTTTGTATACACTCAAAAATTCAATCATTCCCAACATTATCCTCATTATCATTAGATATTAAAGAAATGCCTTTTCTGAGTCTGTATACACAGACACGTACACGCATATGATCCCAAAAGCATAACTCTGCTGCTGTAACTACAAACACTTAAGACGGGATACCACCAGCATAGCTCTGCTCCTATAACTACAAATAGGTAATCACACCTGCCCATCGCTGCTAATTAATTACGCACGTCTCTCCCTGAACACCTCAAGACATCTAAATTGCCAGAGGGAAGCGTGAAATCTATTTCTGACATGTTTGTTTCCTGTCTTCAAGGCCGAGACGCCAGCCCATCTCGAATGTAAACATTGATTAATTCTCTCTCGTCCCCAGCCACTCATCGTTTCCGCTGGTACGTTGATGCCTCTTGTTTGCTTGACTGTTGAGGCTGAAACAGCCTGGTTGATCAAGCAGTCAATAGGGAAGTCTTGCCTCAGGCTCGGCTGTCCGATTAGATCTCTCGAAAGCGGTCAGAGGTACGATATTGCGTTCGTAATTTGAATCTCTGTTTGAAACATTGGGTTCTAAAGTTGTTTGAAACATTGAGTTCTAAAGTTGTTTGAAACATTTGGACCAAAAGTGTTTTGCTTCAGACACTTGACTTGAAGGTTCTCTGCTTCAAACATCGGGTTCAAAAGCTATCTGAACCATTGTTTTTTTTCCCCAAGTTCTCTTCTTTTATCATAATTCCCGCTCAGTCACTGCGTATATCTGGTATAATCAACAGACATTTTCCCCCATATATCTGTTTCGTTATCCCCTTATAAAAAGGAACTATACACGCCCTCCAATAGTCCATAGGTACCTTCTTATCTTTCCTGAATATATTGAACAAATGCACCAGCCACTCCAAAGCTACATTCCCACCTACCTTTAACATTCAACTCTTATTCCATTTATTATTATTATTATTTAAATCTTTAATTTGCCTACTTGTAAACACTGTGACGTCATTATAGACACCCCCGTGAGTCATATGCCAAAAAGTGACGTCATCATCGTCACACACTTGAAATAAAGGTAAACAGAGTGACGTCGTTAGCGACCCGCTGGCGTCATATGTAAACAAAGTGGGGTGATCGACGCACTAGCGTCATGTGACGCAACTAATCGTTACCAATTCACCACGACCTTTAACCACCTTAAAGCCTCGTTAACATGCTAATGTATCGTTAACGACTCTAATGTCTCGCTAACTATTCTAATGCTTTGCTAACTCAGCCATTTCATTGCTGCTTCCCCCCGTCTTTAGTTCCCTCCTCAGTCCTCTTACTTTTTCTTCCTCCTGTCTCCCATCCTTCACTCTGGCCCTATTTACATTTCTATGTAAACAAAAGTAATATAAATATTTTAATTTGATTCAAGACATCCTCCTCTTCTGCTTCTCCTTCCCTTTTATTTTATTTCTCACTTCCCCTTTTTCCTTTCCCCATCTCTTGTTGCTCCGCTTCAGCTTCTTTCTCATGACAGATGAAATTGCTTAATGGAATACACTAGCAACAAGCAATTAAGGTGTACTATGCTTAAGTACCTGCTGGAAATGGGAATGGAGAAAGAAATGAAGGAAATGAATAATAGGAAACGGAACTACGGACGAGAGATTATGATAGCATGAATAATTTTCTGAGAAAAGTGTAATACAAAAGTGAAGTGGAAGGTAAAACTGTGCAAGAGAAAATGTAGATAATAGAGTAAAAGTGCCAAGAGGCAAAGAGACTATGCCAAGGATGAAGAAGAGAAGAACAGCAGAGAGCTCAAGAGTCAATCAGGAATAGAGGTCAAGGGGAGGTGAAACAGGATTTGGAAGAAGAATAAAACAAATTAAACCACAGAAGCAAGCAGGAGAAACGAATATGCAGGAATAAGTAGGGAGGCGATGAGTGACAAGGAAAGTATTAGTATGGATGAAGAGTCACGTGAAGATTTAAGAAACAAAGAGTGAATAAAAGAATTGAAATACTGCATCAGGATGGGAGAATGTAATTACTGGAGTCCTGCGTGGAGGATTGTTTCACAAAGTTTGTTCCTGGTGCACTCTTAGCTCTGTTCAACATGAGTAAACTCTTTCGTAATTCTTCTTTGTCAATGATGCCAAAATAATGAGAAGCATTCAATAAGAGGATAACAGAAGGCTGCAGCAAGATCAGGATACACTACAGAAATCGTCAACAAACTGATGAAATCAAGATGGCATCTGAGGGAAGAATACAAGGTGTGCAGAAGGTGAGGTAAGCAGTACGGGTCAAATACCTAACAATAACTATCACTTCAGAGTGCTTCCCAGAAGAACATAAACACTGCAGAACCATCAACAAAGCCACAGAGGAAAAAGAACGCAAATACATTCGCTTGTTACACCTTTATCGAAGGCGTTTCTGTCCCAGGACATTGATCACTTGAAATACCAGGACAGAAATGCATTTGTGTCCTCTTCCCTCAACGTTGTCGAATTTACTGCTTTTATACCAGCAAAGTATAACCTTGTAAAGATAAAAGAGGTATGCAGAAATTTAGAGTAAGACGTCCTCGAAACATTCCTTATCTCATAAGGAAGACTCATAGTTGAGTATGCAGCACCAGACCACACCTAGTAAAACACAAAGGGAAACTCGCCAGAGTTCAAAAGAACGGACCCACACAGGTGCTCGAATTGATGGGAATAAACTATAAAGACCTACTTTCAATGCCTCCGGTAAATAGGTCACCTCTGTATTCGACGGGAGAAGCCTATTGCGCGGTCGAAACGTTTCGGCAATAAAGATAAGTGTGTGTTGAAGATTTAGACACATGTGCAACATCTGGGTATCTTGGTAGACGTTTCGCCATCCAGTGGCTTTATCAATACAATTCAAGAACACAGTGTGAAGACTAAAGAACTATATACAAAAGACGAGGTTATTAGTCCCTCAACCTTGAAGCTGGCGATAAGTACCGTAGTCTTGAAGAATCCCCAGGTATTGCTCAGGTGTCTTATTCATCAACTTGTCGGTATTATATACTAATTACTTAATAATACTAGATAAAAAAATTAATATAATTCAAGATAAATATTAAATATTAACTAATTTTAAGATAGACTGAATATGATCGAGGATAACTTCCGTAGCCAAACACCAGACATTCACATCCCTATCTTTCCTTAAGACGTTATTTTTAACTCTCTTATTATCTTACCCATTCAAGAATCTCCTCTTTCTTCACTTCCTTCCCTTCTCCATCCACCGTTTCCATTCAGTAATATTCCATCCTCCCTCCCCCCCCCCATCTCTTATCCTCCGTCTGTTTCTTAATTCATAAATTTTCTCTTCATTGTCCATCATCCTGCTTTCTCTTACTTATCCTCTTTCCCCATCCCTCCTCTCGCCCATCCGTTCTCGGTCCAGATAATTGAATAAATCTGGGTAGAGAAATGAGATTAAGATAGTCCCTTAACAAGAGCACAGCAGTGGGACCACACATCTACACTCTTCCAAGACTCGGGTATTAGGCTCAAATTCTCAATTTCACCTCATCTCATTAATGGCGTGTGTATACACACACACACACACACACACACACACACACACACGAGCTATGACTCGACCCCTGCAACCACAACTAGTGAGTACACACACACAACATACACACACATACACACACAACACACACACACAAAATATATATATATATATATATGTGTGTGTGTGTGTGTGTGTGTGTGTGTGTGTGTGTGTGTGTGTGTGTTGTGTGTGTGTGTGTGTGTGTGTGAGTGTGTGTGTGCATGGTTGACCAGCAGTCATCTTGAAAGTCGGAAGTTTTAACTAAGGTTGTGTTCTGAAGTAGAATTGTCTAAATCAGTCAGCGGTATGTCATAGGTGATGCGTCTGAGTATTTATGTATAGTGATATATAAAGCTGTCTTGAAACACATGGGTAAGAAAATACAGTTTCTTAAGATCTCTGTCTTTTCCTTGGCAGGTAGGTTGGTGTCGTCCACCGCCCTATCAAACACTTGCTCCACCCACTGTAAGTTATGACTCAAATTTTTCATGCCCGCGTATCCGCCTACCCGGACCAGGCCGCCCATCCACCCACCCACCCACTAGGCACCCGAGAGGAGGCATCTCTCAAAAGTTTGGATAATTTCCAAAGTTTGGATAAAATAGTATTGCGGGTATAGACCCGAGGATATCTTTATGTGGGGTTGTTTATTGTGTGTGTGTGTGTGTGTGTGTGTGTGTGTGTGTGTGTGTGTGTCATTCAGTAACAGAGGTTACAATAAGATGGCGCTCCAGCGTCATCCCACAACTTTCAGACATATTTACTCTCATGTATGTGTATCTATTCCCAAAGATGCACCGCGATTAAAGGGGGAGGGATTTGAACCTGCGATGTGGCGGGTTGGAATAAAAAAGTGAGCAAACACAATTAGGGAGAAAATACACTCGTCAAAGATCATGTTTACTTTGGTAAAGTTCAAGAAAGATGAACTAAGAAAGGCCAAGGATATTAAAGTTTCTTAAACAACCTGTACAAGGAAGAAGCTTGAAAGCCTTAATTCATATATATATATATATATATATATATATATATATATATATATATATATATATATATATATATATATATATATATATATATTATATGAATTAAGGCTTTCATATTAAGTTTGAATATTATGGTTTAGATTAAAGCTGCCAGATTAAGACCTCAAGATTCAGGTTTGCAGTTTAAAGCTTATAGAATACGGCTTCCAGATTAAAGTTTACTTGCTTATTTATTCATTAATTTACAACTAATTTATAAAATTCTGCATTTTCTGTCCTAAGTTTGGAGGTAACTTTGATTGAACGAAGACACAGCAATTATTCTGTTTATATACGTGGCTTCGAAAAGTTATTAAATTTCTCGAGAGAAGTTTACAGTTAAGGGGAATATTACAAGAGGATGAAATATGACAGCTGTT
This sequence comes from Cherax destructor, assembly GCA_009830355.1. NCBI lineage: Eukaryota > Metazoa > Arthropoda > Malacostraca > Decapoda > Parastacidae > Cherax > Cherax destructor. The sequence continues at coordinate 329,693 of WNWK01000065.1, read as the reverse complement.
ACCCTATAGCAATTCCCCAACAGAGCACCATCAACAACACACAATTAACAGAGGCAGCATCAACACCAACATCAATGCCACTCTTCAACCAACAATACACCACCAACAACAACAACAGCACCACCACCAACATTGCCAAAGCAGCACGAATCGTGTTCAATAACACTGCAGCAGTGAGGGAAGTCAAGTGTCTAATGACAACAACCAAACATAAATGAGAGAGAGAGAGAGAGAGAGAGAGAGAGAGAAAGGGACGCTGTACCGTAGCCTTCTCCTGTACTTCAGTTGTCTAGATAGAATTATAGGTAACCAGACGATAACAAGTCACAAGGCAGTTTCATTACTTACAATAAGGTCTGTTATCTAACAAAAACATCTCACTCAACGGAGAGTTGGTACCATGCTAGCCTTGCAAGATTCACCAAACTCAGAGTATTTCTATCCACCTGGGAATGTAAGCATAGGCCACCACTCTCGCCACAGATGTAGATTTTTATATGTGACTTTCTCATATTAACCCATAAAACTTGTTTCATTTTGGGCCACATAATAGAAGCCCCACCAGCTACAAATTTACTCTGGTCTCTATGAGAGATTTAAAGTCTGTCGAGTACATGAGGGTCATTCAAGCATATTCTCAACTAATATACAGAAAGACACTTAATGTTAACCTTCATTATAGATAACCTTTTGCTCGGGTTAGAGCTTAATAAAGCTTTACCCAGAGCTTTAGGAAGCTCTACCCAGAACCAAACGTCTGTATTAAAAAGTGTTTCACTCAGACACATTGAAAATTTGTGTTGGTCAAGGGACAGTACTCATCCACTCCTCTTTTTCATTCTTATGTCCAACAGTGAGAGAGACAATAACCACAACACTCTATCATCCTTTGCAGACGATACTAAATTTTAAGAGTGGCATCCACTGGAAACAACAAATCTCAAAGCTGATATTAACCAGGTCTTCAGTCATTAGTTAGGTCTGGACCTCCAGCCTGGTCAATGGGTCTGGGACTCCAGCCTGGTCAATGGGTCTGGGACTCCAGCCTGGTCAATGGGTCTGGGACTCCAGCCTACTCAGTTGACTTAGGAAAACCGGTTAGTCATTTATGTGCTCGTTCACGAGTCTTAGTTGGGACTGAGACAGCAACTGGGTGTCAGGTAGTGCGCTTGCTAAGTGTGAAGACGAGATTGTCTTCTCCACCACACGACCGACGCTCTTCTCTTCCTTACATTCCATACCTGTGTTTGTGATAACCTGAGTCAGGTTGTCCTGTAGCACAGCAGCGCCTGCCTCTAGCTTCTGACACGCCAGTGTACAAACTAGTGTTAGACACATACATCTAGCGTGTGGCACACCAGTGTACAAACTAGTATTAGACACGTACATCTGGCGTGTGGCACACCAGTGTACAAACTAGTGTTAGACACGTACATCTAGCCTCTGACACACCAGTGTACAAACTAGTGTTAGACACATACATCTGGCGTGTGGCACACCAGTGTACAAACTAGTGTTAGACACATACATCTAGCGTGTGGCACACCAGTGTACAAACTAGTATTAGACACGTACATCTGGCGTGTGGCACACCTGTGTACAAACTAGTGTTAGACACGTACATCTAGCCTCTGACACACCAGTGTACAAACTAGTGTTAGACACGTACATCTAGCGTGTGGCACACCAGTGTACAAACTAGTGTTAGACACATACATCTAGCCTCTGACACACCTGTGCACAAACTAGTGTTAGACACGTACATCTAGCCTCTGACACTCCTGTGCACAAACTAGTGTTAGACACGTACATCTAGCCTCTGACACACCTGTGCACAAACTAGTGTTAGACACGTACATCTAGCCTCTGACACACCTGTGCACAAACTAGTGTTAGACACGTACATCTATCCTCTGACACACCTGTGCACAAACTAGTGTTAGACACGTACATCTAGCCTCCACACCAGTTCACAAACTAGTGTTAGACACATACATCTAGCGTGTGGCACACCAGTGTACAAACTAGTGTTAGACACGTACATCTAGCCTCTGACACACCTGTGTACAAACTAGTGTTAGACACATACATCTAGCCAGTGTTTGTATCACACTGCTCTGTCAGTCTCTTGTGACTAAGATTATCGCCCAGGTCTTTTTTTTTATAAAAGTAATCACGTTAATCTTTGAACTG
>WNWK01000065.1:232500-320000 GCA_009830355.1 Cherax destructor | reverse complement strand
CACAATGAGCGTGACGGAGCACTTGGCGAGTTGCTTCATGAGAGACTGGTTGAGAGATGGCAAATATTGTCTCGCAGACCTACTGGAGATCTATGATATGTTAACAGAAACGAGGCGGGAGAGAGAGGGATGGGTGGATTGCAAGAAAGGCAAATGATTTTGTATCTCACAAGAAACTGGAACTTAATTTTGAGATGCAGGAATAACAAGGAAGGCGCTGCCGTGGATCAGAGTACCTTAGGGAAGGAGATAAGGAATGATTATCCAGGAAGAGAAGTCAAACTGACATGCTGGAAGAGATAGTCAGACGTGTCCGTTTGCTGATGATATAAGAGTAATGAAATAAGAAATTTAAGGAGCAATAAGAAGGTTAAGAAGGAGTAATAAGAAGGTTAAGAAGGAGTAATAAGAAGGTTAAGGAGTAATAAGAAGGTTGAGAAGGAGCAATAAGAAGGTTGAGAAGGAGCAATAAGACCGGAAACTGAATATAGACTGGTGGGACAGAGACTGCAAACCTCACTCAAGGAGAGAGAGACGCAGGGGTAAACATAGTGCCGAGAATATCACCGAAGGTAAACATCAGACAAATAACTTTATGGCACGTCATACAACATACTTTATATCACTCCATACAACATACTTTATGGCACTTCATACAACATATGTTAGACCCATGCTCTAATATACATCACCATCATGGAGTCCTCATTTGATGAAGTATGTTAAGAAACTGGAGAAAGTGTAGAGGGTTGCATCATAGCGTCAGAGGTAAGGAGAATGAGCCATCAAGAAAGGTTAAACAAACTGAACCTGGTAAAATTAGATGATAGAAGATCCAGGGATGACATACTAAATGCTCAAAGGACCTGATAGGGTGAACGAGGATAAACTGTTGGAGAGACTGTGAACAAGTACACAAGGGCACAAATGGAAGTTAAAGACATGGATGAGTCACAGGGATGTCAGGAAGCGTTTATTCAGCTTCAGGGTAGTCAGGAAGTAGACGAAGAACTAGTGGAGTCAGGCTCCACACCCAGTTTTAAGAATAGGTATGACAGGGCACATGACGATAAGAAGTAAATCCAGAAAGTGGCGAGATGGAAAGCCAGGAGCTGGGACTCAACCAATATAGCTACAAATAGGTGAGTACACACAAACACATACACACACACACACACACTCATGCACACGCACTCACACCCAAAGCGCATGTGCGCACGCACATCCATTCGAAGCAATATATATACGGCCATAAATGCACCTGTTTGGGAGCATAAAAAGTTAATAACGAAGCCTTGATGGAGGACTCGGTCGTGTGATATTCCACCAGCCGACTCCGCTCACACCTTCATAGCCTGAGCGGGTCCCGATCCCTACATCTGGCCCTGACTTGTGCTACGCAGCACTCTAATGCGTTGTTTTCCTCTCCCAAAGCCGAGGAACGGACTCGGACGCCTCCCAAACTCTACACCTGGCCGTGACTTGCACTCCGCCACACTCCAGTGCGTTATTTTTTACTTTCGAAGTCAAGCAACGGACCCAAACGCCGCACCTAAGTCCCGGATGAAAATGTAAACATCAGCCGTGTCCCTGGCACTATGAGTGCCTCCACCAGGCACTCACACTTGATACACTCATACTGGAGGCACTCACACATGATACACTCAAACTGGAGGCACTTACACGATAAACTAGAGACCAGAGATATATGTTTTTGTGAGAACCACAGCAGGAGTATTAAGACAGCTGAATGTCTGGCTCTGATTGAGACGAGAGAGAGAGAGAGAGAGAGAGAGAGAGACAGAGAGAGAGATTAATACCAGTGTGTGTCATTCGGCTCTTATTGTCTCTGCGGTGGTTCTTACAAAGCCTTGAAGTACCACCAGTCCTGTGTGTGTGTGTGTGTACTCACCTATTTGTGGTTGCAGGGGTCGATTCACAGCCCCTGGCCCCGCCCCTTCGCTGGTCCCTACTAGCGACTAGTGCGTGTGCGTTGAAATTCTTGGTATAGAGGAGAGGTGTAAAGTACGTCTCCATCAACACTGGGATCCCAGAACCCAGGTTGGACAAGGCATCATCTACCCTCCCCTCTTCACGTAACCCCACCCGCCCACCTCACTCGCGTCCCCACCACCCAATTCCCATGTAATAGTAACTCCAGCCCTCCTGGTAGGAATCCTTTGAAGCTCCTATAGCTGGTGAACCTATAATAGAATGCTTGACGACATTCTCATCGCAGTGCTGAAGTCTCCCAACACAGGCTGTCACATTTCAGTACTGTAAATGCAACCCATCCTGCGTGATGCAATATGACAGGGATACATTGCTAGCTTTTGTTCCCACTGTGTAGCTGTCATATAGGATCGTTCAGCAGCACACTGCTTAAGTATTCAATTTTGATAAATAAAAAAAATGCCGACAGAGGACATTTATGATAGAAATTTATTTCATATTTTTATTTTTATGCTATGTTAAGGAAACTTAATTTACACTGGGGTTAAAGTAAACTAGATGTGTATGTATACTGAGATATACACACCTTGGTGTATTAACACTACTTACTGCTTTAGGCGCACAAATCTCGAGAGAGGCTGGCTGCTTTGTGGTATAAAGCCTATCATGTGCACGAGGGTCGGTGAGGCTGTATCAAACCTCTATACAACAAAATTTTCTTTAATTTTTATGAGAGAAATCAAAGTAAATTCTCAATTCTCAATGTAAAAGAAACATATATTTGGAAGTGTATACATGCATCACTTTCTGTTGGCTGTTCCCAACTCCAGCCTTGGCACACGCCTCGACCCACAGACCATCCGCATTGGTGTTGCCCTTCGACTTGCCGCCCCTATTCTCGCCGAACACAGGTGTGTTTGCAGCAGACCGATTCGGGTACCATGGTCTTGTGTGTCGTAAATCCGAGGGAAAGATTGCAAGACACGAAGAGGTTAATAACATTATCAAGAGGAGCCTCACAACAGCCGGATGTCCAGCAGTAAGGGAGCCACCCCAACTATGCAGATCTGAATGCAGCCAAAAGCGTCCAGATGGTATCACCCTTCAAGCCTGGACAGACGGCAAGCAGGTGGTGTGGGACTACACATGTGCATCTACCTTGGCTGATACCTATCTCCAATACACCAGGGAGGAAGGAGGGGCAGCTGCCACCTTCAGGGAGTCCCAAAAGTCGAGAAAATATGGAGAACTTGCCCATCATTATATGTTTGTTCCCATAGGCTCGGAGACCCTTGGCTCATGGGGAAAGACTGCATCTAAGTTCCTCACGGAGCTGGGCAAAAGACTCAACAGGGTAACTAGGGATCCCATGGCATCTATTTTTCTGTTCCAGCGACTCAGCGCTGCTGTTCAGAGGGGTAATGCATGCTGTATTTTGGGCACGCGCCCCAGCTCTGAGGAGCTGAATGAGATTTTCGCATTATAATCAGTGACAAACATGTAACAATATGTACTAGACATGTTTCTCTCACACCTCGTGTACTGTATATGCCATCTTTATATTTCCTTGCACTTCTATGTAAACTTCTATGTAAAATTGCGAAGAAATAAAATTTGTATTTGTATTATGTAATAAAATGTACCTATATATATATATATATATATATATATATATATATATATATATATATATATATATATATATATATATATATATATATATATATATAGAGCATAAAGAGACATACATACGGGTAGACATGTACCATATCTTCTACCATGACTATAAAATTATAAACTTGGCGTAACGTTGCCAGAAGCTGTCTGCTGTACAAACATATAGCTCGGTTGGTAGCGCACTCAGCTCACACATTGAGTGTCCGTGGTTAGATCCCCGGTCCGTGGTTCGAGCCCTAGCAATAAGTAGGTACCTTGTTGTTCGCCGTCTTGTGTGGGTTGTATCCTGGGGACAAAATTAACCTAAGTTGCAGGAAATGTTCTGCATAACCAGGGGCTTACTGTATACTATGTCACTGATGTCAGCTGTTATTGTTATTATTATTATTATTATTATTATTATTATTATTATTATTATTATTATTATTATTATTATTATTATTATTATTATTATAAGATGGGTACAGATGTAGACTGCCTTCACCTGACTAACAAAAATCACAACACGTCCTTCTCTTAACTTTCGTAAAAATCCCCAGATTTATGAATGAACCTCACCTGGTGTGGGTAGCCAACACTTCTTACTATATTTACCCACACGCACGCGCACGCACGCACGCAAACACGCACTCTTACCAGTCTTTCTTCTATAAATGTTACCCACGAAAGGAACTCACTGTTTTAGTAACAAAATCTGATTTCCAGTATAGGTTGAAGTATAGTTTTGTGCTGGACTCGTGAGCTATACTGAACTCTGCGTTATGGTCACCAAACACAACTGTGAAAAATATATAAGGAAAAGTATTAAGAGAAATATAATGAAAAATGTAATAAGAAATGCAATGAAAAGTACTATATATATATATATATATATATATATATATATATATATATATATATATATATATATATATATATATATATATATATATATATATATATATATATATATATATATACATGAAAAATACAATGGATATAATGAAACATGTAATGAAAATAGAAAGAAAAATTTAAAGCTTGATGAACACTCTCAGAATAGATATTTTTCCTTGTCACATTTCTCAGTAGACGTGATTTTGTATTGTCGCCTCAATAGATATTAACAATCGATAGATCCCTTATCTGACACTTAATAGATTTATATCGGACACGTCAATAGATTTATTTGGTCTCCTTAATAGTCGTACTAACAAACGCATCCATATATACACACACACACACACACACGACAGGATGTTCCAGAGAGGGAACACAGAAACAAGGGGACACAACTGGAAGCTGAAGACTCAGATGAGTCAAAGGGATGTTAGGAAGCATTTCTTCAGCCACAGAGTAGTCAGGAAGTGGAATAGTCTAGAGAAAGATATAGTGGAGGCAGGAACCATACATAGTTTTAAGACAAGGTATGATAAAGCTCATGGAGCAGGGAGAGCAGAGACCCAGTAGCGGACAGCGAAGAGGCGAGGCCAGGAGCTGAGTCTCGACCCCTGCAACCACAATTAGGTGAGTACAATTAGGTGAGTACACACACACACACACACACACACACATACACACACACACACACACACACACACACACACACACACACACACACACACACACACACACAATATATATATATATATATATATATATATATATATATATATATATATATATATATATATATAATACGTATATATACACAAGTGCACAAATATACACACATGTACGCTCAAGCGAGCCTCTCCATGGATGTTAACCTTCCTAAAGCTGGTAAATTAATATTAACATAATTTAAAATTACAGTGATTGCTACAATATTTTAATGACACAGACTCTTAAACTATCACTAAATACTAAAGAACCCTAACTTAGCCCTACAGTACCCTAACATAGCACTCCAGCACTCTAACTTAGCACTACAGTACCCTAACTTAATACTACAGCACCCTAACTTAGCACTACAGCACCCTAGCTTAGCACTACAGCAGCCTAACTTAGCACCTAGAGTACCAACTAAGCACTACAGTACCCAAATTTAGCACTACAGTACCCTAAATTATCACTACAGTACCCTAAATTAGCACTACAGTGCCCTAACTCAGCACTACATTACGCTAACTTAGCACTACAATACCCTAACTTAGCACTACAGTACCCTAAATTAGCACTACAGTGCCCTAACTTAGCACTACATTACGCTAACTTAGCACTACAATACCCTAACTTAGCACTACAGTACCCTAACTTAGCACTACAGTACCCTAACGTAGCACTACAGTACCCTAACTTAGCACTACAGTACCCTAAATTAGCACTACAGTACCCTAAGTTAGCACTACAGTACCCTAACTTAGCACTACATTACGCTAACTTAGCACTACAATACCCTAACTTAGCACTACAGTACCCTAACTTAGCACTACAGTACCCTATCGTAGCACTACAGTACCCTAAATTAGCACTACAGTACCCTAACTTAGCACTACAGTACCCTAACTTAGCACTACATTACGCTAACTTATCACTACAATACCCTAACGTAGCACTACAGTACCCTAACTTAGCACTACAGCACCCCTAACTTAGCACTACAGCACCCCTAACTTAAGACAATAGGATACACCAACTTATCATGGCTTCCTTGCTAAGAAAATCACATTACAACTTTCCTGGGTAACTGCTGAGTAGACATAACAACTTTGTAACTTGATCGTTTTCCTTCAAAGTCAAAGAAAATCTCTTGTTCTAACAAGGAGGAGGAACAGAAGGAGGAAATGGAAGAACATGGCGAGGAGGAACATGAGGAGGAGGAAGAAGAATATGAGGAGGAGGAACAGGAAGAGAAAGAGGAGGAACCGCCGCCCCTAGTGAGAGGAAAGAAGGAAGGGAATGAAGAACTGGAAGATAAGGGAAAGATGAAACTATAACACCGAGTCTGTATGTCTGGAGTTACTCCTGACCTCGACACTACACACTGCCACTTACACTAGTTCCTTGCCTTGTGGACACTACCGTGCTTGTGCGTAAAACTGCGTATGTGATGTGCTGCTTTCACCTCTTCCTCCTCCAGTTGATGCCACTTCCTGGACACTCTGAGGCTGTCAATCAGTCCTCTCATTAACTGCAGTCAGTCCTGCCTTGTACCAGATTATCACTTTTTAAACAGTCTGCCACTGTTTGTCTATTTAAGTCTTCTGAGTGTGTGTCACTGTGCATCTGATTGTATTCTGTGTTATCATCGTGCCTCTGAGTGTCTTCTGTGTTATCATGTCTTCCTTCGTCCTGTCATCATCTAAGTTTCTCAGATTTAGTGGTTTCAGCTGCTTGTACTGGGACGACAAAACAAGAGTATGTTACGACACTGCTGATAAAGTCTCTGTTTAACACGACGTGTGTTGCTGAGGACACGTCGTCTCTCGGAAGAAACGACATATAGAATAAAAGTCTTTCGCGTTAAGCTTCATTGTAGCCTGTCCTCATGAGCCAGCTCTCTCAGCTCCTTGTGAGTCAGCTCTCTCAGCTCCTTGTGAGTCAACTCTCTCAGCTACTTGTGAGTCAACTCTCTCAGTTCCTCGTGAGTCACCTCTCTCAGTTACTCGTGAGTCAGCTCTCTGTTCCTCGTGGGTCAGCTCCCTCAGTTCCTCGTGGGTCAGCTCTCTCAGTTCCTCGTGGGTCAGCTCTCTCAGTTCCTCGTGGGTCAGTTCTCTCAGCTCCGGGCCTAACCTTTTCCAAGTTTTATTGTTTTCATGCATGTTTGTTCAGGTGTGGGGGCTACAGGTTGATGAATGAGACACTTTTGCAACAATTAGGTATCTTTATTGCCGAAACGTTTCGCCTGGGTAGTAGGCTTCTTCAGTTGAATACAGAGGTATCCAAGTGCTGCCCATGTCTTATTCATCCACTTGTCTTATTGTATACCATTAATATAATGTGGGCTCCAAGCTTGTGCTCCACACTCTAACAGGTCTGACATAGGTAGTACGTGCTGTCGACACTATGTTGTTGATATGGTAATGGCGATATGCTCGGTGGTATGCTTACTCCAAGGTCTCCACCTTGTTTCAAATTTGAATAATCTCCGTTCTACAGTCTACACACTCTTCAATTTTCTCTGGTTTTCAAAGATCTTAATCTTGTGCTCTCAGGGATTGAATTCCAGGTGTTTCTCTGGTTATCCTTGGATTGTGTGTACTATATCTGAATGGCTTGTCAGTGGTAAAAGTTAGACCGATACGTCGTCATAAGTTTTCATCTAAGTGTAAATTCTCCTTCTTTTAGCTTTATATTATAAGCGAACACTAAATTATGTGAATTTACATCATTCCACTTGTATAAAATAGATCACTGATGCCTGCACTAACCCTTGTGGCACTCCACTCGTTGCCTCTGATCCATACTTAAGCTTTTAAGAGTCAAGCTATATCTCCCGAGTTCGCCTCTGAAGTTTCGTCAACCGGCATTACTTCTTCTTGGCCTTTTGTCATAACTAGTTTTAAAGCTGTGTATACCGAGTATACATCCTTCCTTTTGCACAGCTATGTTAGGGGCTCAGTTTATCTGACGTGCACATGCATTTCATACCTTCACTACACTGCAGTGAGCGCTCGTTGCAGAATTCCATTGCTAAAATTTTCATGACAGCTTTTTTTGTGAGAGGGGAAATCAACGTGGCAGATATTTCTGTCAGCATCCCCACTATCATATCCAAAACACGACCCCTTACAAATCTAGAAAATTTCCATGACAGTTTCAGGGGAACACATAAGAGCCGTTTTGAGGGAATTAGAAGCCCAATCTCGGGGAACATATAAATGCAGTTTCAGGGGAACTAATAACAGCAGTTTCTGGGGGTGGGGGAACAATATAAAGGCAATTTTCGGCGGACATATATGGGCAATATCCGGGGGAACATAATAGTTTCAGGGGAAGATATATAAAACCAGTTTTAGGGGAATATATAAAACTAGCTTCAGGGGGCTATGTAGAACTAGTTTCAGGGGGATATATGAAACTAGTTTCAGGGAGGATATATAAAACTAATTTTAGGGAGGGATATATAAGACTGACATTTTCCGTCACATCCCCTATATTAAATACCGATATGTCTTTGTTTACAGTTTTAAATGCCACAATTTTGTTTTAATAAAATTCTGGCAAATATTATATTTCTGGAATTTGGATCGTCATTGAAAGGACATTTAATAACAATATCTCGCGACAAGAACATTATAAATGTCAAAAAGATTTTGATACATTAAATAACAGATTAAAAAAATGTATATATATATATATATATATATATATATATATATATATATATATATATATATATATATATATATATATATATATATATATATATATATATATATATATATATATATATATATATAATCACACACACAGACTCTCTCTCTCTCTCTCTTTCTCTGTATATTTTCCTTATTTTTCACCATTTTCTTTAAAGAAACTTTGACTTACCGGGAAAATGGGCTTAGTGGAAGGTTTTAAAACTTAACACCGCAATTTTTACGCCATTAAGAAAGTTGGAGGTTGGCTAAATTCATCTTTCATAATCAAAGTGTGAAAGCTTTATACCCAGACAGCTTTTTTTTTCCCAGTGATGAATATTTTAAAAGCTCTTAAGCGAGTGTGTTTTTTAACCCCTGCTAATAAATTCGGTTCTAACGACCTTGTAAATCACCCCTATATACAGCTACCGTAAGAGGTGTGCAAACTGTTCCTATAGGTCGACTACAGGAGCCGCATAAATTGTATTTACCTCGAATATAAGGGTGACTGTGTGAGGTATTAATGGTGTGGTAAGGGGTGAGGGGAGCGATGAGTACACGAAAAGAGAACCCATTAAATGTAAAGGGACCAAGTCTCAACACCCTACCTTGATGCACAAGGGATTCTAGAGCCTGGTCGTTCAGGTCAGTAACTATAGGTAACCTACAGATAACCCACGGTCCGGACCCAGACCAGGGTTCCCCTTGGTGCTAGCTGCACTCAGACGACCGTGGTCTGAAGAGAAGTAATTTATTAAATTCCTCTTGAAGACTGCAAGAAACGTGTTTGTTATCTATTTACAAATGAAGGGAGGGTTCTGAAAAGCTTTGGTTCCCCTACACTTATTGAGTTATCTCATAGCGTGTACACTACACCTCTGCTTTTCATTGGGGGGGGGAGGTAATTTCCACTATATGATGAGCCTCCCTCCTTGCAAATTTAACAAAATCCGTCTAATATTAATCCAATGTAAATATATTCATGTTTCTCTCTCTCTTGTTCTCCAAAGAGTACGATTTTATTTTTAAGATTTCTTAATTCACAGTAGTTGTTTGACGGAACTTATACTGTCAGTGGAAGCTGCTTGTACATTATCTAAACCTGAAATTTTGTCTTCATTACAAGTGGCTCTCAATGTACAGTAATATTTTAGACTGGAGAGTACAAGTGACTTGAAGAATATCGTCACTGGTTTAGTATAGAGAATACAAGTGCCTTGAAGAACATCGTCACTAGCTTTGAACATTGCCTGTGTGTGTTCTTGTTATCCAGTCTATCAGGTTTTCGTGCAGTTATAACAGTAACATTAGTGTGTTCTTCGAATGCATTTTCATATATGTTACTTCACGTTTATTGCAGTTTATCCCACTTTATATAGTGGGTTTTCTTTATCCCTTTAATTTCTTCATGACGGAGTAACAGAAATTTGCTTTAATGGAACTTGTTTCTTTTCTGTTGACACCTGAAGACTTGAGTTACACCTTAAAGATTTTCTCATGTGAATGAGAAAGGGATCTGAGGTGAACACTGTTCTCATCTGGCCAACAAATCTTTGCTTTCACTTTATTGATTATTACTCTGTGGCTCCGGTTTCTTACGAAACTGAAGATAAATCTGTCTATTTCTTTTTTTCATTCAGTCATTTTACACGATGCAACACTTGTCAAAGACTTCAGGAAACTCAGCCTTTTGTTATCTTCTAGTGCGTCTAAGACCATGTTGTCATGATCCAGTAACTTTTGTTTGAATAAAAGATTTAGAAACCTGTTAACAATGGAAATAAGTCACACTGACTTTTTTTTAGGTTATTCTAGGTTCTCTACACATATGCTGCTATGTATGATAATCTATGTAACTGTATTTATGAATACCTGAATAATCTTTCTTACTTCCCCTCGCCTATATAATAATAATAATCTTTATTTCTACAAGTACAAGGTATACAGACCATAGCTGACATACTACTGTACTAGAAAGCCGCTTGTCCCAGGATGCGACCCACACCAGTCGACTAACACCCAGGTACCTATTTTACTGATGGGTGAACATTGGACAGTAGGTGTATTAAGGAAACACGTCCAAATATTTCCATCCGAACCGGGATCGACCCTCCGGACCACAGTTGTGAGCTGAGTGCTCTAACGATCGAGCTACGGGATACACTGGCTCCCTCACTCTTTTTTGTTAGTGTGACTTTGTAAATGGTCCAAGTCGGACAGAAACGTCGTCGTAAGCTCCTCTCCCCTACGTGTGGGTTATTTGTGTATTATTCCAATCATCGTATTGTGTCTCTTTGTTCTCTATTGTTTTGTTGTTCACTTTTACGATTGTTTAATTTCTACTTTTCACTGGTCAGGTCTGGAGTATAATATAAGAGTGTCTGGATTTAATTTAGACTCCCGTGAGATTTTGATGTGTTGGTCACTACTATTTGTCGAAGCAGATCAAAGAGGTTTATGAGACCAACGTAAAGGATGTTTAACACACTCCTTCTTTCTGCTCTTTCAGGACTTCAGGCGAATTTGTCGTCTTAAGTTTGTGATTTGATAATAGTTCATGATCGACCGAAACGTCGTCTGGAATTCAATGTTTACTACCAGTGGAGAACTGACCTGTGACCTGTGTCTTACCTGTGACCTGTGTCTTACCTGTGACATATGCCTTACCTGTGACCTGTGTCTTGTGACCTGTGTCTTACCTGTGACCTGTGTCTTACATGTGACTTATCTTACCTGTGACCTGTGCCTTACCTGTGACCTGCACATTACCTGTGACTGATTTCGAGAGCTTTTCTGCCCGCGCCGTTGACCTGGTCAATCTTTTCTTCTTTATCCCAGAAAGTGTTTTTTAATTTAATAACATTGGTAAACAGTGGTTAAAAACTGTCAGTTTTAGAGAAAATCATCGCAATTTAAAGTTTAAAGTGCCTGATCAACCAGGTTATGATGGCTGTGTAACAGAGTTGTGCTACAGCCCCGCCAGCAGCAACAGTCTAGTTGACTAGGCTGAAGAACCTCGAAATCGGCATTAAAATAAGTATCATGAAACATATCATGACTATCGGTTAGCCGGACTTGAGTCCTGGAGGGACGATGGAGATATGTTGCAGTTTTCGAACAGTAGTGTCGGCACGCATCTGCCAAGACAGTGATGGAGTGAGTGATGATGAAAGTTTTTTTTTTTTCTCTTTATCGGTTCACTATGCCTCTGTGGAAAACGGCCGATATGTTAATAAAAAATAAATAAAAAACATGAAATATTAATTAGCATCATAGCAATCTTCACATCATCATCATCATCATCATCATCATCATCATCATCATCATCATCATCATCATCATCATCATCATCATCATCATCATCATCATCATCATCATCAGCATCATCATCATCAATAATAATAAACACTCACGGCAGAAGCTAAGATCTTCAGTAAACGTCTGGCTAAAATCATGCATTTCTACCTTAATGTTAAGCAGGTTCATGCTAAAGATGTCTGCCCCAAATATCTATCCTCCCCTTCCCCATCCCCCTTCCCAAACCCCTTCCCCTCCACCACCTACCTCTCCTCCCCTCTCCCCTCCACCACCTACCTCTCCTCCCCTCTCCCCTCCACCACGTACATCTCATCCCCTCTCCCCTCCACCACCTACCTCTCCTCCCCTGGTAACCTCTATCCACATCCCTGCCTGCAGGAAAAATGGTCAGACTTCTTATAACTTCGAAAAGAAAAGAAAAAAGTTGCCAGACTCAGACGATGCAAAATGGGATTTTTTTCTGTTAAAGAAATTTGGATACATCAGCAGTGTGTTGCTACACTATTCTATATGATAGTTACATTGTGGGAACACCAGCAGTGTGTTGCTACACTATTCTATATGATAGTTACATTGTGGGAACACCAGCAGTGTGTTGCTACACTGTTCTCTACGATAGTTACATTGTGGAAAATCAGCAGTGTGTTACTACACTATTCTATATGATAGTTACATTGTGGGAACAAAAGCTAGCTATGTTTCACTGTCATATTCCATCACACAGAATGGGTCACATACATGAAATATGTCAGCCTGAGCTGGGAGACTTCAGCAGTGTCAGCCTGAGCTGGGAGACTTCAGTAGTGTCAGCCTGAGCTGGGAGACTTCAGTAGTGTCAGCCTGAGCTGGGAGACTTCAGTAGTGTCAGCCTGAGCTGGGAGACTTCAGCAGTGTCAGCCTGAGCTGGGAGACTTCAGTAGTGTCAGCCTGAGCTGGAAGACTTCAGTAGGGTGATGAGAATATCATCAAACATTCCACTATGTTCAATAACCACGGTAGCCTCAAAGGTTAAAGCAGTCTCTCAGGGTGATCTATCTCACATATAGAAAGAGCAGGGTAACAGAAAATAAATAATGAAACAAGAGAAAGGTAGGGAGATTTTGGACTCCATAATAGTATATCCGAGAGTACAAATACCTAGACACAATGTAATGTCTTATGTAAAAGCAACTTAAGCATATAACAAGTTTAATGGAGACTCAAAGAAATCTATTTTCACTCACACACACACACACATATATATATATATATACTGTATATATATATATATATATATATATATATATATATATATATATATATATATATATATATATATATATATATATATATATATATATATATATATATATATGCAAAAGATCACAGTAAACAGGTGATATCAAAATATGCAAGAAAACCACTATGAAAAATAGAAGAATTCAAGCTTTCGTGACTACTCACATATAGTTCCTTGATAATGTGAGTAGTCACGAAAGCCTTGAATTCTTCTATTTTTCATAGTGGTTTTCTTGCATATATATATTTTATATATATATATATATATATATATATATATATATATATAGGAAAGAGTAAGGTGATGAGGATAACAAAAGAATAGGTGACGAAAGATTGGATATCAGATTGGAGGGAGAGAGTATGGAGGAGGTGAATGTATTCAGATATTTGGGAGTGGACATGTCGGCGGATGGGTCTATGAAGGATGAGGTGAATCATAGAATTGATGAGGGGAAAAGGGTGAGTGGAGCACTTCGGAGTCTGTGGAGACAAAGAACCTTGTCCATGGAAGTAAAGAGGGAATGTATGAGAGTATAGTTATACCAACGCTCTTATATGGGTGTGAAGCATGGGTGATGAATGTTGCAACGAGGAGAAGGCTGGAGGCAGTGGAGATGTCATGTCTGAGGTCAATGTGTGGTGTGAATATAATGCAGAGAATTCGGAGTTTGGAAATTAGGAGGAGGTGCGGGATTACCAAAACGATTGTCCAGAGAGCTGAGGAGGGGTTGTTGAGGTGGTTTGGACATGTAGAGAGAATGGAACGAGACAGAGTGACTTCGAGAGTGTATAAATCTGTAGTGGAGGGAAGGCGGGGTAGGGGTCGGCCTAGGAAAGGTTGGAGGGAGGGGTAAAGGAAGTTTTGTGTGCGAGGGGCTTGGACTTCCAGAAAGCATGTGTGAGCGTATTTGATAGGAGTGAATGGAGGCATATGGTTTTAATACTTGACGTGCTGTTGGAGTGTGAGCAAAGTAACATTTATGAAGGGATTCAGGAAACCGGCAGGCCGGACTTGAGTTCTGGAGATGGGAAGTACAGTGCCGGCACTCTGAAGGAGGGGTGTTAATGTTGCAGTTTTATAACTGTAGTGTAAAGCACCCTTCTGGCAAGACAGTGATGGAGTGAATGATGATGAAAGTTTTTCTTTTTCGGGCCACCCTGCCTTGGTGGGAATCGGCCGATGTGTTAATAAAATATATATATATATATATATATATATATATATATATATATATATATATATATATATATATATATATATATATATATATATATATATATATATATAAATATATATGAAATGTCTTGTGGGATAGACACAAAAGTTTGAGCATCGTTGCCGTTGAAGAGGAAACGAAGGTCGAGGAAAAGAAAACCTGAGCGAGGTTTTTATAAAGGACATTTGTTGTGGTATTACTGAGTCTAGCAAATTGCTGGGAAATCGATGTTTGTCCTCTGAAACGAGGAGGAAGAGGAGGAAGGGGGTGATGGTGGGGGTGAAAGAGAGAGAGAGAGAGAGAGAGAGAGAGGGGAGGGGAGGAAGGGATCATGGGGGGGGCCAGCATGGAATAAGGAGATAGCAGTTGGAGTAGTGATGACGCTAGGAGCAGCTTCTCATAGATTTCCGATCCCTGTCGATGTTTAGCAACCCCCCCCCGTACCCCCTCCCCTCCCAACCCATCTCGTTCTTCCTTCCCCTCCTGTCTCGTTCTTCCCCTACTCTCTCGTTTCCCCCTTCCCCCTTTCCCCTCCCTTTTCCTTACCTCCCATCCCAAACAATCTTCTCCCTTCCACCCCTTCCTCACCCTCACAACCTCCACATACCTGTCACTGTTTTCCAGGGGTTTTCTACATTTACAGCCGGATTTAAAGCCAATCTTCTTTGGTGAACCTCCTGGTCAACCAGGCTGTTTGTGTTAGCAGCCCGCAGCCTCATACAGCCATCACAACCTGACTGTTCAGGCATCGTAAGAATAATTATGTATTTTTTTCAATATTTCTAATATTTGTTGACAGCAGGCTGATATCTGTTGATAGCAAGACATCTGTTGGTAACAGGCTGGTATCTGTTGGTAGCAGTATATCTTTTGGTAGAAGGTTGATATCTGTTGATAGCAGGTTGATTTCTCTCTCTCTCTCTCTCTCTATCTCTCTCTCTCTCTCTCTCTCTCTCTCTCTCTCTCTCGTATCACCAGGCTCTATGGCTTCCCTCCAGACTTATGGACTGATAAAGCTGGTTTCTAAATGAGCCGAACTTGTTGAATGTTTGTACAAAACACTGCCGTCCAGGACCCCCATTGTCTTCCTTGTTGTTGCATTAGGGAAGCATAGCTAGCTTTTGTTCCCATAATGTAAATATCATATGGAATAATGCACCAGCATACTGTTAGTGCTCCCACAATGTAACTATCATATAGAATAGTGCAGCAACACACTGCTGGTGTTCCCACAATGTAACTATCATATGGAATAGTGTAGCAACACACTGCTGGTGTTCCCACAATGTAACTATCATATAGAATAGTGTAGCAACACACTGCTGGTGTTCCCACAATGTAACTATCATATGGAATAGTGTAGCAACACACTGCTGGTGTTCCCACAATGTAACTATCATATGGAATAGTGTAGCAACACACTGCTGGTGTTCCCACAATGTAACTATCATATAGAATAGTGTAGCAACACACTGCTGGTGTTCCCACAATGTAACTATCATATGGAATAGTGTAGCAACACACTGCTGGTGTTCCCACAATGTAACTGTCATATACGGTAGTTACTTAGTCAAAAACAGAGAGTTCCCACTTAAAGACGATGCTCTCTTCTTAATAGTCTTGTGTGTGCATATATCTATATACTTTCTGTTATGTATATGTATGCTGGTATACATGTATATGCTTGTATATGTATGATAATTATATACTTCCTGACATGTGAAGATATTTACTATTAAAGCAGAGACAATGCCTCCGAGATCCTGCTTATTAAAGCAGACCTCCTCCTCCTCCTACTCCTCCTCCTCCTCCTACTCCTCCTCCTCCTCCTCCTCCTACTCCTCCTCCTCCTCCTACTCCTCCTCCTCCTCCTCCTACTCCTACTCCTCCTCCTCCTCCTCCTACTCCTCCTCCTCCTCCTACTCCTCCTCCCTCCTCCTCCTCCTCCTCCTCCTCCTCCTACTCCTACTCCTCCTCCTCCTCCTCCTCCTACTCCTCCTCCTCCTCCTACTCCTCCTCCTACTCCTACTCCTACTCCTCCTCCTCCTCCTCCTACTACTCCTCCTCCTCCTACTCCTCCTCCTCCTCCTCCTCCTCCTCCTCCTTATTGCGTGGAGCTTCCTTTCAATGCTTATTTTAACTGTTAGACGATAGATGTGTCGCTAACAAATATTTTGCATATGTTAGAGGGGGAGGGAAAGCGGGTGGGGGAGGCGTAGGATAAGGGGGAAGGGGGTCTAAAGCACATCAGGGGTGCGGTTGTTCATTTGTTATGTATGCATACTATACATGTAGCCAGATAATGCGTTTCATAGTCATTTCTATATCTGTAGACATATACCATTTTGTATTCTCGGAGGCCTTATGCATTTCCGTGGCATTATGCATTTCCGAAGACCTACGCTACTATTTGAAAAGGCCTACTGCATATTTGCAAAGGCCTACGATGTTATTTTATCGTGTTTTTTAACGTGTTCATCAAAAATGATCATGTTACCCTAAGAGTCATTCAAAGTAGCATGGTGGCTCTCAGGAACGACTCTGATATCAGCAGTTTCAGGAGGAATGTTTTAAGAGTACATTGGCCATTATATGAAGTTAAGAAGCCTGAAATAGGGCCTTTTTAATGGCGTCATTTTTCCATAAAACTCGATTTTATCGATAGCGAGTGATATTTAGAGGAGTGGGGGCAAGGGGGATATAAGACACACCCACACGTTAGGGTGCCCCTCCCAGAGTAGAGTGCGACGAAATAGCCTTTCTGGTGTAGGTGGAGCTGTGTCCCCTGTGTTCTGACCAGCCAGACTTTTAGCGTCCCTGAGGACAAATGCTGCACGCTAAAACAGTCTCGTTGAATTTCTAATCAGCGCGACCAAGCACGCACGCACGCACGCACGCACACACACAGGCACACACACACACACGCACACACACACACACGCACACACACACACACACACACGCACACACACACACCACACACACACACACACACACACACACACACACGCACACACACACACGCACACACACACACGCACACACACACACACACACACACACCACACACACACGCACACACACACACACCACACACACACACACACACACACACACACACACACACACACACACACACACACGCACACACACACACACACACACACACACACACACACACACACACACACACACGCACACACACACGACACACACACACGACACACACACACGCACCACACACACACACGCACACACACACACACCACACACCACACACACACACACACACACACACGCACACACACACACGCATGCACACACACACACGCGCACACACACACACACACACACACACGCACACACACGCACACACACACACGCACACACACACACACGCACACACACACACACGCACACACACACACGCACGCACACACACACAAACGCACACACACACACACGCAAACACACACACACGCACACACACACACAGACTTCAATCAAGGAAAAAGATCTTGGGGTGAGTATAACACCAGGTACATCTCCTGAGGCGCACATCAACCAAATAACTGCTGCAGCATACGAGCGCCTAGCAAACCTAAGAACAGCATTCCGACATCTTAATAAGGAATCGTTCAGGACCCTGTACACTGTGTACGTTAGGCCCATACTGGAGTATGCAGCACCAGTTTGGAACCCTCATTTATCCAAGCACGTAAAGAAACTAGAGAAAGTGCAAAGGTTTGCAACAAGACTAGTCCCGGAGCTAAGGGGTATGTCCTACGAGGAGAGGTTAAGGGAAATCGACCTGACGACACTGGAGGACAGGAGAGATAGGGGGGACATGATAACGACATATAAGATACTGAGAGGAATTGACAAGGTTGATAGAGACAGAATGTTCCAGAGATGGGACACAGCAACAAGGGGACACAGTTGGAAGTTGAAGACTCAGATGAATCACAGGGATGTTAGGAAGTATTTCTTCAGTCACAGAGTAGTCGGGAAGTGGAATAGCTTGGGAAGCGATGTAGTGGAGGCAGGTTCCATACACAGCTTTAAGAAGAGGTATGATAAAGCTCATGGCGCAGGGAGAGTGACCCAGTAGCGGCCAGTGAAGAGGCGGGGCCAGGAGCTATGTCTCGACCCCTGCAACCACAACTAGGTGAGTACAACTAGGTGAGTACAGAGTCACAGAGTGGTCGGGAAGTGGAATAGTTTGGGAAGCGATGTAGTGGAGCCAGGTTCCATACATAGCTTTAAGAAGAGGTATGATAAAGCTCATGGAGCAGGGAGAGTGACCCAGTAGCGGCCAGTGAAGAGGCGGGGCCAGGAGCTATGACTCGACCCCTGCAACCACAACTAGGTGAGTACAACTAGGTGAGTACACACACAAACAGTAAATTTTGTATTACAAACCTTGTTGAGCTGTATGCTGGAGCAAGAGAAGTCATGCTGGAACGAGAGGATTGGGTGCATTGCATATTCTTGAACAGCAAGACGGCATTTGATACTGCAACTCAGAGGAGACTAGAGTAAAAACTTAAGTAGGCAGGAAAAACAGGAAACTTGTTGCAAGGAGTACAATGTGAAGGAAGCAACGAGAGATGGTCCAGGAGGAAGAGAAGGCAACATTTAAAGAGTAGGACGCGAGAGTGTGAAAGGGTCAGTACTGCGCCAGTAATATTTCTGGTTAATATGAAGGAGATTTCAGATGATACTGAATCAGACGTGGCTCTGTTTTGTTGATGATGTAAAACGAGTAAGGCAAATAAAAGCAGATGAAAGAAATGTTGCAAATGGAACTGGACAAACTCAAGATTTGTCAGACACACACACACACACACACACACACACACACACAGCTATCAGCAGTATACCAACCAACCCAGGGAGGTGTGAGGGGAGGAGAAGTGCCAATATGAGCCTCACGGTGAAGGTGTACAGAGGTCATTATGGCACCCAACGCGGCACTCAGCTATTCTCTACAACTTTTACGATACCGGGATTTACTTTCACATTAAATGTAGAATTAGCGAGCTATGAAGAGATCGCCTCGCCTCCAGATAACCTATAAAATATTTTTCTCTAAGAGACGGACACGCGCACGCACACACACACACACACACACACACACACACACACACACACATACACACACACACATACACACACACACATACACTGTTATAACAAAAATATGACCATACTCAGACTACCATAAAGGCCATTTTGTGGTTCACAAACCAGGGATTCTAACCCATGTGAATATTTACTGCTTTGAAATTTATACACTCTGCCTCCATTCACAGTGTCTTAACAAGACTATGTATATATATATATATATATATATATATATATTAATAAATGTAGGGAATTCTCAAAAAGGTCATCAAAATATTTATTTGGGTTTTGTAGTATTTCCCTAGAATTTGTGAAGTATTTCCTTAGCTTTCTCTCGAGTATTTCCCGACTTATCCGGCACTGCTCGGTTATCTGATCAGCGGCTTAATATTCTCTCGCTTATCCGGATATTCAACTTCTATCGCTCACATCTAACTTGGTTAATTAGAAAATCTTTGAACGAAACTTTTGAAATATTGTTGTAATATTTTGAATATTTAATTAAACGTTCCGATACTCCGATGTTTCGACCCCTTAAAAAATGTTTTGAACTTTTAATTAAATGTTCTAACTTTTAATTATTTGTGTCGAGCTCTTGAGACGTTTCGAACGCTCGGATACTCTTCATTTCGAACACAGATTTAGCTGTCTTCATGAGGGAAACTTGACAGGTCAGTTCCTGATTAGTCAGACTGGTGGAGCGCATGCTAGCACTAACAGCCTGGATGATGAAGGCATGAACCAGGGGGCCTGGTGCGGGGGGCGATGACCCCCGATGTATTCAGCAAGTAGACAACAGGTTGGTTGCGGGGGGAGGGAAAGGGGGGAACTATATGTCAGTGTCAGTGTCTTGACAGAGCCCTCCCCCCTCATCTTCCCTCTCACTTTTCCCCTTTTCTGTCTCCCTCTTTCTCCACTCTCCCTCAATCTTCCCATTCTGCTACATCTCCCTCCCCATCTCTCTTTGCCTCCCTCCCTCCCTCCCTCCCCTACCTACAACACCCGTAACCCCTCCCTCCCTCCCTTACCCACAACACCCGTCACCCCTCCCTCCCTCCCTCACCAACAACACCCGTCTCCCCGTCCTCCCTCCCCTACCAAAAACACCCGACACCCCTCCCTCCACTACCTACAACACCCGACACCCCTCCATCCCCAGCCTACAACACCCCTCCCCCCTGTTCTATTTTAACGATACACCGATAATCCAAAGCCTCACCACTCTTTAATATACGGGAGAGGTGAGGGAGGTGAGGGAGGGAGGATGGTGAGAGTGGTAGGAGGGAGGGAAAGAGATGATGCGGGTAGGAAGGAAGAAGAGAGGGTGAGAAATGCAGAACAT
This sequence comes from Cherax destructor, assembly GCA_009830355.1. Taxonomy (NCBI): domain Eukaryota; kingdom Metazoa; phylum Arthropoda; class Malacostraca; order Decapoda; family Parastacidae; genus Cherax; species Cherax destructor. The sequence continues at coordinate 298,803 of WNWK01000065.1, read as the reverse complement.
AGGTAGGTAGGGAGGTGAGAGGGAGGGAAGTAGGGAGGAGACAGGGAGGGAAGTAGGGAGGAGAGAGAGAGAGAGAGCACCAACAGCCTGATCTACCAAGCTGTTGGTGCCAGGTTCACAGAGATCAGTGTATGTAGCAGAGCCTCACAGTACTGGACAGTTTACAAAGACACGTCAGCAAACGGTACGACAACGTCCCACGACCGAAACTTTTATGATAAATATGTCCTAGTGTTTACTCACGTGTGTTTATAAGCCAATCTGTCGGTATCTGTTACCGAGGTTTGTACCAGCACCCCGTGTACCTTGCTGGTCCCTCTAACTTATCACCACCCCATGTACCTTGCTGGTCCTTCTAACTTATCACCACCCCGTGTACCTTGCTGGTCCCTCTAACTTATCACCACCCCGTGTACCTTGCTGGTCCCTCTAACTTATCACCACCCCATGTACCTTGCTGCTCCTTCTAACTTATCACCACCCCGTGTACCTTGCTGGTCCCTCTAACTTATCACCACCCAGTGTACCTTGCTGGTCCCTCTAACTTATCACCACCCAGTGTACCTTGCTGGTCCCTCTAACTTATCACCACCCAGTGTACCTTGCTGGTCCCTCTAACTTATCACCACCCCATGTACCTTGCTGGTCCCTCTAACTTATCACCACCCCATGTACCTTGCTGGTCCCTCTAACTTATCACCACCCAGTGTACCTTGCTGGTCCTTCTAACTTATCACCACCCCGTGTACCTTGCTGGTCTCTCTAACTTATCACCACCCCATGTACCTTGCTGGTCCCTCTAACTTATCACCACCCCATGTACCTTGCTGGTCCCTCTAACTTATCACCACCCCATGTACCTTGCTGGTCTCTCTAACTTATCACCACCCCATGTACCTTGCTGGTCCCTCTAACTTATCACCACCCCATGTACCTTGCTGGTCCCTCTAACTTATCACGTCTTCTAACATGCAAAACAAATTGGGTTGACCCAGCAGTTTTGACTAACACACATACACATACACATATCTATCTATCTATATATATATATATATATATATATATATATATATATATACACACACATATCTATCTATCTATCTATCTATCTATATATATATATATATATATATATATATATATATATATAACATGCACACACATACATATGGGAATGGAGAATGAAAATAATAAGTCCTGATATAGCTGCAAGAAGTTAGAATTAGAAAAGGGGTGAAGGAAAGTGGGCAGCAATAGTCGGGAATATGGATATGCTTGGCACATATCGCTAAGTGCTTCGCGGAAATACTTGGCGGTGTGTGGCAGGGCAAACTTTTCGCGAGGTAGAGTGGAACCATTTCGCGGTGAGGCTGGGAAAAAAATTCTCAGGGCGCGCCAAGCGAACATTTCGCGAACCCTCCGTCATTTTCCTCGGTCGAATTCGCTGCAAAACGGCGATTACTTGTAAGATTTTAATTAAAACTTGCAAAGCGCCTTTATGGAGCTGAGCTTCATGCGCCTATACCAGCATTTCTCTTGCTAATGCTGCCTGAAAGAGCTTACCATGCTGAAGTTTTGGTGATAATCTCTCTCTCTCGCTCTCTCTCTCTCTCTCTCTCTCTCTCTCTCTCTCTCTCTCTCTCTCTCGCTCTCTCGCTCGCTCGCTTTCTAAACTTTGATTGTGTGGAAACTTTCTTCCAAGGGATTTCCTGTTATTAAATTTTCAATATTCTGCCTGGGTAAATCTGCATCACTGGTTTACTTGGTGGAAAATCTCCGAGCTGGCCCATTTTTGGTGGGGTTGTGGAGGGAGGTTGTAGTTGTAGGTTGTAGTGGTGGAGGGGTTGCGCTAAATAAGTGAAGACCAACATAGGTAACTTAGATGATAACTCTTAAAAAAATAGACTTAGGCAGCATCTTTGAAAAAAAGCTGCCTAAGTTACTGAAGAGGGGAAGGAACGGCCTCATTTCATCCTTACCATTCCACTCCCTTACTCCTTACCCTTTTTCCCTCCTTCTACTCTCCTTCCTACATCACTCAACTCTCTCATCATCTCCTCTCCTCTTACCCCTTCATTTACATCAGTTATTCCCCACTCTTCCGCTACCTCCAACATTTACATAATACTAGGCATTTACATCTCCGTCTTGTAAATATAATTCTACCCCTCACTGGCACTCATTTCATCCTCTTCCTTATTTCAACTTCCCTACTATGTTTCTTCACGTCTCACCTTGGCTCTTCATTTCAGTCTCTTTTCTCTTCTCTCCTATTTTACAGCTACTCTCTCTCACTCTCATCTTCTCTCTCTCTCTCTCTCCTCTCCTCTCTTCTTCTCTTCAGAGTGCTCTCTCTCTCTCTCTCTCTCTCTCTCTTCTCTCTCTCTCTCTCTCTCTCTCTCTCTCTCTCTCTCTCTCTCTCTCTCGCTCTCTCTGTCCGACACACACACACACACACACACGTCAGGAAGTGGAACAGTCTGGAAAATGAGATAGTGGTGGCAGGTACCATACATAGCTTTAAGAAGAGGTATGAAAAAGCTCATGGAGGAGGGAAAGAGTGGACCTAATAGCGACCAGTGAAGAGGCTGGGCCAAGAGCTATGACTCGACCTCTGCAACCACAATTACGTGAGTACACGCACACATCCAGCCATGAATAAAGAGTCTAGATCAGGCTACAAGAGACGATGATAAATTTGAGAAACAAAGGAATAAAATACATGCCATAAGAACACAAACAATATCAATAAAGACGTCAGTCACTTGACATTTCCTAGTCAAAAAACCAGAAGCTATATGGTGACCTCTTGCCAACTTTCTTTTTAAATATATTAAACAAATTCGCCATAACTAAGCAGATACATCTTTTCGACGTTTAGAGAGACATAACGCAATAACAGTGAATGTCCTTAAGAATTAGCACATTTAGTTCCGAAACGTTCCGTCTACTCTGCAGGCTTCTTCAGTCGAATACAGAGGTGACTAAATATTAGGGACAGGAGAAGCAGTCAAGAAGTAACTTTGAGGTTGTGAGTCTCTCTCAGCCTTGTAGTGTTCATCTCTGTGAATTGGAATAGTTGTTGGTGGCAAATCAATTAAGATCCTTCAGTACGCACACAATCAATAAGCACTTTTCAAACACAGGATTCCACTAATTAGTTTACTCCAGGCAGCAGCCACACTGGTGCAAGTTCTGGAACTAAACATTAGGTACGGTCGACCACAGTATACCAGGAGCACAGTATTTAGTGGAGTTAGTGGAAAACAAAAGGGTGGAACTAGTAGTAGTAGTAGTATTAGTGGTAGTAGTAGTACTGAATTAGTGGTAGGTGTGGTCAATCCCTTCCATCTACTTGTAGCCTAATTATTAAATATCCACGCCAGTTTTTGGAATACAGAATGGTATTTTTTATTAAATCAATTACGATGTTGTTTTTCAAGTATATTATTGGGTTTTTCACCAGGTCTGCAGATAGTATAGATGGGGACTGTAAAAAATTTTGATGCCTTCCTCTGTCTCTGTTTATGTCTCTGTCTCTCTGTCTATGGCTCTGTCTATGTCTCTGTCTCTGTCTGTCTCTCTCTCTCTCTCTCTCTCTCTCTCTCTCTCTCTCTCTCTCTCTCTCTCTCTCTCTCTCTCAACAGGCAACACACGACCAAGGTACACTACCGACACCCCAAAATCCCCTGGAGTAATCCGTTTTAGACTTCCCCTTCAAGTTGGCCTTGCCACCTTCCACCAATCCTCCCCCTCCTCCTCCTCCTCCTCCATCCTTCTCCTCCATCCTCCGCCCTTCTCTATCTCCTCTTTCACCTCTTCTTCCTCTACCTCTTCTTCTTCATCCTCCTCCTCCTCTTTTCTCCATCCCACCTTCCTTTATAGGATTTCTCATTGTAGGCATATATTAACCTAGTATAAACTTATATTAACCTTGTATAGGCTTATATTAACCTTATTTGATATTATTAGCCTTGTATGTACTAACATTTTCCTAGTAATCTAACATAGCTTAGAGTATACGATTATTTATAATATTGTAAACAAAGTTTAAATCATTGATGTAGTTGCATTAGTATTGGGAGCATCTGATATATATTAGTATTGGGAGCATCTGATATATATTAGTATTAGGAGCATCTGATATATATTAGTATTGGGAGCATCTGATATATATTAGTATTGGGAGCATCTGATATATATTAGTATTGGGAGCACCTGATATATATTAGTATCGGGAGCATCTGATATATATTAGTATTGGGAACATCTGATATATATTAGTATTGGGAACATCTGATATATATTAGTATTGGGAGCATCTGATATATATTAGTATTGGGAACATCTGATATATATTAGTATTGGAACATCTGATATATATTAGTATTGGGAGCATCTGATATATATTAGTATTGGGAACATCTGATATATATTAGTATTGGGAACATCTGATATATATTAGTATTGGGAGCATCTGATATATATTAGTATCGGGAGCATCTGATATATATTAGTATTGGGAGCATCTGATATATATTAGTATTGGGAGCATCTGATATATATTAGTATTGGGAGCATCTGATATATATTAGTATTGGGAGCACCTGATATATATTAGTATCGGGAGCATCTGATATATATTAGTATTGGGAACATCTGATATATATTAGTATTGGGAACATCTGATATATATTAGTATTGGGAGCATCTGATATATATTAGTATTGGGAACATCTGATATATATTAGTATTGGGAACATCTGATATATATTAGTATTGGGAGCATCTGATATATATTAGTATTGGGAACATCTGATATATATTAGTATTGGGAACATCTGATATATATTAGTATTGGGAGCATCTGATATATATTAGTATCGGGAGCATCTGATATATATTAGTATTGGGAGCATCTGATATATATTAGTATTGGGAGCATCTGATATATATTAGTATTGGGAGCATCTGATATATATTAGTATTGGGAGCATCTGATATATATTAGTATTGGGAGCATCTGATATATATTAGTATTGGGAACATCTGATATATATTAGTATTGGGAACATCTGATATATATTAGTATTGGGAGCATCTGATATATATTAGTATCGGGAGCATCTGATATATATTAGTATTGGGAGCATCTGATATATATTAGTATTGGGAGCATCTGATATATATTAGTATTGGGAGCATCTGATATATATTAGTATTGGGAGCATCTGATATATATTAGTATTGGGAGCATCTGATATATATTAGTATTGGGAGCATCTGATATATATTAGTATTGGGAGCACCTGATATATATTAGTATTGGGAGCATCTGATATATATTAGTATTGGGAGCATCTGATATATATTAGTATTGGGAGCATCTGATATATATTAGTATTGGGAGCATCTGATATATATTAGTATTGGTAACATCTGATATATATTAGTAGTGGGAACATCTGATATATATTAGTATTAGGAGCATCTGATATATATTAGTATTGGGAACATCTGATATATATTAGTATTGGGAACATCTGATATATATTAGTATTGGGAGCATCTGATATATATTAGTATTGGGAGCATCTGATATATATTAGTATTAGGAGCATCTGATATATATTAGTATTGGGAACATCTGATATATATTAGTATTGGGAGCATCTGATATATATTAGTATTATGAGCATCTAATATATATTAGTATTGGGAGCATCTGATATATATTAGTATTAGGAGCATCTGATATATATTAGTATTGGGAACATCTGATATATATTAGTATTGGGAGCATCTGATATATATTAGTATTGGGAACATCTGATATATATTAGTATTGGGAGCATCTGATATATATTAGTATTGGGAGCATCTGATATATATTAGTATTAGGAGCATCTGATATATATTAGTATTGGGAGCATCTGATATATATTAGTATTGGGAGCATCTGATATATATTAGTATTAGGAGCATCTGATATATATTAGTATTGGGAACATCTGATATATATTAGTATTGGGAGCATCTGATATATATTAGTATTGGGAGCATCTGATATATATTAGTATTAGGAGCATCTGATATATATTAGTATTGGGAACATCTGATATATATTAGTATTGGGAGCATCTGATATATATTAGTATTAGGAGCATCTAATATATATTAGTATTGGGAGCATCTGATATATATTAGTACTGGGAGCATCTGATATATGTTAGTATTAGGAACATCTGATAAATATTAGTATTGGGAGCATCTAATATATATTAGTATTGGGAGCATCTGATATATATTAGTATTGGAAGCATCTGATATATATTAGTAGTAGGAGCATCTGATATATATTATTATTGGGAGCATCTGATATATATTAGTATTAGGAGCATCTGATATATATTAGTATTGGGAACATCTGATATATATTAGTATTGGGAGCATCTGATATATATTAGTATTAGGAGCATCTGATATATATTAGTATTGGGAACATCTGATATATATTAGTATTGGGAGCATCTGATATATATTAGTATTAGGAGCATCTAATATATATTAGTATTGGGAGCATCTGATATATATTAGTACTGGGAGCATCTGATATATGTTAGTATTAGGAACATCTGATAAATATTAGTATTGGGAGCATCTGATATATATTAGTATTGGGAGCATCTGATATATAATAGTATTGGGAGCATCTGATATATATTAGTATTGGGAGCATCTGATATATATTAGTACTGGGAGCATCTGATATATGTTAGTATTGGGAGCATCTGATATATATTAGTATTTGGAGCATCTGATATATATATTAGATAAACTACCAAGTTTCTGTAGCCAGTTTGCTTACATTATATATTCATAGTAATATTGTACATGAATGGTATACAATACCCACAAAATGAAAATGTGAAACATCTGAGTATCTTTATTGTAGACGTTTCGCCAACCAGTGCCGGCACTCTGAAGGAGGGGTGTTAATGTTGCAGTTTTATAACTGTAGTGTAAAGCACCCTTCTGGCAAGACAGTGATGGAGTGAATGATGATGAAAGTTTTTCTTTTTTGGGCCACCCTGCCTTGGTGGGAATCGGCCGATGTGTTAAAAAAAAAAAAAAAAAAAAAAAAATTCAATTACATGTTATTTTTGGCTAGGTTATACTATGGAGATCTGAGAAGGTTGTTGGAGTATATTGGTGACTGTAGAGTGTTTTTTTTACAAGATTTTGGGGTTTTAAATGAGGGGTGTGTAAGTTTTGAGTTAGTGTTCCTCTAGGCAACGTCGGGTCGTCTTTGCATCTCCGTTTAGATTTACGTCAATTTGGTTGAATCACACACTGCACTGAGTAAACACTCAGTATTTTTGTTTGATGAATACGTAAGATCAGTTATAATGACCAAGAATTTTGTTCTATGATTCCTTTGATACATACGTCATGCTTTTCAAACAGAGATTTCAGGCTGTGATGGACATGTGGGTCAGCAGGCCACCACCAGCAACAACCTGGTTGACCAAGCAAGCACCAGACGAGCTTGGCTCATGGCCCGGGCTCTAGGGGTAGAAAAGCTGTCGCAACTCATCAAAGGTATATCAAAGGTACAAAGCAATGATCGTTTCTGCATAACAAGTAGAGTGTAAATTCAGTGTTGCAATAACTCTGCAAAAATCAGTGTAAATATCTTGAAATTATGTGTAATTTGATACTGAATAACAGTTTAGGCTGTCCTAGGATAGGCTCGATAGGATTAAGTTAAATTATGTTATCACATGGAATGTAATGTTATTCAGTTAGAGATTATTTATTCGGTTGATTCAGGACGAATAGACACTGAGGAGGTACAAAGTCAAGGTGGGGCTGGAGGGGTGGTTATAACCAAGCTGTGGCAGACCATGTAGCCAGACAACCTCGGGAGGGCAAGGAACAACCTGGGAAGGGGGAGGTAGAACCTGGGGAGGGTGAGGTAGAACCTGGGGAGGAAGGAGTCAGAGCCTGGGGAGGAAGGAGACAGAACTTGGAGAGGGGGAGGCAGAACCTGGAAGGAGGGAGAATAACCTGGGAGGGGGAAGGCACAACCTGGGGAGGGGGAGCAAGAGTGCTCTTAGCTGATGCTGCTGGTACACATGTATTAAATATTCACAGCTGACATTCACCTCCCCTGAGATAGAACATGATCGATTGATGTGAATCTGCTCCCATTCTCTCTCTCTCTCTCTCTCTCTCTCTCTCTCTCTCTCTCTCTCTCTCTCTCTCTCTCTCTCTCTCTCTCTCTCTCTCTCTCACACACACTAAAACCACAGCAGGTTTATGATGGTATTCAACAACACCATCTCAACAATAACTTGAACATTCCTTCACACAAGATCCGATCAACCAGACTGTGGTGCTCTCGTCGGCTTACGTGTTGCTGGCACTAACAGCCTCATCATTCAAGGTTCGTATCCGAGACCGTATCTCGGGGGGCGAATACCCCCTACCCCCCAGGGAACCATGAACAGACAGACGACAGTTAAACAGAAATTTTCCATGACCTCCTCCCCCACACACACACACACTTCAACAGGCGAGTCAGTAAATCCGATCAATAAGAGGAGAGGCCAGGAGCTGTGACTCGACCCCTGTAAGCACAACTAGGTGAGCGCAAACATTACGATGGCAAATCCGTGTGAGGTTATTAAAGACGCAAAAAGATAACAGATAACGTACACACCTTCCCTCACGTCATCACAAAAAAGATAACAGATAACGTACACACCTTCCCACGCGTCATCACAAAAAAAATGAAAAAAAAGTAATAAGAGAACTAATTTTTTTCTTTCAGTTTTAAAATGTCAGAACTAAGGTAATTATTTTATGAAGGAGTCGCCTTTGTTAGTGTAGTGAGTCGCCTTTGTTAGTGTAGTAAGTCGCCTTTGTTAGTGTAGTGAGTCGCCTTTGTTAGTATAGTGAGTCGCCTTTGTTAGTGTAGTGAGTCGCCTTTGTTAGTGTAGTGAGTCGCCTTTGTTAGAGTAGTGAGTCGCCTTTGTTAGTGTAGTGAGTCGCCTTTGTTAGAGTAGTGAGTCGCCTTTGTTAGTGCAGTGAGTCGCCTTTGTTAGTGTAGTGAGTCTCCTTTGTTAGAGTAGTGAGTCGCCTTTGTTAGTGTAGTGAGTCGCCTTTGTTAGTGAAGTGAGTCACCTTGTTAGAGTAGTGAGTCGCCTTTGTTAGTGTAGTGAGTCGCCTTTGTTAGTGTAGTGAGTCGCCTTTGTTAGTGTAGTGAGTCGCCTTTGTTAGTGTAGTGAGTCGCTTTTGTTAGTGTAGTGAGTCGCCTTTGTAAGTGTAGTGAGTCGCCTTTGTTAGTGTAGTGAGCTCCTTTTGTTAGATGTAGTGAGTCGCCTTTGTTAGTGTAGTGAGTCGCCTTTGTTAGTGAAGTGAGTCACCTTGTTAGAGTAGTGAGTCGCCTTTGTTAGTGTAGTGAGTCGCCTTTGTTAGTGTAGTGAGTCGCCTTTGTTAGTGTAGTGAGTCGCCTTTTGTTAGTGTAGTGAGTCGCTTTTGTTAGTGTAGTGAGTCGCCTTTGTAAGTGTAGTGAGTCGCCTTTGTTAGTGTAGTGAGTCGCCTTTGTAAGTGTAGTGAGTCGCCTTTGTTAGTGTAGTGAGTCGCCTTTGTTAGTGTAGTGAGTCGCCTTTGTTAGTGTAGTGAGTCGCCTTTGTTAGTGTAGTGAGTCGCCTTTGTTAGTGTCTTTACTAGCCTTTCTTTGGCAGGATGTCACTGGGTTGTTAATTAGCACGTCTCCACAACCCACCAAAACAGTGTTCTCACCCCCCCAACACACACACACACACATACACACACACACATTTAGGAAGGAAATACAGTACCTCATAAATCAGCTGTAGTTCTATTGACAGAGAGACAGAAATACAGACAGACAAAAATTCAGAAAGACAGACAGACAAGAAAAGAGAGATAAAAAAGCAGTTAGAGAGGGTAGGCAGCATTTTCTTGGACTAGAGAAAAGTTGATAAATTAGACACATATGCAACACTTGGGTATCTTTATTGAGGAAACGTTTCGCCACATAGTGGCTTCATCAGTCCATACAAAGGAGAATCGTGAAGAACAGGAGGAGTTTGAGGTGGTCAGTCCCTCAACCTTGAGTCGATGTTGTCAGTCCATCAATCTTGAACAGAATACAGCATCTTATATACCGTAGGCAGGAGAGGTGCAGAAGTCGTAGGTGGTGTCACATTTGTACAAGAGTGGTATACAATACCGACATTTGTCCAATGTGGAAGTAGGTCGTGCCCAAGGGTTGGGCAAGTGAAGAATTCCCTGTATTAAGATCCCAAGTTGTTGCTGTGTCAATAATGATACCCAAGTGTTGCATATGTGTTTAATTTATCAACTTGTCGGTTCTCTGAACCATTCATTTACACTAGAGAAAAGTATTGACTAAACTATCTGGTGGATCAGGCAATACTGAAAAAATAAAGAACAACGTTGAATAACAGACGCCTTAAGGAATAGGAGACACACTGATGATTAAGGTGGAGATGGACAGTTATAGCAAATGGGGTCCCTTAAGGATCTGTACTAGGACTCCCTCTTGATTTTCATATTTACAAAGGTACCAGAATTGTTTTCTGTTGTTCGGGTCACCTCACAGTTCCCGTGTTAGAATAACGCCAGAAGAGATTAAATCTTATCCATTAATGTTTTCTGATGTAAAGAGAATAACGGCAGAGAATAGAGGCAGTTTGATACCAGGGTATTAATTTGATACCAGGGTATTAATTTGATACCAGGGCATTATTTTGATTCCAAGGTATTATTTTGATATCCGGATATTAGTCTGACCTAACCTAACCAAAACATGAAGTTCACTCTCTCCTCTCCTCAAATTAAAGGCGTCTTTCTTGAACATTTGAAGCTACACCTCTGAGGCTTTTGGAAGTTATCCAATTCATTCCAGGATGCTGGAAATGGGTTCAATAACTCTGGTCACAAGGCACCTGAATCTTCCAGTTGTTCTTAGAATCTGATTCTCGTTACCGTACACAAGTGTTTAAAATCTGAGTCTGACCAGATGAGGTTTTTGTACACAGATCAATTTTTACAGGCTAAGATCTGTTATGCTACCTCAGGTCATCTAAAGCTTATTACCACCCCCAAGGATGCCACCCACAGCAGTCGACTAGCACCCAGGTACCTGCTTACTGCTAGGTGAACAAGGGCAGCAGCATTTCTCCCCATGCCGGAGTTCCTTAGTTATAAGCAAAATATAATCGAAAAATTGAAGGAAGAAAATTTAAAAGAATATCAGGCAAGCACTTAACAGTTCCCCTTAGGGAATAATTAATTAAATATTGTCGTTCAAGGTCTTCCTCCTTCCTCCCTTGATGCTGGTCAAGGGCTCTTGATCCAAGGGACTGCAGCTACCATCCTTTGTATCAAATCTGTTTTAATCTCCCAGGCGCTGTATGCCCTAATATGGGACCGCGCCGTGGGAGGGGGATAGGCGGTAATCCCTGAAATCCGACTCAAAGCAAGGTACGGTTTTAGCGCTTCCAAATGAATAAAAACAATAACAGTCTCTCTTTTCTGTCAGTGTGTCCTGGACTGACCCACTTGTTGTCTGTCCTGGGCTGACACACTTGTTATCTATCCTGGGCTGACACACTTGTTATCTATCCTGGGCTGACACACTTGTCTATCCTGGGCTGACACACTTGTTGTCTATCCTGGGCTGACACTGTGAGATAGTGTAGACTGTCTCTATATCTCACAACACATGCTCCACACAACAGTCCCTCCTGCCTGTCTATCTGTCTGCCTGCCTGTCTGTGTCTGTCTGCCTGCCTGCCAGTGTCTGTCTGTCTGTGTCTGTCTGACTGCCTGCCTCTGTGTCTGCCTGCCTGACACGTACTCCGTACCCATCTTGCCTGCTTGTCTGCCTGTCTCTGTCTGCCTCCCTGTCTGCCTCCCTGTCTGCCTAACAACACACACAAAACATGTTGTAAATGTATTTCACAAATCGTCACAATTTAATATAGTGTTCCAGCCATTTTTCTGAATTTTAAACATCTCCGGACGTGATTTGTGTTTTTGTCTTCTCTTTTCATTGTTTTGTCGTTGTCACTGAAGGTTACCTGAAGACCAGGGGCTCACCATCCCCGGTCTCAGACCAGAGCTACTTGATGGCCAGATCAACCAGGCTATTGATGTTAATTCGCACGTAGTCCAACATAAACACAACAGCTATGCTGATCAGAAACTGAACTGAGAAACTTACCAAATTCCTTCTTGAAGACAGCCATGAGTGTGTTGGTAATCATTTTGTGTATGAAGGGAGGTGCTGAGACATCTTGGTCCTCTGACACTAAGTTGTCTCCTAGTGTACTCTTTGCACCCTTGCTTTTCACTGGAGGTATTTCATATGGAGTAATTTCGTTGTGCAGATTTAGGACCATTCTTTCCAGAATTTTCCAGGTGTAAATTACAATGTTTCTCTAGCCTACGTTGAAAGCAGGAGAGATCAAGAGTCTCAAGTATTCTCAATAATTTATGTGATGACTAAATTTCTGCACGAACTGAATGTTAATGTTCTCTGTACTTTCCCCAGTTCTGTTATTTTGCTTGACTTAAAAAGGGGCTATTAGTGTACAGCAATAATAGAGCTTAGAGAACTGTGGCTCTGCTAGTGACAGAGAATATACTTCATGGGTTCGAATCCGCGGCTGGTGTGTGTATGTGTGTGTGTATGTGTGTGTGTGTGTGTGTATGTGTGTGTGTGTATGTGTGTGTGTGTGTAATGTATGTATATGCACGTGTACATTAATGTGGTTGCGCGTGTGTGTATTTATAAACGCATGTGAGCATCTAAGCCATGTATGTGCGTGTTCATGTACGTATGGGTGGCCTTACATGTGCGCAAGCCACAGTGTTTACATACACACCTGCCTGGCCTTCCCTGCTGGTATTCCATCACGGGGAAATGTGTACCCAGTTCGAGCCCCGCTTTTGCGATTAACGCCACCGACTGAGCCATCGATTATGACACAGTGTGCTAACGCAGACCCTGCTAGACCTTTTTTGACATTGAATTAGACGAGCGCCTTTGAGAAGATGATGGTTTTGAATTTTTAGATTCAGGATAAGTCATGTTTGGGGTTCGTCTGAGGGTCTCTTGTTTTTTTTTTTTAAGATGCGGATCGTGTCGTAATGTTTCGTTGGGGTGTCTTGAACACACCTGAGGGAAGGGGGTTGTTATGGGGAGGGTAGAATGGTGGAGTCATGGAGGGGGTGAGCGATGTTTTGTGGGTTATTGTGAAGGATTAGGGGGAGAGGGATGGAGGGGAGACAGGTGAATCATGCCATCACTAGTGCTATCCCAGTGCTGCTACCACCACCACCACCACTATCACCACCACTATCACCACCACTATCACCACCAATATCACCACCACCACCACTACCACCACAACTATCACTACCACCACCACTATCACCACCACCACCACCACTACCACCACAACTATCACTACCACCACCACTATCACCACCACCACTACCACCACCACTATCACCACCACTATCATCACCACTATCACCACCACTATCACCACCACCACTACTACCACCACTACCACCACCACCACTACCACCACCACTATCACCACCACCACTACCAACACCACTACCACCACCACTACCACCACCACCACCACCACTACTACCATCACCACCACCACTATCACCACCACCACTACCACCACCACCACTTCCACCTCCACCCCCACCGTCATCTCTAACTCCACCACCACTACCATAACTACCACCACCACCCAGCTACCACAACTACCACCACCACCATTACTACCACCACCACCACTATCACCACCACCACCACTATCACCACCACCACCACTATCACCACCACCACCACTATCACCACCACCCAGCTACCACAACCACCACCACCACACAACCACCACCACTACAACCTCCACAACCACTACCACCACCACCACTACTACCACCACCATCCAGCTACCACAACTACCACCACTACTACCACCACCATCCAGCTACCACAACTACCACCAGCACTACCCCCACCATCCAGCTACCAAAACTACCACCAGCACTACCACCACCATCCAGCTACCACAACTACCACCACCACACAAACCACCACCACCCAGCTACCAACACCACTACCACCACCATCCAGCTACCACAACTACCACCACCACACAAACCACCACCACCACCCAGCTACCACCACCACTACCACCACCACTAGTACTACCACCAGCACTACCACCACCACCCAGCTACCACAACTACCACCATTACACAACTACCACTACCACCACCAACACCAATGCCACTCCAATACTTCTCTCTTTAGTATTCTCTGTCCTCAAATGCAGCGCTGTATGATCCTTACGGGTTTAACGCTTGGTTGTGATTATAATAACATTCTATCCTTAAATATATCTTCAACCCATCTTGCTATCTCCATCTCTTTGCTTTACTCACTATCTCTGTACCTGCACTCCATCTCTCTACCTCAGCTCACTCCATCTCTCTACCTCAGCTCACTCCATCTCTCTACCTCAGCTCACTCCATCTCTCTATCTCAGCTCACTCCATCTCTCTACCTCAGCTCACTCCATCTCTCTACCTCAGCTCACTCCATCTCTCTTCCTCAGCTCACTCCATCTCTCTACCTCAGCTCACTCCATCTCTCTACCTCAGCTCACTCCATCTCTCTTCCTCAGCTCACTCCATCTACAGATATCCTCTCACTCCCTCCAGCCTCACTCCTTCACCTCACTCCCTTTAAAAATTGCAGAGAGCTACCAGCTATACCAGAGCCCCGCCCTTCATGGTACAGTACTGAGAGAGAGAGAGAGAGAGAGAGAGAGACTGAGAAGTATTTCTCGTATATATATTAATGTCTTCAATACCATATGTTGGTGACTGTGTTTAACATAGCCAGGAACAGTTTGTCAGGTGTGGCACGCCCATGTGTGTACTGATGTGCGTCTCGTGTGTGTACTCATGTGCGTCTCACGTGTGTACGCAGTTTGCATCTCACTTACGCTCATCCATCCATCTCTAAAACGAAAACCACATGAATGTACGCAAAAACTCGTATGCACATAGAAATGAGCACACACACACACCCACACACACACACACACAGGAGCTGTGACTCGACCCCTGCAACCACAACTAGGTGTGTACACTCACACACACACTTACACTGAGGTATATGAAAGTAACTAAGGGAATATATTCTTCTCTCCTCTCTTATTCCGCACTTTTTGCTCTCCTTGCTGATCTTCCACTCTTTTCATCACTTCTTTCTCCTCTATTTTCTTCCCCCTCCCTCCTTCCACTTTCTTCCCCTCCCTGACAATCCTCTCCCTTCCGTCCTGTTCATCAATACAATCAGTCTTAATTGTATCAACATACAAGACATATAAAAATGTTGCTTAATAACCCCGCGCTGCGGGTCTCCAGGGGAAGGGTAGAGGTGGAGGGGAGGAGGAGGTAGGGGAAGGTGGAGGGTTGTATTAATACTGAACACAAAAGGATTCAGAGGACTGAAGACGACAGGTAACCAGCTCCTGTATGAATGTCTCTCTCTCTCTCTCTCTCTCTCTCTCTCTCTCTCTACTCGTTCTCTCTCTCTCTTCTCTCTTCTCTTCTCTCTTTCTCTATCTATCTATCTATCTATCTCTTTCTCTCTCTCTCTCTCTCTCTCTCTCTCTCTCTCTCTCTCTCTCTCTCTCTCTCTCTCTCTCTCTCTCTCTCTCTCTCTCTCTCTCTCTTCTCTATCTATCTATCTATCTATCTATCTCTTTCTTCTCTCTCTCTCTCTCTCTCTCTCTCTCTCTCTCTCTCTCTCTCTCACACACACACACACACACACACACACACACACACACACACAGGAACTATGTCTCGACCCCTGCAACCACAACTAGGTAAGTACACACACACACACACACACACATACACACACACACACACACACACACACACACACACACACGCCCCCATAACCAACGCTAAGCTACTAATCATGGGTGATTTCAACCACAGAGAAATAGACTGAGAGAACTGGGACCCACATGGGAACCAGGAACGTAAAGGAATAAGATAATGGAGGTGATGATAAAAGAGAGCTTCACACATCAGTATATCAAGGACACAACGAGAGAGAGAGAAAGAGGGAGAGAAAGGATGAACCAGCAAGGCTGAATCTAATATTCACACAAAGTACATCTGATCTAGACGATATAGAAGAGGCTCCTGGCGCTAGCTCATTGCAGTACTATGTAGAAGCCAACACTGAGGGAAGAACAACAGGTGGTGACGGGAGATTTTAGAAGACAACTAATCATGGTGAGGCGGAAAAGAATTCGTCCTCCGTAAGCCATGCGTGTCGTAAGAGGCGACTAAACTACCGGGAGCAAGAGGCTTGTAACCCCTTCTCCCGTATAAATTACTAAATGCAAATAGAAGATAAAGGCGTTTCCTCTTTTTCAGGTTACCATCCATAGGTGGGAGACGACCGGTGCGTTAATAAACAAACTAATCAGAATGAATGCAATACAACAGGAGAGGGAACTGAAGGAAGAGTCAATGAATCAGTGGATGGAGGACCAAGCTAAAATGAGGAGAACTTCCTAACCAGAGGGTAAGACAATAAATAGCAAGAACAGAGAGACTAGTGGTTTATCCAAATATCCAAAGACGCAGAGAGGGAAAAACAAGAAGTACAAGTGTATGGAGAAAAATGTAGAAAGCGAATGATGGAAACATACAGAGAAGTGAGGAGGAGAACCAGAAAGGAATATATGTACAAGGGTGTTGGGAGAAGTTAAACCGTAACTTGTAAATGACTTAACAGCAAGACAAAACTGTTTCCTTTCCACCCCACATCAACCCTTCCACCCCACATCAACCCTTCCACCCCCACATCAACCCTTCCACCCCGCATCAACCCTTCCACCCCGCATCAACCCTTCCACCCAACATCAACCCTTCCACCCCCACATCAACCCTTCCACCCCACATCAACCCTTCCACCCAACATCAACCTTTCCACCCCACATCAACCCTTCCACCCCACATCAACCCTTCCACCCCACATCAACCCTTCCACCCCACATCAACCCTTCCACCCCACATCAACCCTTCCACCCCACATCAACCCTTCCACCCCACATCAACCCTTCCACCCCACATCAACCCTTCCACCCCACATCAACCCTTCCACCCACATCAACCCTTCCACCCCACATCAACCCTTCCACCCACATCAACCCTTCCACCCCACATCAACCCTTCCACCCAACATCAACCCTTCCACCCGCATCAACCCTTCCACCCCGCATCAACCCTTCCACCCCACATCAACCCTTCCACCCCACATCAACCCTTCCACCCCACATCAACCCTTCCACCCCACATCAACCCTTCCACCCCGCATCAACCCTTCCACCCCACATCAACCCTTCCACCCCACATCAACCCTTCCACCCAACATCAACCCTTCCACCCCGCATCAACCCTTCCACCCCACATCAACCCTTCCACCCCATATCAACCCTTCCACCCACATCAACCCTTCCACCCCACATCAACCCTTCCACCCCACATCAACCCTTCCACCCCACATCAACCCTTCCACCCCATCAACCCTTCCACCCCACATCAACCCTTCCACCCAACATCAACCCTTCCACCCCGCATCAACCCTTCCACCCAACATCAACCCTTCCACCCCACATCAACCCTTCCACCCCCACATCAACCATTCCACCCCATCAACCCTTCCACCCCACATCAACCTTTCCACCCCTCATCAACCCTTCCACCCCATATCTACACACCCTCCTTTTTCACCTTACATCAACCATCACCACACAATGCCCTTCCATTACCCCATCATACAATACCCTTCCACTTCATCACCACACCATACCCTCCCCTCCCACCATCACCACACCATACCCTCTCACCATCACCACACCATACCGTCCCACCCCACCATCACCACACCATACCTTCCCACCCCACCATAACCAAACCATACCCTCCCACCCCACCATAACCACATCATACCCTCCGACCCCACCATCACCACACCATACCCTCCCATCCCACCATCACCACACCATACCCTCCCACTCCACCATAACCACACAATACTCTCCCACTCCACCATCACCACACTATACCCTCCCACCCCACCATCACCACACCATACCCTTCCATCCCACCATCACCACACCATACCCTCCCATCCCACCATCACACCATACCCTCCCATCCCACCATTACCACACCATACCCTCCCATCATCATCACACCATACCCTCCCATCCCACTATCACCACACCAAACCCTTCCACAATCACCACACACCACACCTTCCACCCCCACCATCACACCATACCCTCCATTCACCCTTTCATACCCTCCCACCCCCTCCAAAAAAACAACCTCTCCAAGCCTTCAGCAACTCCCACCCAACATTGCCAACCTCATCACTGGCAGTGTGAAGGCCTGGCCAACATTACAATAAAACTCTGTGCTCTGGTCATTGTTCCAGCTTGGGAGGAATTTCCATACGAATACAAGCCCACTCTGCCCATGCTTATACACTCCCCCAGTTTCATTGTTGCCTCCAAAACTGATTTGGGAAAATATTGTATTGAATCAGCCTGCCATTTGATTCCCATTTGCGTGATATCGGCAGACGAACTATTGCGAAATATATCGTGAGAGAGAAAGAGAGAGAGAGAGAGAGAGAGACTTATGTGGGTGTAAGAATATGAACGTCGAACACACACACAGACTAAGAGACAAACACACAGACGTTAGGCAGACATAGTCTTGCGTCATCACGCCACGAACGGATTCACAAGGATTCACAAGAACGTAAACAAAGAACACAGATCAGCACACAGCATCACCTCCCCCCAACTCTCACCGCGTTCCCACGCCAACAACAACAATTGACATAAATATAATCATTGTGCACACAAATAGTAATAGTGAAATATATTTAAAAATACGTCAACAATCATCAAACAATTGGTAATGTGAAGCAAGGGGGACTATCCATCACAAAAAAACTAATCTCAAATAAGATGTAAAAACCACAGTGCATTAAAGAGAACTAGCTAAAACAAATACAAGGGACAAATGCAACAAATACATCAAGCAGGGACAGGGGGTAAATAAACAAGTAACTTCAACACCACAAGCAAAACACGAAATTCCAGTGAGATGAATAATAATAATAATAATAATAATTTATAATTAATATTTCTCTCCCTTCCTCCCTAACCGCTTCCCTCCCTAGTTCCTGCCCTCCCTCTGTCCCTTCCTAGTTGCTTCCCTCCATCCAGTCCTTCCCTAGCTGCTTCCCTCCCTCCCTGCTTCCTCCTTCCTTGCTTCTTCCCTCCCTGCTTCCCTCCCTCCCTCCCTGCTTCCTCCCTCCCTATACTTATCAGGGAGGTCGTGTCTATTTTAGCGTAAACTAAAATTACTAGAGGGACAGGTGCAGACGACAGAAATACCTCCCCACCCTGAACCACCCACGTCATCTTCCTCCCTAACACCCCATCCCCACCCTGAACCACCCACGTCATCTTCCTCCCTAACACCCCATCCCCACCCTGAACCACCTACGTCATCTTCATCCCTAACACCCCATCCCCACCCTGAACCACCCACGACCATCTTCCTCCCTAACACCCCATCCCCACCCTGAACCACCCATGTCACCTTCCTCCCTAACACCCCATCCCCACCTTACCTCCCTCCCTAACATCCTCCCTCTCCCACCAGAAAACACTCCCTCCCCAATATTCCTCTCATGCCACCTTCCCCCAACACCTTCCCTCCAAAAACTCTCACTCCATAATACTCTCCCTTTGCAACACCTTCTGCAACACCCTTCCCAGCAGCTGCCTGACACGAGTTAAAGAAATTGCATCTTCACTGCCTAGAACATTCGTAAATATGTGAGAAATGGTCACCTAAACAACTCTCAAAGTGGTCAGGCCACTTGCTCTCTCACTTCTCTTTTCCTTTCTAACAACAACTTGTTTTCCCGGTATGTTCGTCCCTAGTTCATTCGCACATTGTTTTTATTATTCCTATGACGTAAAGAGTGAACATTGGAAAGAGGAAGAAGTGAAAGATTGGATATCAGATCAGGGGGATTATGGAGTAAGTAATGGTGTTGAGGTACTTGTTAGTGGACTTGTTGTCGGACGAGTCGTTGAAAGATGAGGTGAACCATACAAGTGATGAGCGGGAGGAAGGTGGGTGGTGTTTTGAGACATCTGTAGAGGCAGGGAACTTTAGCCATTGAGGCAGAAAAAGGAAAAGTACCATAGTGATACCAAGACTTGAATGAGTGTGAAGCATGGGTTTTAAACGTTGCAGCGAAGAGGACACTGGAGGCAGTGAAGATGGCGTGTTTGAGAGCAATATGTTGTGTGAATATTGTGCAGGGAACTCGGAACATGTTGATTAGAAGGTGTGAGGTTAAAATATTTTTTAGAGGGCTGAGGAGGGGTTGTTGAGATGGTTAGGATATTTAGAGAGGCTGGTACAAAGTAGGAATGACTAGGAGAGTGTATAAATCTGAGGTGGAGGAAAGGAGGGGTAGGAGTCATCCTAGGAAAGGTTGGTGGGAGGGAGGGGGAGGAAAGGTGATTGCAAGTACTATGGGACTTGGACTTTTAACAGGCTTGTGTGAGTACATTACACTGGAGTGAGAGGAGGCAAGTGATTTTTCTTACTTGACGTGCTGTTGGAGTATTAGTTAAGAAACATTTTTGAAGGGATTCAGGGAAGCTTAAGATGAAACTTTAGAGAGGAAAGGGGAAGAGGGGGTAGAAAGTAAGACTCGATCCCAACCAACATAAATCTGTAATTACTCAGCAAATTACCGTATGGGATGATCAGCCAGGAAGCTTGGCTCACACACACACACACACGAGATAAGGTATCTGCATAAAGCAACGAGTTATCTTGATAAGCCACAGATAACAACATGCTTAGTAAGCACACTGACCAATGATCACACCAGCAGCTCTACACACCTTCCTCTTAGATGATAGCCTTCCCAAGAAATTTCCGGGGTCACAGACCTTGCATGTATCAGCTAGACTGTTGGTGCCTGCCACATGCAATCCAGTGTGGGCACCACAGCCCGGTTGATCAGGAACTGACATGAGGAACTTACCATGTTCTTTCTGAGAAGACAGCCAGGAGTCTGTTGGCAGTTTTCCTTACGTATGAGGAGCGGATTTGAAGAGTCTTGGCACCTTTACACTTATTGTGACGCACTACGCATGATACCTTCCAAGATACGCAACTTTTTGCCTCATACAGTGTGTATTGTACACGCTCCTTGCACACCAACATATATTCCCCGCTCACATATTCCCCGCCTAACGTCTTCCCCCCCCCCCCCCCTTCCCCACTTCCCACAGACAAACCAATTTAAAAAAATGAAAAAAAACA
This sequence comes from Cherax destructor, assembly GCA_009830355.1. Taxonomy (NCBI): domain Eukaryota; kingdom Metazoa; phylum Arthropoda; class Malacostraca; order Decapoda; family Parastacidae; genus Cherax; species Cherax destructor. The sequence continues at coordinate 277,242 of WNWK01000065.1, read as the reverse complement.
ACTGTGCTGGGACTGAAGAAGGAAGACAAAGACAGATGGAAAAAAGCAAAGAGAAAGAGATAGAGACAAGATAAACAGAAAAACTCAGAGAGAGAGAGAGAGAGAGAGAGAGAGAGAGAGAGAGAGAGAGAGAGAGAGAGAGAGAGAGAGAGGTAGAGCTGATGCCAAAGTTATAATTCAGCTGAAGACTTCACTGGAAAATAAAGTTGAATCCCTGAATCAACTTTGATCAGTTCTGAAGGTTCTTCCTTCAACCTCACGTCTGGCTGTTGTTGCTGTCGCTGCTGTTGTTGCTGTCGCTGCTGTTGTTACTGCTATTGTTGCTACTGCTACTGTTGCTGCTGCTGTTGTTGCCGTTGATGTTTCCGATACTGCTGCTGTTGTTGGTGTTGTTGTTGCTACTGTTGTTGCTGCTGCTGTTGTTGCTGCTGATGTTGCTGCTACCGGTGCTGTTGTTGCTGCTGATGTTTCCGATACTGCTGCTGTTGTTGGTGTTGTTGTTGCTACTGTTGTTGCTGCTGCTGCTGCTGTTGTTGTTGTTGCTGTTACTGTTTGTTGCAACAGCCTCTCGACATTTAAAAACAACGAGATATACATAAGAATTCTTGTTTGCAACAGTCCGGCGACATGATACAAACTCCTATTTTCCTATTTTCTAGACTGACTCATGGTAAGTCTGGCAGGACTAGACTGACTCATGGTAAGTCTGGCAGGACTAGACTGACTCATGGTAAGTCTGGCAGGACTAGACTGACTCCTCGTAAGTCTGGCAGGACTAGACTGACTCATGGTAAGTCTGGCAGGATTAGACTGACTCATGGTAAGTCTGGCAGGACTAGACTGACTCATAATATATGCTTAAACCTGTGACATGTTTTCAAACAACTTCGAAAATACCTGAAAATACCTAAAACATGCTTTCAACACCTGCAACATAAGTTTAAAAACATCTGTAACATGTTTTTAAACGCCTTCAACAAATGCATCTTCATATATGATTCTCAAGTAGGAATAGCAAGCGCCAACTTATATAAAAAGTCTTCATGAATAAGACCCATGAGCTGTACCTGTGTTGTTATTTGTTGCTTGCTGAGTGCAACAGGCTTTGTTTTAGTCACTTGAGTGCAACAGGCTTCGTTTCAGTCACTTGATGAATGCAACAGGCTTTGTTTCAGTCACTTGAGTGCAACAGGCTTCGTTTCAGTCACTTGATGAATGCAACAGGCTTCGTTTCAGTCACTTGATGAATGCAACAGGCTTTGTTTCAGTCATTTGATAAATGCAACAGGCTTTGTTTCAGTCACTTGATGAATGCAACAGGCTTTGTTTCAGTCACTTGATGAATGCAACAGGCTTCGTTTCTGTCACTTGATGAATGCAACAGGCTTTGTTTCAGTCATTTGATGAATGCAACAGGCTTGTTTCAGTCACTTGATGAATGCAACAGGCTTCGTTTCAGTCACTTGATGAATGCAACAGGCTTGTTTCAGTCACTTGATGAATGCAACAGGCTTGTTTTAGTCACTTGATGAATGCAACAGGCTTGTTTCAGTCACTTGATGAATGCAACAGGCTTGTTTCAGTCACTTGATTAATGCAACAGGCTTGTTTCAGTCACTTGATGAATGCAACAGGCTTGTTTCAGTCACTTGATTAATGCAACAGGCTTGTTTCAGTCACTTGATGAATGCAACAGGCTTGTTTCAGTCACTTGATGAATGCAACAGACTTGTTTCAGTCACTTGATGAATGCAACAGGCTTGTTTCAGTCACTTGATGAATGCAACAGGCTTCGTTTCAGTCACTTGAGTGCAACAGGCTTCGTTTCAGTCACTTGATGAATGCAACAGGCTTCGTTTCAGTCACTTGATGAATGCAACAGGCTTTGTTTCAGTCATTTGATAAATGCAACAGGCTTTGTTTCAGTCACTTGATGAATGCAACAGGCTTTGTTTCAGTCATTTGATGAATGCAACAGGCTTCGTTTCTGTCACTTGATGAATGCAACAGGCTTTGTTTCAGTCATTTGATGAATGCAACAGGCTTTGTTTCAGTCACTTGATGAATGCAACAGGCTTTGTTTCAGTCACTTGATGAATGCAACAGGCTTTGTTTCAGTCACTTGATGAATGCAACAGGCTTTATTTCAGTCACTTGATGAATGCAACAGGTTTTGTTTTAGTCACTTGATGAATGCAACAGACTTTGCTTCAGTCACTTGATGAATGCAACAGGCTTGTTTCAGTCACTTGATGAATGCAACAGGCTTCGTTTCAGTCACTTGATGAATGCAACAGGCTTGTTTCAGTCACTTGATGAATGCAACAGGCTTGTTTTAGTCACTTGATGAATGCAACAGGCTTGTTTCAGTCACTTGATGAATGCAACAGGCTTGTTTCAGTCACTTGATTAATGCAACAGGCTTGTTTCAGTCACTTGATGAATGCAACAGGCTTGTTTCAGTCACTTGATTAATGCAACAGGCTTGTTTCAGTCACTTGATGAATGCAACAGACTTGTTTCAGTCACTTGATGAATGCAACAGACTTGTTTCAGTCACTTGATGAATGCAACAGACTTGTTTCAGTCACTTGATGAATGCAACAGACTTGTTTCAGTCACTTGATGAATGCAACAGACTTGTTTCAGTCACTTGATGAATGCAACAGGCTTCGTTTCAGTCACTTGATGAATGCAACAGGCTTGTTTCAGTCACTTGATGAATGCAACAGGCTTCGTTTCAGTCACTTGATGAATGCAACAGGCTTGTTTCAGTCACTTGATGAATGCAACAGGCTTGTTTCAGTCACTTGATTAATGCAACAGGCTTTTTTCAGTCACTTGATGAATGCAACAGGCTTGTTTCAGTCACTTGATGAATGCAACAGGCTTGTTTCAGTCACTTGATGAATGCAACAGGCTTGTTTCAGTCACTTGATGAATGCAACAGGCTTGTTTCAGTCACTTGATGAATGCAACAGGCTTGTTTCAGTCACTTGATGAATGCAACAGGCTTTGTTTAAAATAAAACAGAAATATGACAGATATTTTTATACTGGAACCAGTGGAAGTAGTAGTGAAGCGCTACAGTTTAAAATAGGTACTCCTTCGTTAGGAGACTAACACACATAGCAGTAGAAACGGGAACCCCTGTAGCAGGAGACACAGGGAACACCTGTAGCAGGAGACACAGGGAACACCTGCAGCAGGAGCAATATGGAACACCCGCAGCAGGAGCAATAGGGAACACCCACAGCAGGAGCAAAAGCGAACACCCGTAGTAAGAGGGAACACCTACAACAGGAGACACAAAGAACACCCGCAGTAGGAGACAGAACCCCGCAGTAGTAGCAGCAGGAGTCGTGGTGGTTCCTCCCTCCTTCAGGAGCTGGGGCAGGCAATAAAAAGAGCTCTTCTTATTAGACTTAAGATCTTCCCCAAGGCAAACACTCAGTACGCACCGATAAACACTCCTCTTCCTCCTCCCGGCATTTTCCATAATACGTGACGCCCTAGGAGGAAGAGGGGAAGGAGAGGAGAGGTGAGAGAGTGAGAGAGAGAGAGAGAGAGAGAGAGAGAGAGAGAGAGAGAGAGAGAGAGAGAGAGAGAGAGAGAGAGAGAGAGAGAGAGAGAGAGAGAGAGAGAGAGAGAGGAAAGTATGATGGAAAGGGAGGAGGGGAAAACTGGAGGAGAGGGTTAGGAGAGGAGACGGAAGAAGGCAGCAGACGAGAGAAGTAAATGAAAATGTCAGGTGAAGAGAGAGGAACAGGAAAGGAGGGATATGGAAAAGAAGATGTGAGAGGAGGAAGGAAAGAAGAGGAGAGAGAGAGGGAATGAGAGAGACAATAGAAGAAAAGGACAGGAGGATGGAAAGGAAAGTGGAAAGGAGACAGAGAGAGAGAGAGAGAGAGTAGATAGTGAAAAAAATGAGTGGAGAACAGAGCAGTAGATGAAAGGGTAGGAAAGGACGAGGCCAAAAGGAAAGAATAGGATGCGGAATGCGAGAACAGAGAAGAGGGAAAAAGGAGGGAAGGGCAGAGCAGGAAATGTAAGGGATGTTTCCATCACTTAACCACATCTCAACATGTACATAGAAACTAAAAAACTAAAAACCTTTTTACACAAGAGACACAGCCATTGCCTTATATTGCTTCAAGAACAGTAATAATAATAATAATAATAATAATAATAATAATAATAATAATAATAATAGAGCAGGTTTAGCACGTCCTACAGAGTTAAGAATAATGATCTTTGAGGAATGAGACGGAATCTAGTTGCAGATTAGTCTGCCGCTGCCCTGGCGTCACCTAGCAGTTAATCCAGCAACCCCAGACCAGGACAAACTGCCGCTGGAACAAGAACAAGGACAACCTGTCGTGAAACCATCCATACAAGAGACAGCGATTTCCAGCAACAGCGTACGTTGCTGGAAAGTGCTATACATTCCTGGAAAGTACTTTGCGTCCTTGGAAAGTGCTTCGTATCTCTGGAAAGGGCTTTGTATCTCTGGAAAGTGCTTTGCATCCCTGGATAGAGTTTTGCGTCTCTGGAAAGTCTAACGTACTCATGAGAAGTGGCATGCGTTCTTCAGAATAAAGAAGGTATGAATTTCTGGAATGTGTTGTGCATCCCTGGAAAAGGGTGTACATTTTTGAAACGTGATGAGCATTCCTGGAATGTGGTGTGCATTTCTGGGAGAAAGATGAATGAGTCAAGACAGCTTGATAAATGTCCCATTTTGCTTGACGTCTCAACTGAGGACTTTTCAGTCCTCTAGAATATATTGCTGAAACTCCTTTAAATCTTGAAGTACGAAATAGAACGTCTTAAGACTAACTGGAATATCTTAAGAACGAACTGGAATGCCTTACGAACGAGCTCATATGTCTTAGGGACGAAATGGAGTAACTAAAAAAATATTCTGTAACGTCTTAAGGAAGCTGCGATCTCTCATGTACAACACAGAAATATTTAACACCTTTTTACGTTAAAATGAGGAGGAGGAGGAGGGGGAGGAGGAGGGGAGGTGGAGGAGGAGGAGGGGGATGAGGAGGAGGGGGAGGAGGAGGGGGAGGAGGAGGGGGAGGAGGAGGAGGAGGTGGTCCGAAGAGAACAAGCGGTGTCTCCCCAGCGTGGAGCCCATGATGGAGCCTTGACTGCCTGTAAAGAAATAGATTAGTCGATTGGTCTTGGCCGGGTTGCCCAATCATGTGATTCGTCTGGTGGTACTGTACCCCCTCCCTACCTCTCCCTCCTCCCCACCCCTTCCCTATCTCCCTCTCCCTCCTCCCCACCCCTTCCCTATCTCCCTCTCCCTCACTCCCTACCTCTCTCTCCGACTTTCCCCTGCCTTCTGCCCTTCTTCGTTGTCCCTTCTCTTTCCTACTTTCCTTCTACCACCCTCTTTCACTATCTCTCTCTCACACTCTATATTTCACTCCCTTTATCATACTCCCTCCTTCTTCCTCCTCCCTACCTTCAACAAATCATAATACTTCTATTCTCATTGTGTGTGCTTGGAGATCATTCTATCTCTCTCTCTCTCTCTCTCTCTCTCTCTCTCTCTCTCTCTCTCTCTCTCTCTCTCTCTCTCTCTCTCTGTTAGATATATCTCACACAGCCTCAGCAACAATGACCAGCATCTGTCACTGCCTCTGTAGTTTAACCCTGGGTACGTCACGCTAAATCTCTAGCAGGCTCTAGCAGGCTCTTTCTTGCTCTATCATGCTCTAGCAGGTTGTATCATGCTCTAGCAGGCTCTAGCAGGCTCTTTCTTGCTCTATCATGCTCTAGCAGGTTGTATCATGCTCTAGCAGGCTCTTTCTTGCTCTATCATGCTCTAGCAGGCTCTAGCAGGCTCTTTCTTGCTCTATCATGCTCTAGCATGTTGTATCATGCTCTAGCAGGCTCTTTCTTGCTCTATCATGCTCTAGCAGGTTGTATCATGCTCTAGCAGGCTCTAGCAGGCTCTTTCTTGCTCTATCATGCTCTAGCAGGTTGTATCATGCTCTAGCAGGCTCTGCCACGTTGTAGCAGGCTCTATCATACATTAGAATATTCTTTGTTTATACACCAAGAAGCATACACAAAGCTATGCATTAAGAAGTATACATCAAAAAGTATACACTTCTTCATTAACACATACTGATGCATACACACTGAAAGGCGTTTATACCCTGAGAGATACATCTGTGTTTCTTCGTTAAAAGATACACTTTTCTCTGTGTATATTTACCGAGAGATTACGCACCTTTGGGTGTATATCTGCTCGCGTATACGAGATGCTATCAAAGAGATACACATCTCTCTTCGTATTGACAGCAAGAGATATACACTCCCTGTGTATATATGCCGCTTGACGCTAAAGTTAATATACACACTAGTGACACGGCTACTCAAAGCTCCTGGACCTACACGGGTTTAGCACTTTTAGATAAAAATATAATAATAACAATAATAATAATAATAATAATAATAATAGTAAATCTTGGACCACCCAGTTCGACAAATTTGTTAGCTTGTCCGAAGAGCCGCCTGCGTCGCCGGCTTGGACTTCATCTACTTATTTTTAACTCGTCAACGGGGGGTGGAGGGACTATCAGAGAAACATCATCATTTGTCAGGATGGCTGAGCTATAAATACGAACGCCAGGCAAACGGCAGCAAGCGAGATCGTAAGAGCCAGCTCTAACGTACAGTTCCAACGAGGCTCCCTGCTCTATATTCCCCTTTAAATTGGTTAGCACGCTATTTCCGCCCTTTTCAGTCGTCTAAAAAGGCCCCTTTCAATGATTTTACCTCAATAGAAATTTGTTTCTTTTGTTCCTTCGCTCCGCCTATCTCGGTCTCGTTGTGTTCTGTTTACATTGCGTTAGAAAACGCACCAGAGTCTGTTTTCTTACCATCTCGCTTTGAAATTAGAATATGTTCTGTGGCACAGACTGAACGAGGTGAGGCACAGCGATGGTGACACAAGCGTCAGCCAAGGACACTAGTAAACTATCTTACACCTTACTATTTCGGGACGCTGAGGGAATGTATTTTGGGAAGGTGCAGATTAATACATTGACACTTTAGATGGTACCATTTTGGGACGCTGATGTCTAGTATTTGAGGACGCTAGAAACCAATAAATCGAGAGAGTAAAAAATCCATCGGTTAGTATTTTGGGAAATCCGTAGTTAGTATTTTAGAATAATTTTGGCTAGTGTATTGGATGTTATTGCCTAGTAATTTTGTACACAAGTATTTAGCATTCTGAGGAGTATTGAAGAAATAAATTAAGCTTATATTGCAGAATGTAGCGACGTAAAATACTGACCAGAGTGTTACAGCAAGGCAGACTAGGACTATCCATTCTCAACAAACATTGTGGCTGGTGGCTAGGACTATCCACTCTCCACGTAAAGAGAATAGAGAGTAGCAGACTAGCAATGTGTATGAATGCTGATATTAAAAACTTCCCCTTCCCCTCACTAAGGAACACCACCCCTTCCCCTCAAACATTCCCCCCCTCAATCACCCCTTTCCCTGAAAAATATAAAACTCTCCCCTCCCTCTGATGGTTCCCCCTCCACTGAACATGCACCCTCCCTACTTATAAGTATACTCCTCCTCCTCCGTATCCCGTAACACCCCCTTCCCCTCTAATATGCTGCACCTCTTACCAATGCTGCCTTCCATGCTACTAGCTTTTGTTCCCACAATGCAACTATCATATAGAATAGTGTATCAACACACTGCTGGTGTTCCCACAATGTAACTATCATGTAGAATAGTGCAACAACACACTGCTGGTGTTCCCACAATGCAACTATCATATAGAATAGTGTAGCAACACACTGCTGGTGTTCCCACAATGTAACTACCATATAGAATAGTGTAGCAACACACTGCTGGTGTTCCCACAATGCAACTATCATATAGAATAGTGTAGCAACACACTGCTGGTGTTCCCACAATGTAACTATCATATAGAATAGTGTAGCAACACACTGCTGATGTTCCCACAATGTAACTATCATATAGAATAGTGCAACAACACACTGCTGGTGTTCCCACAATGTAACTATCATATAGAATAGTGCAACAACACACTGCTGGTGTTCCCACAATGTAACTATCATATAGAATAGTGCAACAACACACTGCTGGTGTTCCCACAATGTAACTATCATATAGAATAGTGCAACAACACACTGCTGGTGTTCCCACAATGTAACTACTCCTCTCCAGTAAGCTTTTTCTTGTTTTTAATAACCAAATTCTGCTCTCATAATAAACAAAACTAATTACTAACTCAATAAATGTACATCTATGAGTATCTTGGGAATAAACACACACACGGAATCAACCAACAAAAATTTTCCAACAATTTAAAAAGAATTCAACCGATTTTTAATAATGTTCTAACCAATTTTAAATAATTACCAACAAAAATATAAAGTATTTAACTAATTATGGGAGCCGGTTGGTTCGTGATTAATTTTTTTCAGTACGATGATTGTTGGTAAACGCTGTCATTTTTCAGTTTTAATAAATGATTTTGTCTAGGGGATAAAGTATGCGTCATTCCCAGATTTTATATATATATATATATATATATATATATATATATATATATATATATATATATATATATAAAGTCCTAAAATTTCTCTAATACGTTTAAAGATATATTTTTTTCATTTATGGTATTGCAATAATTAATAATTTTGTACCAAAAGAACCTTAGAAAACTTACCTAACTTTATTAAAACAAGCGCAATTTAATTAAGCCCATTCCACCTAAATATATTTTAAATAAGTTTACAATTATTTAATAATAAACACAAAATATATTTTTTCATATATATATATATATATATATATATATATATATATATATATATATATATATATATATATATATATAAAAAAGGTGATATCACAATATGCAGAACAACCACTGCGAAAAAATAGTGAACTTCCAAGTGCTTTCGTGATTTTTCACATTGTCAAGGAAGTGTCAAAATAAAAGGGACAACAGAAGGCTTATATAGCGTTCCTAAAAAGGTAATTTTTAACACGTACGAGATTTATGAGTAATGCAATTTGAGGTAAATATTGCATCCTGTTTACTTCCTTCAATGTCTTATTTCCTTCATTCGTTTAGTTCACTGATTTCCTTCAGTAACTTTCTACCATCATTGAGTTTCTGGCTGCCTTCACTGCCTTCCATCACCTTGGCCTTCACAACCCAGCAGTCTCCTGGCTGCCTTCACTGCCTTCCATCACCACGGCCTTCACAACCTTTCCGTCTCCTGGCTGCCTTCACTGCCTTCCATCACCACGGCCTTCACAACCCAACAGTCTCCTGGCTGCCTTCACTGCCTTCCATCACCACGGCCTTCACAACCCTTCCGTCTCCTGGCTGCCTTCACTGCCTTCCATCACCACGGCCTTCACAACCCTTCCGTCTCCTATCTGCCTTCACTGCCTTCCATCACCACGGCCTTCACAACCCTTCCGTCTCCTGGCTGCCTTCACTGCCTTCCATCACCACGGCCTTCACAACCCTTCCGTCTCCTGGCTGCCTTCACTGCCTTCCATCACCACGGCCTTCACAACCCTTCCGTCTCCTGGCTGCCTTCACTGCCTTCCATCACCACGGCCTTCACAACCCTGCCGTCTCCAGGCTGCCTTCACTGCCTTCCATCACCACGGCCTTCACAACCCTTCCGTCTCCTGGCTGCCTTCACTGCCTTCCATCACCACGGCCTTCACAACCCTGCAGTCTCCTGGCTGCCTTCACTGCCTTCCATCACCACGGCCTTCACAACCCTGCAGTCTCCTGGCTGCCTTCACTGCCTTCCATCACCACGGCCTTCACAAACCTGCAGTCTCCTGGCTGCCTTCACTGCCTTCCATCACCACGGCCTTCACAAACCTGCAGTCTCCTGGCTGCCTTCACTGCCTTCCATCACCACGGCCTTCACAAACCTGCAGTCTCCTGGCTGCCTTCACTGCCTTCCATCACCACGGCCTTCACAAACCTGCAGTCTCCTGGCTGCCTTCACTGCCTTCCATCACCACGGCCTTCACAAACCTGCAGTCTCCTGGCTGCCTTCACTGCCTTCCATCACCACGGCCTTCACAACCCTGCAGTCTCCTGGCTGCCTTCACTGCCTTCCATCACCACGGCCTTCACAACCCTGCAGTCTCCTGGCTGCCTTCACTGCCTTCCATCACCACGGCCTTCACAACCCTGCAGTCTCCTGGCTGCCTTCACTGCCTTCCATCACCACGGCCTTCACAACCCTGCAGTCTCCTGGCTGCCTTCACTGCCTTCCATCACCACGGCTTTTCACAACCCTGCAGTCTCCTGGCTGCCTTCACTGCCTTCCATCACCACGGCCTTCACAACCCTGCAGTCTCCTGGCTGCCTTCACTGCCTTCCATCACCACGGCTTTCACAACCCTGCAGTCTCCTGGCTGCCTTCACTGCCTTCCATCACCACGGCCTTCACAACCCTGCAGTCTCCTGGCTGCCTTCACTGCCTTCCATCACCACGGCCTTCACAACCCTGCAGTCTCCTGGCTGCCTTCACTGCCTTCCATCACCACGGCCTTCACAACCCTGCAGTCTCCTGGCTGCCTTCACTGCCTTCCATCACCACGGCCTTCACAACCCTGCAGTCTCCTGGCTGCCTTCACTGCCTTCCATCACCACGGCTTCACAACCCTGCAGTCTCCTGGCTGCCTTCACTGCCTTCCATCACCACGGCCTTCACAACCCTGCAGTCTCCTGGCTGCCTTCACTGCCTTCCATCACCACGGCCTTTCACAACCCTGCAGTCTTCTGGCTGCCTTCACTGCCTTCCATCACCACGGCCTTCACAACCCTGCAGTCTCCTGGCTGCCTTCACTGCCTTCCATCACCACGGCCTTCACAACCCTGCACGTCTCCTGGCTGCCTTCACTGCCTTCCATCACCACGGCCTTCACAACCCTGCAGTCTCCTGGCTGCCTTCACTGCCTTCCATCACCACGGCCTTCACAACCCTGCAGTCTCCTGGCTGCCTTCACTGCCTTCCATCACCACGGCCTTCACAACCCTGCAGTCTCCTGGCTGCCTTCGCTGAATTCCATCACCACGGCCTTCACAACCCTGCCGTCTCCTGGCTGCCTTCGCTGCCTTCCTCACAGAGTTCAGCTGTCATTATGTTTACCTTCGCTTCCTGCCTTCCTGGGAGTCACTGCATTGTTTGCTCTCTTCTCTCTCTCTCTCTCTCTCTCTCTCTCTCTCTCTCTCTCTCTCTCTCTCTCTCTCTCCTAAGTCCAGCTCCATAGCATCAAATTACTATTATTACATTCGTGGTAGAAGCGCTAAAACCGTAGGGGTTATACAGCGCCTGGGGGGGGAAGTGAGGCAGTCAAGTCCGTCACTTGGAAAATCGGAGATCAGGTCCAACCCCTTGGATCAAAAGCCCTCACCGGCCATGAAAAAAAATGTTCCAAGTGACCGCAAGAACCTACGTTTCACGAGTTTCCAGAGTTTTTCGACTTCCGGAGCCCGACCTGGGCTCCGGAAGCCCGACCTGGGCTCCGGAAGCCCGACCTGGGCTCCGGAAGCCCGACCTGGGCTCCGGAAGTCAAAAAAAAAATTAAAATTTGTGAATGTGACATAAATCAAACCTGACATAAACCCGAAGTTTGTCTGTAACAATTCTTGAGTGACTTGTTAAATTTAATGTGGGATCAATGGGCTGTTACACTGTGTGGGATCACTGGGCTGTTACACTGTGTGGTATCACTGGGCTGTTACACTGTGTGGTATCACTAGGCTGTTACCCTGTGTGGTATCACTGGGCTGTTACACTGTGTGGTATCACTGGGCTGTTACACTGTGTGGGATCACTGGGCTGTTACACTGTGGGATCACTGGGCTGTTACACTGTGTGGGATCACTGGGATGTTACACTGTGTGGGATCACTGGGCTGTTACACTGTGTGGGATCACTAGGCTGTTACACTGTGTGGTATCACTAGGCTGTTACACTGTGTGGTATCACTGGGCTGTTACACTGTGTGGGATCACTGGGCTGTTACACTATGTGGGATCACTGGGCTGTTACACTGTGTGGTATCACTAGGCTGTTACACTGTGTGGGATCACTAGGCTGTTACACTGTGTGGTATCACTAGGCTGTTACACTGTGTGGTATCACTGGGATGTTACACTGTGTGGTATCACTGGGCTGTTACACTGTGGGATCACTTGGCTGTTACACTGTGTGGGATCACTGGGCTGTTACACTGTGTGGGATCACTGGGCTGTTACACTGTGTGGGATCACTAGGCTGTTACACTGTGTGGTATCACTGGGCTGTTACACTGTGGGATCACTGGGCTGTTACACTGTGTGGGATCACTGGGATGTTACACTGTGTGGGATCACTGGGCTGTTACACTGTGTGGGATCACTGGGATGTTACACTGTGTGGGATCACTGGGCTGTTACACTGTGTGGGATCACTGGGCTGTTACACTGTGTGAGATCACTGGGATGTTACACTGTGTGGGATCACTGGGTTGTTACACTGTGTGGGATCACTGGGCTGTTACACTGTGTGGTATCACTGGGCTGTTACACTGTGGGATCACTGGGCTGTTACACTGTGTGGAATCACTCGGCTGTTACACTGTGTGGTATCACTGGGCTGTTACACTGTGTGGGATCACTAGGCTGTTACACTGTGTGGTATCACTGGGCTGTTACACTGTGGTATCACTGGGCTGTTGCACTGTGTGGGATCACTGGGCTGTTACACTGTGTGGTATCACTAGGCTGTTACACTGTGTGGAATCACTGGGCTGTTACACTGTGTGGTATCACTAGGCTGTTACACTGTGGTATCACTGAGCTGTTACACTGTGTGGTATCACTGGGCTGTTACACTGTGTGGGATCACTGGGCTGTTACACTTAGCAATATATCAGTGGACAATTAGGCAGTGCAATATATTAACGTACAGTTAGGGAGAACGATATATTAACAGGCAGTTAGGGAGAACGATATATTAATAGGCAGTTAGGGAGAACGATATATTAACAGGCAGTTAGGGAGAACGATATATTAACAGGCAGTTAGGGAAAACGATATATTAACAGGCAGTTAGGGAAAACGATATATTAACAGGCAGTTAGGGAGAACGATATATTAACAGGCAGTTAGGGAGAACGATATATTAACAGGCAGTTAGGGAGAACGATATATTAATAGGCAGTTAGGGAGAACGATATATTAACAGGCAGTTAGGGAGAACGATATATTAATAGGCAGTTATGGAGAACGATATATTAACAGGCAGTTAGGGAGAACGATATATTAACAGGCAGTTATGGAGAACGATATATTAACAGGCAGTTAGGGAGAACGATATATTAATAGGCAGTTATGGAGAACGATATATTAACAGGCAGTTAGGGAGAACGATATATTAACAGGCAGTTAGGGAGAACGATATATTAACAGGCAGTTAGGGAGAACGATATATTAACAGGCAGTTAGGGAGAACGATATATTAATAGGCAGTTAGGGAGAACGGTATATTAACAGGCAGTTAGGGAGAACGATATATTAACAGGCAGTTAGGGAGAACGATATATTAACAGGCAGTTAGGGAGAACGATATATCAGCAATAATTGATTCAATGAATGTGTGTGTACTCAGTGATTCTTAGCGTGTACTCGACTAGTTGTGTTTGCTGGGGTCGAGTCACAGCTCCTGGCCCTGTCATATCTCTTCTTAAAACATAAAGAGCGAAGAGGCACGATACTGTGAGTGAAACAATGCATAAATAACCCGCACATAAGAGAAACAGATTTATGAGACGTTTCGCTTCGACTTGGACACTTAAGTAGACACACTAACACACGAAGGCAAGTTATGAGAGCCTTTGCAGGATGCTGGCAATGAGTTCAATAACTCTGGTCATATGGCGCCTGCACATGCCAGTTGTTCATAGAATCTGGTCCTCGTTACCGTATACAGGCGTTCAAAATTTGAATGCGATCGGATGATGCGTTCTCGAGTTATGAGCGAAATGAAATCTAGAAATAAGAGGAAGAAAATAAATCGGGTAACCATTTAAAAGGTCCATCTTCGGAGATAAATAATAATAATAATAATAATAATACATTTAATAATAATAATAATAATAATAATAATACACTTCAATAATAATAGTGATATTTTTTGAGAAATTAAGTGTTGAAGTAAATACTCCATAGAGCAGTTGTTCCTCGTGGAGCAGTGGCAGGTTTATTCACATTTATCAAGGCCAGAAAACTCTGTTATTTTTTATTTATTACAAGGACCTTATTAGACCTTAATGGCAGTCAGTGTGTGTGTGTGTGTGTGTGTGTGTGTGTGTGAGTAGGTAGCACTGTTAGCAGTGACTCCACTGTAAGTCAGGTCAATATCACAAATGTGACTAGCAGACTACAGCAGCAGCAGCTGCTGTAGTCTGCTTGTATTGGTATTTCATTCATACTTTCTGACCCTTCACACACACATACACACACACACACACTATAAATCAATGCCTCTGACTTACCTGTGGTCCGTTTCTATGTGTGTACTCACCTAATTGTGGTTGCAGGGGTCGAGTCATAGCTCCTGGCCTCGCCTCTTCACTGACCGCTACTAGGTCCTCTCTCTCCCTGCTCCATGAGCTTTATCAAGCCTCTTCTTAAAGCTATGTATGGTTCCTGCCTCCACTACATCACTTACTGTGTGTGTACTGTATGCAAGTGACACGTTGCAATTTCAACGCTTGTGAAATATTCATTGCTCCAGCTCTTTTCTGTTAATTAAATTTTACACAGCAAAATGAAAGTGTGGACTGGTAATGAAGCATATTCATTACAGGTGTTGTGATTAACACACATGTTAATTACCCTCATTACTCACTGATTCACCTCACTTTAGATAGGAAGCTCACTGATGTATTGACACTATCAGCATTTTCGCTTCTGTTATCAGTAATAAAAACAGAAATAAAAATTAGTTTTGGTTAACATTATTATATTGATGATATTGATGGAGTAGCACTTTTATTGCAAAGGTGTTACAGTAGTGAAAAACAGTGACACTTTTATTGCAAAGGTGCTGCAGTAGTGAAAAACAGTAACACTTTTATTGCAAAGGTGTTACAGTAGTGAAAAACAGTGACACTTTTATTGCAAAGGTGTTACAGTAGTGAAAAACAGTGGCACTTTTATTGCAAAGGTGTTACAGTAGTGAAAAACAGTGGCACTTTTATTGCAAAGGTGTTACAGTAGTGAAAAACAGTGGCACTTTTATTGCAAAGGTGCTACAGTAGTGAAAAACAGTGGCACTTTTATTACAAAGGTGCTATAGTAGTAAAAAACAGTGGCACTTTTATTGCAAAGGTGCTACAGTAGTGAAAAACAGTGGCACCTTTATTGAAAAGGTGTTACAGTAGTGAAAACAGTGGCACTTTTATTACAAAGGTGCTACAGTAGTGAAAACCAGTGGCACCAATATCGTAATGGTGCTACATCGGTGAAAAATAGTGGCACCATCATTGAAAAGGTGCTACAATAGTCAAAACAATGACATCATCACTGCAAATGTGCTGCACTAACGAAAAGAGTGGCATTATCGCTGCAAGCAAATGTGCAAGCAAAGGTGATGGCACCGAGGTAAGAGCCAGGGCCAACACTCCCAAAGGTGCCAAGCCACGCTAGACCTCGCTTCATCGACTCCACTACCTTAAGGCTTACATTCCTACACTTCTGCAGTTGAAATATGACAGTATGGTTATTAATCATCCAGTGAGGTGGGTTGGGAGACAACCATCCAGGGAGGTGGGTTGGTAGACAACCATCCAGGGGAGGTGGGTTGGGAGACAACCATCCAGGGAGGTGGGTTGGGAGACAACCATCCAGGGAGGTGGGTTGGTAGACAACCATCCAGAGAGGGAGGCTGGGAGACAACAGCCATCCAGAGAGGGATGCTGGTAGACAACAACCATCCAGGGAGGGAGGCTAGTTGGCAGCACCCATTCAGGGAGGGAGGTTAGTTGGCAGCAACCATCCAGGGAGGGAGGCTAGTAGACAACAACCATCCAGGAAGGGAGGCTAGTATACAGCAACTATCCAGGGAGGGAGGATAGTAGACAACAACCATCCATGGAGGGAGGCTAGTAGGCAACAACCATCCATGGAGGGAGGCTAGTAGACAACAACCATCCAGGGAGGGAGGCTAGTAGACAGCAACCATCCAAGGAGGGAGGCTAGTAGACAACAACCATCCAAGGAGGGAGGCTAGTAGACAACAACCATCCAAGAAGGGAGGCTAGTAGACAACAACCATCCAAGGAGGGAGGCTAGTAGACAGCAACTATTCAGCAAAGTACTATCCTCCGTAGTCACATTAAAGGCCATAAGAAGACTAGTAAGACCATAGTTAAGACGGTCTGCCCCTAGGACAGAACTTACCTTTCTCCAGTCTGGACCGAGTGCTCATGCCTCTCACCTTTCCAGTTAAGACCAGGTCTGGGACCGGAAGCCTGTTAACGGTGGCAGCCGAATGGCCTCCCTCACCTTTCCAGTTAAGACCAGGTCTGGGACCGGGCCGCGGGGGGCATGGCCTCCCCTCACCTTTCCAGTTAAGACCAGGTCTGGGACCGGGCCGCGGTGGCCATGGCCTCCCCTCACCTTTCCAGTTAAGACCAGGTCTGGGACCGGGCCGCGGGAGCCATGGCCTCCCCTCACCTTTCCAGTTAAGACCAGGTCTGGGACCGGGCTGCGGGGGCCATGGCCTTCCCTCACCTTTCCAGTTAAGACCAGGTCTGGGACCGGGCCGCGGGGGCCATGGCCTCCCTCACCTTTCAGTTAAGACCAGGTCTGGGACCGGGCTGCGGGGGCCATGGCCTTCCCTCACCTTTCCAGTTAAGACCAGGTCTGGGACCGGGCCGCGGGGGCCATGGTCACCCCTCACCGCTAACAGCTACAGTGCTAAAATTTCTTCATTGTAACTCAAAAACTGCAGAAAAATAACCCATAGATTATTGTTTTAAGTGAAACATGGCACCCTGCAGGCCAGGAGAGGACATAAACAATGAAGAAATCGATGAAAAACATCACATTGGGGGAGAAATAGCCGAGTATTTTTGTGTTTTGCGTGTATGAAAGAAATACACATAGGTGAAGTGTGTATGAATACAGTATGTGCGTATGAATGCATATTTACACTAGTGTTTGTGTGTGTGTATGTGTGTGTGTGTGTAGGTCGCCCGATATACCTAAGAAGCGCGTGTATACATGCGCTCATCGCCATGTGCGTGGAGGTATTGCGTGTACACGTGTGTACATCCATGTATGAGTCAAAGTCACTAATGTGTGCACGGGTTGGGACACTGCCAGAGCTATGACGTCACGCCCTGGCTCCGCCCACACCGGTGACGTCACGCTCACGTGCGCCCATCGCCGGTGACGTGAGCGAAACATCTGCTCAAGGGCTGCCACGAGCCGCTCTTTGAAACCTTTTATTTATACACTAAATTCCCCCCTCTTACCCATAATGAATTCCACTGATAGCAAAGCTCATTATGACATTAACTTCATTATTGCATTAAAAGGCCCTTCGTCTGAAGATAAATATGGCAGTTAGAGGCCATTTTTTTGTAGCGGCCGTCACCAGATTTTTTTTCCCACTGTGTTTAGTTCGAGTTTCAAAATGTATCGGACTTGCCATCGCATCTTACGCCCCGAACGACCTAAAACGATTTTTCCCCCCTCTAGTTTTTGTTCAATTCTTGGTGTTTTATGGCTGGTTGATGCAGTGGATGGCGCGGAGATGGCGATAACTTTATAAAGGACGCCCTAAATCCTCCGGGAAAAATACAAACTTGGTGGACAAAAAAAATGGCGGTAATCACTTTGCCGCGCTGACGTGATCGTTAGTTTCCCGCCTCTTGGGGTCCTACGGGGTCTTACGGGGTCCTACGGCTCCTTTTGGAGGGGGTCCTGCGGAATACCACGGTGCCTACGGGGTCCTACAGAGATCCTAATGGATTTTATGGGGTCCTGGGGTATTGCGGGATTCTAGAATATTTTGGCGTTCTGAGGTACTATGGATTTCTGGGGTACTGTGGGGTCCTGGGATACTACGGGTCCTGGGATACTACGGGGTCCTAGGATACTACAGGGTCCTAGGATACTACGGGGTCCTGGGATACTACAGGATCTTGAAATACTGCAGGGTCCGGGGATACTACGGGGTCTTGGGATACTGTAGGGTCCTGGGGTACTACAGGGTCCTGGGGTGCTACTGGGGCCTTGGACTGTGAGCACCCTTCGCCCTTTTGTCTTTGCAATTGCACTTGCAACATGAAGGGGGAGAGTGTACCCCAGCTAAGACCCCAACTTTACACTGTGATGATTATTTTATATTACAAGTATACAAAAGACACACTTGCAACACTTGGGAACCTTTATTGATGAATAAGACGCACTTGCAATTGCAACACTTGGGTACCTTTATTGATGAATAAGACACACAGGCAACACTCGGGTACCTTTATTTATTGGAGATCTTTAGTATCGATGGAGCTCATGATTGAGTGGTATTTGCAACTAGATCATAAGTAAGCAAGTGATATTTTAACATGTAGTACAAGCACAGTGATTGGTCATTACATTACATTGATCTCTCACTCACATTCTGAACGACTAGTGAAGGTAATAATGACGTAGAATTTAACATTACACCAGGAACAGATCTAACAGAGTCAGACTCGCCAAATTTAGATGCATCTCAAACACTGCCTGACAACGAGGTCAGAAGTGGTGGTCCTCTCACGAACCTAAGTATAAGATTCACCCAGACTATGTTAGGTCCAGAGTGACATGTCAGGTGAAGTGATTTCGTTCCTAAGTATAGCTTAAAACACAAAATATTATTTATCAGTGCAAGTAGTTAATAAAGACCTGGACTTGCGTCTATATTACAGTCAGTTAAACTTTTATTCAACCTTATATTTCGTTCACTTATCGACGTACAGGTAACAGTTTTGACCATTCAATAGAGCGATAAAAATCTCTTATGAATAAAGGTGGCATTCCACTCCTAGCAATTTCTAGTGATATATTAGCGCTGCTGTAGTTGTAATGGGTAGAAATTTGTTGCGTTTTGTTTATGGAATTTTGTAGACACATTCATAAGTCTACTGAGGAGAGTTCTTAATTATAAGTTTTTTATGACATTAGATTTATAAGCACATCATTAACGTTAAAATATTAAAGGCACACACACACACATACACACACACACACACACACACACACACACACACACACACACACACACACACACACACACACATATATATATATATATATAATATTGTCTTGCTGAATAGGTAAAACTTGTGATTTTGGGTTAAATAGCAACGCACTTCTTGCCGAATAAGGCAAACGAAAATTTGTGTATGCAATAATTTCGCAAAAATCATTCTGAACCTAACGAAAAAAATATATTTCATTGTGTTTATTTTTAAATTATTGTAAACTTATCTAAAATATATTTAGTTGGATTAGGCTAAATTAAATTGTGCTTTTCATAATAATGTTCGGTAAGTTCTCTAAGGTTCTTTTGGTACAAAATATTAATTTTTACATTAACATAAATGAATAAAATATATCTTTAAATGTATGAGAGAACATTTTAGAAAAGACTTAATTTTCAGTGAGTTCTTTCTAATTGACCAATTTTACCTATTCGGCACGACATATATATGTAAACATATATATATTTCTCACATTATCATGGACATGTAAAAATAACAGAACAGTAGAAGGCTTATTAGGCTGAGACGTCACCTCACCTACGACACAACTCCCGTCACATATATATAGAAACTAACCTGGAGCGCCGCGTGGTGGGATCCTTCATAACCATCACTTCATTAATGTCACCAAACTTGCTGAAATACTCCCTCAGGCCCTCTGTAAATAACACAGAAATAGTCATTAGCGCTGAGCTATGGCGGAGATGAGGGAAATTATCACCGGCAAACATCTGCATTGATTAATAGTCCCAGTTAATTTCTGGGGGAGATTACGGTAGAACTATGGTAGAGGGGAGGAAAGTGGGAGGTGGGGAGCAGGAGGGAACTAGGGTTGGGGAGATAAGAAATATAATAAAAGGGGAGGTACTTGAGAGGAGAAGATGAAAGGTAAGAGAGAGGGGGGGAAGTGGGTAAGGGAGGAAGAAGGAGAGATGGAGGGTAGTGAGAGGGAAGAAATGAGTTCTAAACAGAGGGAGAGAGAGAGAGAGGCAGACAGTGAACCAATGACAAATCACAAACCCTATAATTACATATTATAAATTTACGCTCTTATTGCAGAGAATTGGAGCTTCCCTCCCTTCCCTTGAATCAGACTTGACTGCGTCCCATTAGCCCATATGCTGTATGACCCCTACGAGTCTACAGCTTCCTCTCGAATCGATGTTCATTATTTCATCATTGATCACCTCAAGGAAGGATAAAAAGATAACATGTACTTCCCTCGGAGATAACATATTACATCTCCAAGATAACGCACACATCTCCAAGATAACGCACACATCTCCAAGATAACGCACACATCTCTGAGATAACGCACACATCTCTAAAATAACACATACATCTCTAAGATATCATACACATCCTCAAAAATCATGTAGATAATCTCCCAGCATCCCACACGTATACACATCCCCCTACATAAACAATGCACTGTAGGGGAGATACAAGGTCAACCCACCAACGTCTTCAAGACGTCATCCTGGGGAGTTCCTCGAGGAATTTCGACCTTACGACGCTATGCTAGCTGCGTCTACCTAGCATGCAGCTGGTAGCAATAATTGACTTGGAAACCAGAGTACTTAAGAGATGGAGAAGTTATCCCAGAAGACTAATATATTGTGAAGCGAAGACGTGTGTATCTTACAAGATACTTATGTATCTTACAAGATACTTATGTATCTTACAAGTCAAGATACTTATGTATCTTACAAGACAAGATACTTATGTATCTTACAAGACAAGATACTTATGTATCTTACAAGACAAGATACTTATGTATCTTACAAGACAAGATACTTATGTATCTTACAAGACAAGATACTTATGTATCTTACAAGACAAGATACTTATGTATCTTACAAGACAAGATACTTATGTATCTTACAAGACAAGATACTTATGTATCTTACAAGACAGTGTTTACCACTGGCTTTATGTACAAAAAAACCTCTTTAAAACAGGAAAAAATCGACGGATTCTCAACAATATCTTAAATAAAACGAAGAGATGTTTATCGTACGTGAAACACAGTGTTTGGAACCCACTTTATTATCCTGAAAAAAAAAAATGAAAATTTATCAGCGTTCGCTCAATACTCCAGAAAAGCAACGCGAAATAAATGAAAATAAAAGATGAACCGGTCAGCAATACTGAAACAGGAAGAATGTAATCACGTTATAGATAAATTTACATTTAGAAAGGTAATATAAAAGTCATTGTTAGTTAATAGTGGATGAGTGGAAGAAACAGCCTGGTAGGGTGAAGAAGATAGCTAGCGCTCTAACTTGCTCTAAAAATAGGTTAGATAAACATACGAGCTTTAATGGTGGGGTGAGAGTAGGGCCTACCTAGCAGAGGCCTACTGTAGTGCTATATTTGCATATTTTATTTAATGGGGACCGCTAAAATTTCCCCTCCCCCCTCCCCCATTACATCGCCTAGGGAAATGGGAAGCAATCAGTCATCCCAAGGAAAGGGAGGGTAGCTCCAATTCCTTATTTTAAGAGCCCTTCGTGAGTATCAAGACACACACACACACACGTATCAATACACATAGTAAAATCACAAACATACGTGAAGGACAATTTCACACTTAGTAACTTGGGTTATGCTATGTAAGGTTAGTTTGGTTTCTATCTGTGGTAGATTTCCGGAGGTTATCACCCTGCCCTCCCCTCCCCGTCCCACACCAGGACTCCTGACTGATGGTCTCATCAATCACATTGTTGATGCTAACACCATACAGTCCAACCCAGTATATATATATATATATATATATATATATATATATATATACTATTGACCTTCCTTAAAGGGAGACTGATGTAAATAAAGTAACTAATACGCGATGCTTCTTCACTCTCCGTTGAAACACTTCAACGAATGCAAACAAACAAAAAACTTCACGAATATAAACATTGCTCTTGCATAATAAATTAACACCTTTGCTCATACATTCAGACATTTAAAGTCAATGAGAAGACCAGAACCAGAGTCCTGGTCGGGAGCGGAGTCACAGGGGCGATGCTCCGGGACATATTAACATGCAGTCAACAGGTAGGTAGATAAGAACATTAAATGCAGTGTATACACATCAGGAAGTCATAGTCAGTAGTAGCTTAAATTTATATAATTTCACGCCTTCCACTTGTTCAGAATGGAGTCTGTGCTCCAAGATTTTCATCAACATTTCATTTCCCTCTGTTCATTCCCTCTGTTCATTCCCTCTGTTCATTCATCCAAGCGTGTTACGGCGGCGTCATATCTTGTGTTTGTGAAGACGAAAGTAACGTGTGATGCAGATCTGTAGGGTGACTTCCCCTCGTTCCTTTGCTCTCCTGCCTAGTTATTAAGGAAGTCTGAGGAAGGTTGTCTGTTGAGCTCAACGGGTTCCTAGATGATGGCACTGTTAGAAGACATCACGAAAACAAATGATATCCTAATTTATTTAAGGCGATCCCTAAATCCCTCCAAATTTGAAATAGTTTCCTCCAGCCTAGAGATTAGTGACCAAATTATAATTATCTACCTAGAAGCACAAGCCCGTGATCTAGCTAGTAGCACAAGCCAGTGATCTAGCTAGGTAACACAAGCCAGTGATCTAGCTAGTAGCACAAGCCAGTGATCTAGCTAGTAGCACAAGCCAGTGATCTAGTTAGTAGCACAAGCCAGTGATCTAGCTAGCTAGAAGTACAACCCAGTGATCTAGCTAGTAGCACCAGCCTGTGATCTAGTTAGTAGCACCAGCCAGTGATCTAGCTAGTAGCACAAGTCAGTGATCTAGCTAGTAGCACAAGCCAGTGATCTAGCTAGTAGCACCAGCCTGTGATCTAGTTAGTAGCACCAGCCAGTGATCTAGCTAGAAGCACAAGCCAGTGATCTAGCTAGTAGCACAAGCCAGTGATCTAGCTAGGTAGCACAAGCCAGTGATCTAGCTAGTAGCACAAGTCAGTGATTTAGCTAGTAGCACAAGCCAGTGATCTACCTAGAAGCACAAGCCAGTGATCTACCTAGAAGCACAAGTTAGTGATCTAGCTTGTAGCACAAACCAGTGATCTAGCAAGAAACACAAGGCAGTGACCTAGCTGACAGGTCTTGCCTTAAGTCTCCTCTCAGGTTCAACGCTATCGACCTAATTCTAGGAAACAAAATCTCTGAACATCAGGCAGTTGGCAGACCACATTGAAGACACTGATGTACATGACTCAACTAACACAGCAAAGTCTACCAGACTTCCTGGGTGATTTAGTGAGTGTACGACCCCGTCTTCTCTACAGGCATTACTGACAGGGAGGTGCTTCAGAGTTCAACACCAAAACCATCTATGATGCTGGACTACAAAGAATTAAGCTGGGACAACCCATTTGCAGGAAATTTGTTTGAAGATATACGTGCAGCTGGAACGTCCATCATTGATATTATTTCACTGCTGTGAGTGCATATCACTCTGGAGACTTCTTAACAGTTCATATTTCGGCCATGGGAGGAAATTTCCACTCACTGTACTGCATTGGCTCTCCGCCTTGCTGCCCCTATTCATACTGAATATAAGTGTATTTGTTACAAGATGGAAGCTTACTAATACGGTCAGTATGATCTATAGCGTGTATGATGTAAAAACTAGCATGCAGTGCCACTCTGTGTGGGTGAACATTCCACCATAAAGTATTGGGCAGTGCCACTCATGCTGTGAGTGAATGTACGTCAGTTCAATCGACAAATGCTGATAAATATTCAAGTCTACGGATTTGTACCCAGCTTACAGAAAATAAATATAAAACTTACAGCTTATAAACGCCGAGTAACATAGAGTAAGCTGAAAGAAAATGACACACACACACATTGTAAACGCCGGTTAGAATACAGTAAACTTGAATGAGATAAAAAGTACTGATTTTTAAACTCTGATTAAAATAAATTAAGTTTGAGGGATAAGGAGGTTTATTGCTAACTTAGGTTGTTTCGGCAAACCCTTTCTAAAATTTTATTAAATTTAGTCTGTGCCCACATCCATAGGTCTACAGCTTTTGCCGTCTTACTAAAAAATATCAGAACACTGCCGGAACAAGTAGAGAAATCTTCAAGAAAAAACTAGGCAACTACCTCCTCCATGTGTTAGATCAACCAGGCTGTGATGGACATGTGGGCTATCGGACCGCCAGCAGCAATAGCCCGGCTGACCAGACAAGCACAAGACAAGCCTGGTCTAAGGCCGGGCTGCAGGAGTAGGAACTCTCTCGAAACCCATCAAAGGTACACAAATTTTGAAAGAGAACAGATACTTCTTCCAGACTTACTAAGAGGATAATTGTGTTTAATGGTATAAAATACTGACAAGTTGATGATCAAGACACATGTGAAACACCTGGGTGTCTTTACTGATGAAACGTTTCGCCTACACAGTGGTCTTCTTCAGTCAAATACAGAGGCAGCAGTGTAGTAGTGATATGAAGATGATGTAGTCAGTCCATCAATGTCAAAAACTATTCCTCAAAGAATAATGGACTGATTGCTTCTTCATTTCGCTACTATACAAGTATTTGACTAAAGAAGCCTGCTGTGTGGGCGAAACGTTCAAACAATAAAGATACCCAACTGTTGCTCATGTGTCTTATTGATCAAAATGATAATTGTTTATACCAGTAACTCTCTTGTTGAAGCTCTAACCAAGACTTGATAACCTCTACGATGCGCGAAACGTAGCTTTTCTGCCACTGATGTCAGCAAAAACCTGTCGCTCTATATTCAGAAACCTCAACCTGTCCAGAAATAATCCACTAACCCAGTTAGTTATAACCGACAAAACAAGAATGATCGAACTAGCTGCATATAATCCCGAGCATTACCAGAATTATCGCTCAAGCTGCAAATAATGCTGAACATTTAATCACCACAAATCTCTGTTCATTGCACTGCCCTACGAATCTTGCAACCCTGACCATTGCAAAATTTCGCATTCCTTTCCGTGGAAAATACCCCCTGGGCACGCATAACTGCCAGCATGTGCGTTTAGGAATGACTTACGAGGAGTAAGGGAGCTAAACCATACCGCACCAGATGAAGAGAGGTGAGACATGATTACGACGTATAAGATACAGATATAAGGGCAGATTTAATACGGGTCACAGTGGATATACACAGAGGTGTGTGTGTGTGTGTGTGTGTATCTCTCAGTGTATATACGCTTTCATCTCTGTTTCAGGTATTAAAGTATTCTTGACTGGTGGTGAGCAAGTGATATACGGTCTTAATGACCCTCGTGTACTTTATAGACTCGACTAACCAGCATGCAGCCCGCTTGTGTACGTAGTTTCAGAGGTACGTCCGTGTATTTTGTATCAGAGGCCACCCAGCTCCACTTCATATTTTCAGTGTATATTAATTTTTCTCTAATTTTTGAAACATTATTAACCCCCACTTAAATTGCTGCATAAAATTTCTGAAGTATATAGCCAGTGTTGGTGAGGAAAATGACCCTTAATATGGCGGTGACTCAGCTAATTCACATTATTATAGCGATGCTCCAGCTTGCAGCAAAATGTTGGGCTACTTTATAATGGTCGAGTGTATTTATCGAGAGACGTTTCGCCCAAGCAGCAAACTTTTTTTTCGGTCTAATGCAGAGGCATGAGCATGGTGATTTTTATAAGAGTGAGTGGAAGAAGGGGTGAGGTGCAGCAGTGGTAGATGTGGTCATATGAGGGCGGGGCCCACCAGTGGCATTGGATATGCCCATAAGATGAGTCAGAGATTTAGCAATAAAGTTATAGAAGACTTTGCACCAAGATTTCATGGTGTTGCTGATTTAGTCAGATATAAATTCATCAGAGGTCTATTGATACCTGTCGTACAATAAACCAAAGGTCTGTTGATACCTGTGTTACACCTGCTGCGCAGGCGCTTCGCCTACGCAGTAGGCGAAGCGTCTCTCAGTAAAGATACCCAGGTGTTGTACATGTCTTTTATTAACTTCTCTGTATTATACACCATTGATCTAAGGATACTTGTCTGATACAGCAACATCAAGGAACCTTGGTACAGAGGAACTACAACTCTTTTGCTAAATCTCTTAAAAGAGTGTATGGAGTGTCCCTCCACCATCTTCACATCCGAGTCACTCCACCTCCCCACAATCCTGAGACTGAAAAAGTACTTCCTAACGTCAGTATGACTCATCTGTGTCTTTATCCTCCACATATGTCTCAACATATGTCTCAACATATGAGGACTTCACATTAAAAACACTCCGTCCCTGTCTGCCCTATCAGCTTTCTTAAGTATATTGTACACTTCACTGACTGTGACTTAATGGTTCAGGAGAGACCGAAACGTCGTCATGAGATTCCTCTCTTAAGTGTGGGTGTCCGGTAAGTACCACCCTCGCCATTATGAATTTTCATCAAGTTTTTTTTGTGTCATAATCATGGCTTTCCAAGTCGTCCTCTCTTCCAGGGTCGTCAAGATGGTTCCTTATGTTGCCTAACCTTGGACTATGGGAAGTTTTTGTGCACACCTTTGTACATTTTCGAGGTTCTCACCTTCACGTTTTCTAGTGCGAGTTGATCTGCAATAACCTTATCTTTGTCATTATTTCTTGTTCATCTACGAGTAACTCCTTCAGTTCTCTGAATTTTCTCTCATAACTTTCTATCGTCTTCTGTAAGTGTTCCTCATGTATTCTCCAGTCTTATCACTTAACCCCGTAAACTTTCCTTCTTATGAGGCTATGAAACAGTTTTGATTTTACCCTTGTCTGCTCTGTCATTTCCAAATTGTTTCTCAGCTTCCCTTCGTACCCTTGTGTGGGTCAGGTAGGAAGGGGAGGGAGGAACAAGAAAGGAGGGTGGTTGGGTGGTACAAGGATAAGGGGAAAGGGAGGAACTAGAAATAAACGAGAGGAAGAGAGGTAAGATGGGAGTTGAGAGGGAACGAGTGGAAGAGAGGCAAGATGGGAGTTGAGAGGGAACGAGAGGAAGAGAGGCAAGATGGGAGTTGAGAGGGAACGAGTGGAAGAGAGGCAAGATGGGAGTTGAGAGGGAACGAGAGACTGAGAGGAGTAAGGAGGGAAGGACTTGGGAAAGAAAGAAGATGTGAGGGAACAAGGAGGGAGGGAACAAGGGAGGAGACAAGAGAAAAAGGGTGAAGAGAGAGCCAGGGCTCGACCCCCTGGTCAGAAAGTGTCACATAAACATGCCATACAACCATCGGTAAAATCCCCATAAACTAAGAGACTTTTAAGGTGGGACGATAAAACCCCAGGAACACCACGCTCAAGACAAAGGTCAGACCTGTGTCTTCCTACTTAGCAGTGTTAGGCTAGTTTATGTTATGCTAGGTTAGGATAGGTCAGGCTGTGGCAATATATATATATATATATATATATATATATATATATATGTATATATATATATATATATATATATATATATATATATATATATATATATATATATATATATATATATATATATATATATATATATATATATATATCAAGACAAAATACAAAATACAATGGGGAGTAAAACAACATAGATAACAACTCAGAGCTACATGTCAAATACTTCGTCCAACTCCCCGGCAGTGGGCCGCGTGCCCAGAATACTGCAGTCATTTCCCTTTGGATCGCAACACTGAGTCTCTGAAAGAGGAAGCTGGTCGCCCTGTGGTCCTTGGTTTCTATGATGAGTTTTCCACCCAGCTCCTTGAGAAACTTTAGAGCACACTTGCCCCATGCTCCATGGGTCTCATATATATATATATATATATATATATATATATATATATATATATATATATATATATATATATATATATATATATATATATATATATATATATATATAAGAAAGGGTGTGGGCGTATCTAGGAGGGGCATAGGCGTGTCTGTAGGGCGTGGGCGTGTGTCTGGGCGTGTATACACGCTCTCCTATGTCAAGAGAACTGTTTATTTCCTTAGGCGCTAAGCCAGTACCATCAGTGTTAGTGCTGGTCTTCTGAGACGGCGAGGCTGAAGCTAGGTGCTGGCTAGGGCTAGGTGAAGGCTGGGTGCAGGCTAGGTGAAGGCTATTAGGTATAACAGCACATCAGATACGCGAACAAAGATTAATTGGAACAGTGGACAGTTGCATCTTCATTTTTTTTTTAAGAATTCATCCCTAAATAATAAATCAGAGACCGCCACGGTGAAAAACTCGTCTGCTCATGTCACAGTATTTGCCCTAATTCTCTTTCTCATAGTTGACATAGACATAACATTCTTAACAGAGGATATCTGAGTTATAACGAGAGTGTAAGACATCAGGGACAAAGCAAGCATGGCAGTCAAGTCTTTCAGTGGTACAATTATTGAGCGTAATAAAGGAAGTCAAATTTCAGCTACTCAGCTCTGGAAAAAAAAATAAGAAATAAAAATTAAAACACAATATCACTATAATAAAGGTATAAAATACCCAAAGGCTGATGAATAAGTTGCATATGCAACATTTTTCAATCTTTATTTCCGAAATGTTTTCCCTACAAAGTAGCTTTTCAGCGTAATACAGTGGAGACTAAAACTGGTGACAGCAGTGGAGAGGTGAAGATGATGTCATCAGTCCATTAGCCTTGAAGTAGTTGTTTGTAGGTGGTCAGTCCCTCAGCCTTGATAAGCTCCCAGCTCTTAAAACAATACAAAAACGCTGTCAGAAATTGAAACGTATAGAACCTGTGGGCTAACCACATCACAAAGTCTTACTTTTAAGGATCACAGTAGTGTTTCTATCACAACTACAAGGAAAAGTTTAAATAAAATATCAAGAAATTTTAAAACTGTGTGTTCGTTGTCTTCTTATTGAAGAATAAAGAGACTATGATAACCTATGTGATATGTCAAAGTATTTAATTAATGAAAATAAGATAACAGACATCTTAAGCTAATATTCTAAATTTGCTTGAAACACATATAAATCCAGAAGCACTCCTGTTAATCTTTTTGATGCCTAGTTCCCAGGCCTCTATCCATATGGTCTTGTGCTACCATCCACACGATAGACATGGAGTGCATAATACTAGCCACTTCGGGAGCAAAATCTAATCTAATGAGGCATTTCACTACCGCTGCTCTTGGCAGGCCTCGTAAAGGATATATCATAATTTACAAGTGAAAGATGCTGCAGGGACTGAACACTATAATTACTCCTGACAACACCTGTAAGCATGCCAACGCTGAAAAAACACCCCAATAGAAGAAAGAGGTGTAGCAGCAAGATGGATACGAGTTGCACAATAAACTAGCCACTTCGGCGGCAAGATCTGATCAACTTTCGCATCCCCTCTCCCCCACATTTCTCCTTCCTCACCTCAGTGAAAGCCTGTCTCACTAGTACTTCAACTAGCTCATGGCCGGCACTTAAACTAGCACTTGAGTCGTACTTAAACTAGCCCTTGACTGGCACTTAAAAAAAAGCTAAATCACAACAAGGAACCCTAAACGCGTACCTACTCGAATCCCATCTGGGGAAGATGGATAGGATGAAGGGAGGGAGGGAGGAGTGAGAAAGCGAGAGAGGGAAGGAGGGAGGAGTGAAAAAGGGAGAGAGGGGGAGAAGGAGAGGGAATGAAGAAGAAAACAGTAGGAGAGGAGGAATTATGAAAGGGAAGACTAAAACGATGGAAGATTTGATGAAAAGTAGGGGATGGAAATGAAGAAGAGGGAGGGAGAAAGGAAAGAATTGAGAGAGAGAGAGAGAGAGAGAGAGAGAGAGAGAGAGAGAGAGAGAGAGAGAGAGAGAGAGAGAGAGAGAGAGAGAGAGAGAGAGAGAGAGAGAGAGAGAGAGACTGAAGAGGTGTTTGAAGTTTGCATTAGAATTTTCCCATCCGAGGTAAGCGTACTGGTCAGCTCCTCAATAAACTTAAATAACATCATCCCTAATAGTTGGCACCCAATTAACAATATCAACTTCATTTCTTGGCTGTTGCAACAATCCTTCATTCTTGGCTGTTGCAACAATCACCAATCCTTGGCTGTTGCAACAATCATCCATTCTTAACTGTTGCAACAAGCAAAAACTATCGCAGCCACTACAAAGTACCCCATCTAATTTAAGTAAATGTTGCATATTTTTGCAACATTTTGGGAACCTTAGTTACAACGTACTTATAGTCTTAATAAGTATCCGAGTTATTACTTATAAACTCAACGATGAAGCCCCGAAAAGTGTTGCTTGTGTTCTCTACACACACTGTGGAAACTACATGACATGTTGCTATTCTCATTTCCTCTCTAGCAAGAAAGTTCTATTGTGTTGCATGTGTTAGTATAGATCGTGTATCACCTCTGTGTGTGTCACTTGTGGTTACATAGCCAAGCTGACAACCTGTTTTGAACAGGAATCAAGAGTGCGCTCAGACTTATGACATGGTATGTTTGTGGATTTCTTACCATATATATATATCTTATATAATACCACATTTCTACCCAGCTGCACACATTGACTTTCTGAATGAGTGTTTCTCACAGAACTTGTACTCTACAATTTTAGTTGTTGTTTTTATCCTCGTAATCTGGTGTGATGTTTCTGCAGACTTGTCCTGTGTCATTTTAGTTCTGTAGATGGTCCTGCCTCTCAGGGGAAAATATGCGAGTTTTATTACGACTTTTCGATAAGTGTAGAGCTTTATTGTTATTTAGTAAAGCTGGCCACAGTCTGAAACGCTGTCAAAATTAAGAGTTAATTATATTTTCACTATTGTCGTCAGTACATTTAGATCCTTTATCTACTTCCTGTCATTTCATCAGTGTCTCTCTCTCTCTCTCTCTCTCTCTCTCTCTCTCTCTCTCTCTCTCTCTCTCTCTCTCTCTCTCTCTCTCTCTCTCTCTCTCTCTCTCACTGAGAGCTATGATTCACCAGAGTGTCGACTAAGCGAACAAAAACACTGAAGAATCCCACCAAATGGAGAAGTCCCGGAATTTTATTCGTAAAATTTAGTGGAGGTCATATCTTGCTCTCTTGTGTCTCTCCCTCCCGCCACTCCGCCCTCCGCCCGCCCCCTCCGCCAGTCCGCCCTCCGCCCGCCCCTTCGCCAGTCCGCCCGCCCCTCCACCCTCTGCCCGCCCTCCTGCTGGCCCGACCACCCACCATCCTCCATCCATAGATATTCCTTCTCTCCTTACCAGTCAGTGGGATGTATGTGTACAGTGGGGGATGAGGGGAAGGGAGGGAGGAGAGGGAGGGAATGAGAAGGGAAATGAAGGAGGGAGATGTAAATAGAGAGACAACAAAAAGAGAGAGAGAAGGATGGGAAATGAATAGGGAGGGAGAGAAAAGTGAAGAGGGAAAGACGGATGTATGCATGTATGTAAAGTATGTATGTATTTTCCTCTGTTCCCCTACTCAAGACCAGCCGTTGTAATATCATCCCCTTTTCCTATTCCCCTATTTCATTTTCCGCCTTTTTCCTATTTCTCCTTTTCGCCTCTCCCTTTTTCCTCTCCCCCTTTTTCCTATTTTGGTTTTTCCTCTTCCCTTTTTCCTCTACCCCCTTTTATCTTCTCCTCTTCCCCCTCTTCCCTTATTCGACATTTATCGCCATAATCCCCATTCCCCTTCTCCCTCTCCTAGTCAACATGACCGTCTTAAAACCCCCTTCTTCCTCTTATCCCTTCCCCTCTTTCCTCAGAACGTACTGTCGTACGCCCCTTCCACTCCCTTCCACACCTCCCTCCCCAACCTCCCCACACAGGTGTGATCGTACCTGGGGTTGCCAGCGCCAGTAAACACGGCAGACATGCGAAGTTCTTCCTTCCACACGCTGTTAAACGTCCGCTTAAAACACCAACAAAACCACCAGGGTTATCTAGCCGCTAGATAAAGACCAGAGCAACAAACACACCCCAGGATAACCTCTAGACGCCCCAGGATAACCTCTCCACACCCCAGGATAACCTCTACACACCCCAGGATAACCTCTCCACACCCCAGGATAACCTCTACACGCCCCAGGATAACCTCTTCACACCCCAGGATAACCTCTACACACCCCAAGATAACCTCTACACACCCCAGGATAACCTATACACACCCCAGGATAACTTCTCCTAACAACCAGCCTGGCAAGGAAGTTAGTTTGATAGCTGTTGCTTATTTATGATTACAGATTTGTGACTAACAGTTTGTGAGTATCTTTTTGTAAGGTGGATGACAGGTGGATGTGTGAGGTGGATGACAGGTGGATGTGTGAGGTGGGTGACACGTAGATGTGTGAAGTGGATGACAGGTGGATGTGTGAAGTGGATGACAGGTGGATGTGTGAGGTGGATGTATGAGGTGAGTGACAGGTGGATGTGCGAGGTGGGTTACAGGTGGATGTATGAGGTGGGTGACAGGTGGATGTGTGAGGTGGGTGACAGGTGGCCATGGCTCGCATAGGGCTTCACCCCCCTCCTACCCTCTCTTTCACCCCTTCTCACCCCCTCCACCCCTTCTCAACCCTCCCCTCCACCTCCTTTCCACCCCTTCCGTTCACTTTCCACCCTTCCCTCACATTATACCGATAAAGTACAAAATATGAGGGAGAACCCGCTAATTTAGTCAATTATAAATGTCATGTTTGGGAAATCTGATGTTGGAGGAGGGGTAAGGAGGGGGGTGAGGAGGGGAGGGGAGGGGGTGAGGCTGGGAGGAGAGAAGAGTGGGGTTAGAGGGAGAGGAGAGGGAGGGGTGGGGCTAAGGGTGATGAGGTGGAGGGAAGTGAAAGAGGGCGGATTAACATAAGAACATAAGAAAGGAGGAACACTGCAGCAGGCCTGTTGGCCCATACTAGACAGGTCCTTCACATTCCATCCCACTAACAGAATATTTGTTCAACCTAATTTTCAATGCTACCCAAGAATGTAATAATATTGGTAGAATTACCGACAATATGTTAAGTAAAAGGACACAAATGCAACTAATGTGACATTTTATTGTGGCAACGTTTCGCTCTCCAGGAGCTTTCTGGAGAAGAGAGGTAGGGAAAGTAAAGATAAGGAGGATAGAGGAAGCAGGTAAAGTAAGCAGAGAAGAAAGAGGAGGGGAAATATAGAGGAAGAGAAGGAATATATAGAGGAAGAGACATGTAATAAAGGAAGAAAGCGAGAAAGAGAGAGAGAGAAAAAAAATAGTTGGGGATAATGGATAAAACAAGAGGGGTGGAAGCTAGAGGGAGGACACAGAGGACACAAGAAGGAAATAAAAGGGATGGAGATGAAAGAAACGGAGGAAGAAGATGTACAGAAGAAAGGAAGAAACTGGAAAAGGAAAGAATATCTAAGGGTTTTCAGGGGTCAGCGCGCCCCGCGGCCTGGTCCCACATCAGGCCTTCTGTCTAGACGGAATTAAGAAAAAAAATAGTGGAGATGGAAGGAGAGGAAACATAGAATAATTAGGGTTGATACTGTTATGAAGTAACAACTTTACCTCACCTAACCTAGCTTAACCTAACCTAACCTAGCTTAACCTAACCTAACCTAACCTAGCTTAACCTAACCTAACCTAACCTAGCTTAACATAACCTAACCTCACCTAACCTAACCTAACTTAACCTAACCTAACCTAACTTAACCTAACCTAACCTACCTTAACCTAACCTAACCTAACCTAACCTAACCTAGTTTAACCTAATCTAACCTAACCTAACCTAGCTTAACCTAACCTAACCTAACTTAACCTAACCTCACCTAACCTAACCTAACTTAACCTAACCTAACCTAACTTAACCTAACCTAACCTACCTTAACCTAACCTAACCTAACCTAACCTAACCTAACCTAGTTTAACCTAATCTAACCTAACCTAACCTAACCTAGCTTAACCTAACCTAACCTACCTTAACCTAGTTTAACCTAACCTAACTTAACATAACCTAGCTTAACCTAACCTACCTAGCTTAACCTACCTAACCTAGCTTAACCTAATCTAACCTAACTTAACCTAGCTTAACCTAACCTAACTTAACTAACCTAACCTCACCTAACCTAACCTAACTTAACCTAACGTAACCTAGCTTAACCTAACCTAACCTTCCCTAACCTAGTTTAACCTAACCTAACCTCACATAACCTAACCTAACTTAACCTAATCTAGCTTAGCCTAACCTAACCTAACTTAACCTAAACTAACCTAGCTTAACCTAACGTAACTTAACCTAACCTAGCTTAATCTAACCTAACTTAACCTAACCTAGCCTAGCTTAACCTAACCTAACCTTACTTAACCTAACCTAACCTAACCTAGCTTAACCTAACCTAGCTTAACCTAACCTAACCTAGCTTAACCTAACCTAGCTTAATCACACCTAACCTAACGTAGCTTATCCTAGCTTAACCACACCTAACCTAACCTAACTTAACCTAACCTAACCTAGCTTAACCTAAACTAACCTAACCTAACCTAGCTTAACCTAACCTAGCTTAACCTAACCTAACGTAGCTTAACCTAACCTAATCTAGCTTAACCTAACCTAGCTTAACTTAACCTAGCTTAACTTAACCTAGCTTAACCTAACCTAACTTAACCTAGCTTAACCTAACGTAAGAATCACACAATAACACAAGCCTAATGTTAATTTACCAGCTTCTCACACACACACACCAGGGGCCATGGACCAGGAGCTATGACTCAACCCCTGTCACCACAACTAGGTGAGTACACACACACACACACACACACACACACACACAGCTTGACATCTGGTCTAGCAACAGGCTTCTCGAATTTAACCCCACCAAATGCAAAGTCATGAAGATCGGAGAAGGGCAAAGAAGACCGCTGACAGAGTACAGGCTAGGTGGACAAAGGCTTCAAACCTCATCAAAGGAGAAAGACCTTGGGGTGAGTATAACGCCAAGCACGTCTCCGGAAACACACATCAACCAGATAACTGCGGCAGCATATGGGCGACTGCAAACCTAAGATTAGCGTTCCGTTACCTTAACAAGGAATCGTTCAAGACACTGTACACCGTGTACGTCATTCCCATACTAGAGTATGCAGCACCAGTCTGGAACCCACACCTGGTCAAGCACGTCAAGAAATTAGAGAAAGTGCAAAGGTTTGCGACAAGGTTAGTTCCACAACTCAGGGGACTGTCCTATAAAGAAAGGTTGAGGGAAATAGGACTAACAACACTGGAGGAGAGAAGGGTTAGAGGAGACATGTTAACGACATACAAAATACTGAGGGGAATCGACAAGGTTGATAGTGACAGGATGTTCAATAGAGGGAACACAGAAACAAGGGGGCACAACTGGAAGCTGAAGACTCAGATGAGTCAAAGGGATGTTAGGAAGCATTTTTTCAGCCATAGAGTAGTCAGGAAGTGGAATAGTCTAGCGATCGATATAGTGGAGGCGGGAACCATACATAGTTTTAAGACAAGGTATGATAAAGCTCATGGAGCAGGGAGAGCAGAGACCCAGTAGCGGACAGCGAAGAGGCGGGGCCAGGAGCTGAGTCTCGACCCCTGCAACCACAATTAGGTGAGTACAGCATCCCTCCCTCCGTCCAGAAACATTTAGTTTTGGTCATCGAAGTGGCTAGTTTATTGGACGGAAGTGCAAGAGCGTATGGATACAAAAAGGCCTAGGAACTAGGCCCCAGAAGGGTTGACATTAGTACATCTGGATGCATATCTGCCATTTATATTTCATTTCTTAAAGCAAATAGGATATTAGTTTTAAAATGTCCAGTATCACATTTTCATTAATATTATACCTTGATGGATCAAGGTTATTAATTATGCTTTCTGTGGCGTGCGCCAAGTGTAGTTTATATTATAGCAGAATTACATTACACATAAGTACTACTTATGAACACAAGAGGCTTGGCAGAGCAATGTATACACTAAGAGAGAACTCAGTAAGTGTTAGGGGACCACGGCTCTTCAACGCCCTCTCTTTATGCATAAAGATGATGATCAACAAACCCCTAGCTGTCTCAACGGTTTCCTCAAAACAATTCATGATCAACTAGGTTGTGGTGCATACGTTGGACTGTGAGTAGCGGGCACTAAAAGGTTGATCGATCAGGTCAGCAACCAGGAGGCTTGGTCTGGGACCTGACCGCGGGGGTGGCGACCTCCGGAAGCGATTCCAGGTAAATTCAAGGTAAACCTCTTTCCTGCATGTCATCTGAGCCAGCCTGGAGCACTGCTGACCAGGATGTGTGCACCATCCTGGTACTGTGTGCTTCACTAAGTGCTGGAGTTGTCTGATGTTTCAGAGTGAGGGTGGACACCCTGGTTGAGGTTACCTCACTACTAGCAACAACACGGACCGTCAGACCCTCTCAGGCCTCGGGATGGACATCATACTAGATCCGTCTGTACGGGTTTGCAACAGCTGTTGCAGCGAGTGTCCTCACACCTACTCTCTCCTAAACTCTATTTACTAACAGGTTTAACTTTTCCCTGAACATTATACAAAGTATATATAATTGAACATACGTTTTGGTAGTGGTAATGTATGTTAATCTAATACTATTTTCTGGCGTATACTTTATTCATCATTGCTTGCTCTTTCGACTTCCCTATAATCTCCCTGAGCCAGATATTGCAGGCCATTGGAAGTACTTGTGCTTGTGATATGTGGTGACTGTCCTAGCACTGTTTATTGTTGGTTCCTCTGTTTCCTTACTGTCTGGTGTTAGGGTAAAGCTACCAGCATGGGTCAGGCGCTTGGTGACATTTACGTCGCATTCTCTGCCTAAATTTTCGCTGCAGCATTGTTGGCGCATTGCTCGTTCTGTTAGCCGTGAATGTCGCTGTCCTTTAACAGCTGTGCAGCTTCGTGTTAACGTCTGATACATCAGCTGTGTCTCCTGTATCTCCCTCGGATGTCAATAATGTGACTTTGTAAATGGTCCAAATCGGACCAAAACGTCGTGGTAAGCTCCTCTCTCCTACGTGCGGGTTATTTATGTATTGTTCCAGTCACGGTATTGTTCCTTTTTGTTATTTAACGTAATTTTAATCTCCTGTTAGTTTCAGCTATTTTCTCCGTTTTCCTCGGTCGTTATGGCGATCACATCCCTGATCGTCTACCTGGTGAAAGGTCTGTTAAAGAGGCAGGTGGTGCCAGGCCAGCGGCTACTCAGAGTCAGTCTCCTTCTCTTGTGCTTCAATGAGCATAAGTTACACTGGAAGAGACCAGAAAACAGTGTGCTCTTGCCAGGGTGAAGAATGATAGATAGAATGAGGCTCTGAGCTTATCAGTGGCGGATGGTCGCCACTTGTTAAGATTCTTATATGGGAAAACGTTGAGGTATACAGTAAATTTAATAATAATAATAATAATAATTTTTATTTCTACAAGTACATGATACAACTTATACAGACCATAGCTCACATCAGTGACATACTATATAGAAAGCGCCTGGTTATGCAGAGCATTTCGGGCAACTTAGGTTTATTTTGTCCCCAGGATGCGACTCACACCAACCGGCTAACACCCAGGTACCTACTTACTGCTAGGTGAACAGTGACAGCAGGTGCTATAAGGAAACACGCCCAAATGCTTCCCTCCGTTCCGGGGATCGAACCACGGACCTCATTGTGTGAGCTGAGTGCGCTTCCAACAGAGCTACGGTCTGG
Organism: Cherax destructor; assembly: GCA_009830355.1. NCBI lineage: Eukaryota > Metazoa > Arthropoda > Malacostraca > Decapoda > Parastacidae > Cherax > Cherax destructor. The sequence goes on along the minus strand of WNWK01000065.1, from coordinate 239,268 downwards.
GACCAGCAGGTCTGGGACCAACAGGTCTGGAACCAACAGGTCTAGGACCAGCAGGTCTAGGGCCAACATGCGGCGTTAACTCAAACAGCAAAAACAGACTGACAACCTGGCTCCACCTGCTGCAGTGTGGTGGGGGAGGAAGGGACGCAGGAGGGAGTAAATGGTGGGGGAAGGGACGCAGGAGGGAGTAAATGGTGGGGAAGGGACGCAAGAGAGAGTAAATGGTGGGGAAGAAAGACAAGGGGAATGAACTGCAATAAAAATAATAGAGGAAGAAGAAAGGAAAATAAAAATCAATAGAAAAAGCATCAAGAAGAGGAATATGAAAACAGAGGAAGCAAATTATGAGAGAGAGAGAGAGAGAGAGAGAGAGAGAGAGAGAGAGAGAGCAGAAAGGTGAGATTAGTAGGAGTGCGAGAGAGAGGAAGTGGAGGAAAATTAAGGGAAAAGATCAGAGAACATGGGAGGGAGGGAGGGAGGAAGAGAGGGTGAGGCAGATGTGAATGGGGAGGTGGCTGACACATGGGGAGGTGCAATATTAAAGCAGATATACCTAATACATTTTCACATAGTATACCAATAATGTACCCGACAGTGGTTACAATAATATATATATATATATATATATATATATATATATATATATATATATATATATATATATATATATATATATATATATATATATATATATATATATATATATATATATATATATATATATATATATATATATATATATATATGTCGTGCCGATTAGGTAAAACTGGTCAATTAGCAAGAACTCATCTAAAATTAAGTCCTTTCTAAAAATTTCTCTTATACGTTTAAAGATATATTTTTTTTCATTTATGTTAATGTAAAAATTTATAATTTTGTAACAAGTGAAACTTTGAAAACCTACCTAACCTTATTACAACAAGCGCAATTTAATTTAGCCTAACCCAACTAAATATATTTTAGATACGTTACCATTAATTTAACAATAAACAAACACAATGAAATATATTTTTTTCGTTATGTTCAGAATGATTTTTGCGAAATTATTGCATACACAAATTTTCACTTGTCTTATATGGCAAGATGAGCATTGCTATTTAAGCCAAAATCGCAAGTTTTACCTAATCGGCACGACATATATATATATATATATATATATATATATATATATATATATATATATATATATATATATATATATATATATATATATAACTTGCGATTTTGGCTTAAATAGCAACGCTCACCTTGCCATATAAGACAAGTGAAAATTTGTGTATGCAATAATTTCGCCAAAATCATTCTGAACATAACGAAAAATATATTTCATTGTGTTTGTTTATTTTTAAATTAATGTTAACGTATCTAAAATATATTTATTTGGGTTAGGCTAAATTAAATTGCGCTTGTTGTAATATATTTAGGTAGGTTATCAAAGTTTCTTTGGTACAAAATTATAAATTCTTACATTAACATATATATATATATATATATATATATATATATATATATATATATATATATATATATATATATATATATATAGACATATATATATATATATATATATATATATATATATATATATATAGACATATATATATATATATATATAGATATATATATATATATATATATATATATATATATATATATATATATATATATATATATATATATATATATATAATATATATTATATACAACATCAGGTTACTGTCTCTTAAACAAGTGAAATGACAGGTAAATCTTACAGTCTCATGAACATCTAAGATGGCAGGGAAATCTTAGTCTTCTACCCGCATGCACTATCCACATACTTATATTTTCTTCTTAATAGATTTTAATTCTATAATATTTCGTCTCGGACCTAGGAGGCCTAGAGTGAGGCGAGGCTGTGGGGAGGATAATCCCGGGTACCACTAACAGTTAACATATCTCCTGGCATTCCCATGACTGTAAATCTTCTACCATACATTCTCAACCATCTGCATGACACTAACGGGTTTAGCGCTTACCAAGAGTTTCATAACATACAAACAAATATTACAGAAGGAGAGATCTTGCTGCTTCACAAGTATAAGGGATACAGCAGGGGTGATCTTGCTGCTTCACAAGTATAAGGGATACAGCAGGGGTGATCTTGCTGCTTCACAAGTATAAGGGATACAGCAGGGGTTGATCTTGCTGCTTCACAAGTATAAGGGATACAGCAGGGGTGATCTTGCTGCTTCACAAGTATAAGGGATACAGCAGGTGGTGATCTTGCTGCTTCACAAGTATAAGGGATACAGCAGGGGTGATCTTGCTGCTTCACAAGTATAAGGGATACAGCAGGGGTGATCTTGCTGCTTCACAAGTATAAGGGATACAGCAGTGGTGATCTTGCTGCTTCACAAGTACAAGGGATACATCAGGGAGTGATCTTGCTGCTTCACAAGTACAAGGGATACAGCAGTGGTGATCTTGCTGCTTCACAAGTACAAGGGATACAGCAGGGGTGATCTTGCTGCTTCACAAGTATAAGGGATACAGCAGGGGGTGATCTTGCTGCTTCACAAGTACAAGGGATACAGCAGTGGTGATCTTGCTGCTTCACAAGTACAAGGGATACAGCAGGGTGATCTTGCTGCTTCACAAGTATAAGGGATACAGCAGGGGTGATCTTGCTGCTTCACAAGTATAAGGGATACAGCAGGGGTGATCTTGCTGCTTCACAAGTATAAGGGATACAGCAGGGAGTGATCTTGCTGCTTCACAAGTATAAGGGATACAGCAGGGAGTGAGCTTGCTGCTTCACAAGTATAAGGGATACAGCAGGGGGTGATCTTGCTGCTTCACAAGTATAAGGGATACAGCAGGGTGATCTTGCTGCTTCACAAGTATAAGGGATACAGCAGGGGGTGAACTTGCTGCTTCACAAGTATAAGGGATACAGCAGGGGGTGATCTTGCTGCTTCACAAGTATAAAGGATACAGCAGGGGGTGATCTTGCTGCTTCACAAGTACAAGGGATACAGCAGGGGTGATCTTGCTGCTTCACAAGTACAAGGGATACAGCAGGGAGTGATCTTGTTGCTCTACAAGTACAAGGGATACAGCAGGGGTGATCTTGCTGCTTCACAAGTACAAGGGATACAGCAGGGAGTGATCTTGCTGCTCTACAAGTACAAGGGATACAGCAGGGGTGATCTTGCTGCTTCACAAGTACAAGGGATACAGCAGGGAGTGATCTTGCTGCTTCACAAGTACAAGGGATACAGCAGGGAGTGATCTTGCTGCTCTACAAGTACAAGGGATACAGCAGGGGTGATCTTGCTGCTTCACAAGTACAAGGGATACAGCAGGGGTGATCTTGCTGCTTCACAAGTACAAGGGATACAGCAGGGAGTGATCTTGCTGCTTCACAAGTACAAGGGATACAGCAGGGAGTGATCTTGCTGCTCTACAAGTATAAGGGATACAGCAGGGGGTGATCTTGCTGCTTCACAAGTACAAGGGATACAGCAGGGAGTGATCTTGCTGCTCTACAAGTCAAGGGATACAGCAGGGGTGATCTTGCTGCTTCACAAGTACAAGGGATACAGCAGGGGTGATCTTGCTGCTTCACAAGTACAAGGGATACAGCAGGGGTGATCTTGCTGCTTCACAAGTATAAGGGATACAACAGTGGTGATCTTGCTGCTTCACAAGTACAAGGGATACAGCAGGGAGTGATCTTGCTGCTCTACAAGAGAAGCGACACAATACTGCTCTCAAACATGACATAATGATATACAAACAGGAGTAATAGCCTTGTTGACTGTTTAACAGTGCCGTTAATCTCTGTGAAAATGTGTTCAGTTCACAGTCGATGTAGTTAACTGTTTCCTCGCTGTTAATTCTTCACTCATCTCACACCAGTGATGCTCTCTCTCTCTCTCTCTCTCTCTCTCTCTCTCTCTCTCTCTCTCTCTCTCTCTCTCTCTCTCTCTCTCTCTCTCTCTCTCTCACTCTCTCTTTATACGTATTTACTATTATGTTGGCAATTATTGTTTATCTCTCTTATTTCATTTCAGGGCATGTATATATATATATATATATATATATATATATATATATATATATATATATATATATATATATATATATCTATATATATAGTCGTGCCGATTAGGTAAAACTGGTCAATTAGCAAGAACTCATCTAAAATTAAGTCCTTTCTAAAATTTTCTCTTATACGTTTAAAGATATATATTTTTCATTTATGTTAATGTAAGAATTTATAATTTTGTACCAAGAGAAACTTTGAAAACCTACCTAACCTTATTACAACAAGCGCAATTTAATTTAGCCTAACCCAACTAAATATAATTTAGATACGTTAACATTAATTTAATAATAAACAAACACAATGAAATATATTTTTTTCGTTATGTTCAGAATGATTTTGGCGAAATTATTGCATACACAAATTTTCATTTGACTTATATGGCAAGGTGAGCGTTGCTATTTAAGCCAAAATCACAAGTTTTACCTAATCGGCACGACATATATATATATGTGTGTGTGTGTGTGTGTGTGTGTGTGTGTGTGTGTGTGTGTGTGTGTGTGTGTGTGTGTGTGTGTGTGTGTGTGTGTGTGTGTGTGTGTGTGTGTGTTTATTTTTACTATACATATCGACAAAAATGTATACACCAAGAGGTTTACTTCTGAGTGTATATATACTCTGAGAGTTTACCTTAATTTCGTTTTATGGGATGAAAGTATTCTTGACTGGTGTTGAACAGGTGACAAGTAGCCTTAATGACCCTCGTGTAGTCGATAGGCTTTAAAGCTAATTAAACAACAAAGTATTCTAACATAATGAGTGTAGTTGCGTCAGAGGAGAGAGCGTACAAGCCCTCTCTTAACTCTACAAACAACGCATTCTTCAGTGCTAGTTTGGCATGTCTCCACCAGGCATATTAGCAGTGACGCCACCATACCTCTACCACCACCACCTCTAGCACCACCTCTAGCACCACCATACCACCACTACCACCACCACTACCACCACCACTCTCACCACCACTACCACCACCACTACCACCACTACTACCACCACCACTACCACCACCACTACCACCCCCACTACCACCACCACTACCACCACCACTGCTAGCACCACCTCTAGCACCACCACTACCACCACCACTACCACCACCACTACCACCCCCCCCCCCCCCCCCCCCCCCCCCCCCCCCCCCCCCCCCCCCCCCCCCCCCCCTAGCACCACCTCTAGAACCACCTCTAGCACCACCTCTACCACTGGCACCACCATTAGAACCACCACTAGCACCACCACTAGCACCACCACTAGCACCACCTCTACCACCACCTCTACCACCACCATCACCACTAGCACCACCTCTAGTACCACCTCTACCACCACCTCTACCACCACTTCTACTACCACTTCTACCACCATCTCTAGTACCACCTTTACCACCACGTCTACAACCACCTCTACCACCACTTCTACCACAACCTCTACCACAACCTCTACCACCACCTGTACCACCTCTACCACAACCTCTACCACCACCACTACCATCACTACAATCTTGTGTGTACTGCCTGTATTCCACATCTTAAAGACTTATTGTTGATCTCTTTCTCTCTCTCTTCTCTTGGTGTCTCTGTCTCTCTGTGTCTCTGCCTCTCTGTGTCTCTGCCTCTCTGTGTCTCTGCCTCTCTGTGTCTCTGCCTCTCTCTGTGTCTGCCTCTCTCTCTGTCTCTGCGTCTCTCTGTGTCTCTGCGTCTCTGTCTCTGCGTATCTGTCTCTGCGTTTCTCTGTCTCTGCGTCTCTCTGACTCTGTCTCTCTGTGTCTCTGCATCTCTGTGTCTCTGCCTCTCTGTGTATCTGCGTCTCTGTCTCTGCGTCTCTCTGTCTCTGCGTCTCTCTGTCTCTGCGTCTCTCTGTCTCTGCGTTTCTCTGCCTCTGTCTTTCTGTGTCTCTGCCTCTCTGTGTCTCTGCGTCTCTGTATCTGCGTCTCTGTCTCTGCGTCTCTGTCTCTGCCTCTCTCTGTCTCTGTCTCTCTGTGTCTCTGCGTCTCTGTCTCTGGTCAAAAGTATAATCACATTTCTTAATATTCAGCTCATTAAATACAAACTTAAAATATTTTGCAACTCTACCACACGGAAATATATAATTTATTGTTACACCACCACCATCACCACCACCACAACCACCACCACCACCACCACCACAACCACCACCATCACCACCACCACCACTACCACCACCACCACCACTACCTCCACCACCACCACTACAACCACCACCACCACTACCACCATCACCATCACCACCACCACTACCAACATCACAACCACCACCAACAACACCACTACCACCACCACCACTACCTCCACCACCACCATTACCAATACCACTACTACCATCACTACCACCACCACCACTACCACCATCACTACCACCATCACCACCACCACCACCACCACCACCACTACCACCACCACTACTACCACCACCACTACCTCCACCACCCCCACTATTACCACTACCACCACCACCACTACCACCATCACTACCACTATCACCACCACCACCACCACTACTACCACTACCACTACCTCCACCACAACCACTACCACCACTACCACCACCACCACTACCACCATCACCACCACCACTACCACCACCACCACTACCACCACCACCACTACCACCACCACCACCACCACTACTACCACTACCACCACCACTACTACCACCACCACCAT